>JAPKLW010000384.1:33850-314275 GCA_026898455.1 Plectranthus barbatus | reverse complement strand
GAGTGGACGTAGATCAGTTGATCGAACCACTATAAAAATCCTTTTGTCTTTATCAGCTTTCTGCATTTTCATACTGATTTGAAACCCAGCACTCAAGTGCTAGTGTATATCTGAAAACTGATATAACTGTGCAAACAAGGCTAAGATATTCTAAGTCTTGAGCTACCAGCTGACCAGCCAGTCGCCAGTCAGCTGAGTACTCATAGTGCCAGTTGACTTACCAGCTGACAAGGTCCCAGTCAGCTGAGTAACCAGCAGAGCGCAAGAAACGATTTAACACATTTTCCGCTGCCAAGTTATACCCTGATAATCCGGGACCAACAGAAGTCAGCAATCAGTTGAGAGACAAACAGGCGCCGGATAGTCGATAGACAGTGGCAAGTTTGGTAATAGTGCGATGCAAATGAAATGAGAGATGGTATGAGTGACGACCTGATGGGGTAAGGGAGCACAAGCAGCTACCGATCATGCGGCGGTGAAACGCGATGCAGACAAGAACCGTGTATACAGTGAGAGAGTCAATAGCACAGGCAGCGGCATCATGAGTAATACATGAGTTGCAAATTTATAATTTGAGATAGGTTATAAGACTCAGAAACGATGCATGAATCATGCTCTAGCATATAGGATAGTGGATAAGCATGAGTTGACAACCCAAGTGTGTTTTCTATCATTGTAAAATCGTATTACTGAAATTTATATGATCATTATTTGGGAAGAAAAGTTATTAATCATCTTAGCTTTAATTGGTTTCATTATATACGCATTCTTGCAATTTTAATTTGGATATCATAACACCAATCTTATTTACGAGCAATATTTTATGCACAACTTACTTTCACTTCCTTGGGTACGATATCTGGACTCTTGATCTATACTGCTTGTTAGACTATGTGCACTCGTGTATTAAACTTTAACACATCACATAACACAACAAAGATAGCAATGCATCATTAACAATTAATGTTCGGATTATTGAACCATTAGACACACAAATAACTCATTTTTCTAAAACATACATACAAATACTTGCTTATAGTTACACAAAAAATTCATATACAGACGAACCACTATGACAATGACATAAACAATTGGCTACAGTTGCAAGGAAAATTGAATATCTTATATGTGAGAGGGTGGTGCAGTGGTTGGACGGGTGGAGAGGGGCTGGCAGAGAGTTAGGAGAGAGTGGCAATAAGGGCTGACTGGAGGTAGAACGTGCGACACAGAGCTCAGATGGTAGAGGAGCAACGAAGTCAGCAATCGGTTGAGAGACAAACAGGCGCCGGATAGTCGATAGACAATGGCGAGTTTGGTAATAGTGCGATGCAGATGAGATGAGAGATGGTATGAGTGACGACCTGATGGGGTAAGGGAGCACAAGCAGCTACCGATCATGCGGCGGTGAAATGCGATGCAGACGAGAACCGTGTATACAGTGAGAAAGTCAATAGCACAAGCAGCGGCATCATGGGTAATACATGAGTTGCAAATTTATAATTTGAGATTTGCGATTCTACGAACAATTTTAGAGGTAGGGCAAAAGTTGAGAAATATTATAATATTTGCATTTTTTTATATTTAAAAAAATTTGAAAAATATTTACATTTTCTTTTTTTTTTAATTAAAAATTAATATTTAATGTTTTTTTTTAATTTAGCTGGATCGGTGGGTCCAGTCCATTTAGCCCGCGACCGTTTAACCCAACCCATTTAGCCCGATTTTTAAATAATTCATAATTTTTTGGTCCTAATCCAGTGTTTAGCTCGGGTTATTCAGGTCAACCCATCAGTTCGAACTAAATTGATATTCCTAGTAGTGGACTATATACTGAAAGACTGTATATTTACAATGATAACTTAATATATTCTCCCATCAAAGAATGTCAGTTTCAAAATAATGGTTCCCTAAAAATAGGTATATGTTAACCACTTAATTATTCAAAAATATTTGATTGTGGTTGAATATTAGGAGATTAATTAAAATATTATAATTAATCTAACATTCTCCCACTTAGTTAACATATCAATATAATACCAAACAATGAGAAGCAAACATATGAATCATGGCGACATGTCCTCTAAAACATAAGTATTGTCTTCCATATATTACAATATGTTTTATTTCTCAAAGCGACTCTATAACTTTAATGAATAAACCAATATTTATTCAATGTCCAAAACAACAAGATATTTCTCAAATAACATAATTGCGCAAAATTCAAAATGAGAAAATATCAACTGAATAAGAGTTTCATAAACAATGTAACAAATGTATATTAAACTGAAATTACAGTACGGAACCTAGTCCCATTTGTACTACATGATCCTTAAACTTCTTTGGTGGCATGCATATAGTTAAAGGATCAACAATCATCAATTTTGTGCTAATGTGTTCAATGACCACTTTCTTTTCTTTAACACGTTCTCTTATGGGTAAGTACTTGATGTTGATATGCTTACTTCGACTCTCATTTTTATTACTCTTAGCCAAAAACACTGCAGTTGAATTGTCACAGTATAATCTCAATGGCTTAGAAATTGAATAACAATTCTAAGCCTTGATATGAAACTCTTCAACCATACACCATGACAGGTAACTTCAAAACACGAGATAAATAACGCTTCCATAGTGGAAGTCGCAGTCAAAGTCTGCTTCACACTTGTCCAAGGCACAGCACCACCGAAAAGCATGAAAATATAACAAGAGGTTGATTTTTGTGAATCATTGTTGTCGGCAAAGTCTGAATCGGAGTAGCCAACTACTTTCAAATTATCGGATCTCTTATACATGAGCATGTAATCCTTTATTCATTGAAGGTATCTTAATACCTCCTTTGCAGCTCTCCAGTGGTCAAGACCTGGATTACTCTTATATCTTCCCAACATTCCAACAACAAATGCAATATCGGGTCTATTACAGACTTGTGCATACATGATGCTCCCAACTACTGAAGCATAAGGAATGTTTTTCAGTTATTCCCGCTCAAACTCATTTTTAAGACACTGATCCAAACTGAATGTATCACCCTTCACAATTGGCGCTACAATTGGTGAACAATTATGCATACGAAATCTCTCAAGAACTTTGTTGATATATGCCTCGAGATGTATCTCTATGGATCTTAATGACAATGACATAAGATACCTCACCCACATCCTTCATATCAAAATTCTTCGAAAGATTTTTTTACCTCATATAGCAACCTCATATCATTAGTAGGAAGCAATATATCATCCACATATAGTTACAAAAAACAAATATGACTCTAACTAAGCTTGTAGTAAATATATTCATCCATGATATTCTCTTCAAAGCAAAAAGAAGAGATCACCCCATGAAGTTTAATATACCACTATCGGGAGGCTTGTTTCAGTCCATATATAGATTTATTAAGGTTACAAAATAATTGATCAACCTCCTTTAGATCACCATTCAGGAAAGCCATTTTCATTTGGAAAATTGCATTTGCTGAATGCATTTTATGGTACATCAATAATATACCTACAGTTGCAGTCACCGCAGTATCGTGCAGCAGAAGTTGTAGACGACAAATTTGACTTAAACATAAAACGCATTTATAGAATGCGGTTTATAAAACTGCATTTACAGAATGCGATTTTTATGTAAACACATTACGGCAATGTGGTTTTCTTATTTTTTTTTAAATAATTACGAAGCATTAATTAATATTAGGGTTTAGCATAAACCACATTCTCAAAATGCATTTTTGACTGCTTTTCAACTAAAAATACATTATGAAAATGCGGTTATACTAGTGTTTTTCACTACTCTAATTTTTTTTTCCCCACAAAACTAAGGTTCATACTATGTTGGTATTTGAGCCCTGATTGTGGAATGTGCACTATCAGTTAGGCTCAATTTATATTGTCACGAGGCCCATACAATATGGACACAACTCTTTTTTTTTTCTTTTTCCATTGTGATTATATACATTAGGGTCTGTATCATGTTCATAGGTGACCTACATCGTTTACCAATTATCAAATGCTGACATTTTTCATAAAACAAAACAAACTTAAGCATACCAAAAACCCACATATCACGTTAACTTTAATATATATTTCGCCAATTTATGCCTCATAAAAGATTATGTTTTATTATTCATTGTTGGTCTAAGACATAATTTAAGTACTTATATTTGGCATAAATAGTGCAAACAAGTTCGTACAAAATTATCACACGTATGTTATTTTGTGAGATAGGTGTAATCGGTTGCTTTTAATTTTCATACTTCATAATTTGGAAGTAACTTTTTATAAATAATTAAATAAATAAAAATACATTTATATAAACTCACATACTTAGATATCTTTAAAACCCATAACTTTTCGACCAAAAAAAAAATGTTTTACTACTACGGCCTGAATCAGTGGCGTATCCAGAAATTTAAAATTGTGGATACAATATATAACTATAATAAATTGGGGGTACATTATGTAAAAATATATAGTAAAATTATATATAAATAATAGTAAGAATATATAAATTTATAAAAGAAAAACAATATTTTGGGGGTACAAGTGTACCCCAAATTCCTCCCTGTATACGCCACTGCTGAATATGAACATAAATTGTGAGCAACTTGTAGACAAATATTGTACTCCCTCCGGTCACAATTTAATTGTCCGACTTTCTTTTTTTTTTTTTTCCTGTCCCAATTTAATTGTTTGACATTCATTTTTTATCTGTCCCAACTGATTAGTCCAATTTCTAAAAAAAAGACAATTTTTCATTCTACAACAAAATATTAATTTTATTCAACTTATTTTACACCCATACACCTTGGTTACTATGCCGAAAGTAAATGAAACTATTAAACCGGAACGGAGGGAGTAAACAATTGACCAGATTTTATGCTAATTGATCAGATTTTTTTAAGAAATTCGCGGATTTAACTTATAAAAATTCAATGAAGTCGATCTCACTAGGTGAAATTAATTAACTTCGTATTTATTAGCTACTAATTAAATTGTGATCGATTATTTAACATGTGTAACACATAATGCGCACGCAGATCGACCGTGTGAATTCGCACACATATTCAAAATAAAAATAGCCACTAAAAAGGAAAAGAAATTAATAATAATAATGCCGATAGTCAAATCCACATTTTGGGAATTCAAATAAAATTTAATTACAATTAATAAAGTATCCACCGATTGGGCCCCACATCCATGCCAGCTAAGCATCGGCATCTTCGATTTGGCTACCCCTATAAGAAAATTAGCTCCCTTTGTGGACAACCATAAATCATGGCCGGTCACCGCCCTTTCCTCTTTTCTTCCGACAAATATTGTCCACCATCAAATAATATTGGTTATAATTCCCATTTTTATCTATTTTCTTAATAATTAAAAGTTGTTTATAATTACTACTTTAGATGCATTTCACATAGAATAAAATTATACTGTTATATAAGCCCACAATTATATTTACACATTATTCACGAATCACTATAGACATTGAAGCACTTTTATAAGATAAATCTCTTTTATGTGTGTGAGAAATTGGCGTAATTAGATTATTCAAGAGATAGTCCAATTGTAATTGTCGGATTGCTATTACAGAAGACTTGATTAATGAATGGGATCGCTGTTGTAATAAATTGTTGTAAGTTGGGTATCTCATTTCACAAATTGAACACAAAATTGTGCTTTCGTAATCTTAATGGATAGACAGCATATAAAAAATCTCAATTATTTTAATTTATTCAATGTGCAGTGTATTATTTGGTTGAATATTTTCCAATTTATTCGTATTTAAACAAGTATTTTGGCTAACGATGATGAAGTAATATCCTGATGATAAGGAAGTAAAAGATATGGTGTAGAATGCAAGTCATTTTCCTCGGTCTTTACCGTTTCTTCGGTTTTCCTAAATTCTAGTATTATACTAGAAAAAAGGTGGCGGTAGGTTTTTAACCAAGACTGATTAATCTTGATTATTTTTTTATGGTCTTAGTTTCAATAATGGTTTAATTGAATCTTTACAGTTCATAGTGTTACTGTTTTGAGAAAGGAGGCTTCTTTTTTTTTTTTCTCGCTGCTGTTAGTGATTGGCACGACTATCAGGCAACTCATCATCATCATTCTTCCACCTCTCTCTCTCTCTCTCTATCATTCACACTCACATCACGGGATTGTACGTCTGCTGGAATTCTTTTGTTTTTTTCATCAATTCTTGAGAACCCATCGTTTTTTTTGGTGGGGATTTTTGTTTGGATAAACTTTAGTTAAGTTGTTGCATTGGATCTGCTTGAGTTTGTTTCTAGTGGGCTCGAACAATATCCACCAAGAACGAATTAGGAAGGTAATTAATTAGCCTAACTGAATCTATTTCTCCCTTTTTTCTCAACTTCATGTGACGGTTTCTTTGCTGCTTCGATGAACCTATTTGATATCTAAATGTGGGGGCTTGGTGTGTTTTGATTGATTATGAAAATCGAGTCTTGATGGTAGGGAAAGTAGCTTCTTGGTATAAAATAGTGATGATGCATTGGGAACTGTAGTCTTTGAGATTTGTTATGCCTGAATGTTTGAATTTGTTGTCTTTTTTTTACTGAATCGATATGGAATGTTCTTATATACTACTTGATATGCGTGTCAGAGTATCACGATCATTGCGTCATGAGAAATTGGAGAAAGAAATGATTGGAAATGGAATTCGAGGTCAATTCGACACCTTAGAAATGTGATGTAGAGAATTCTTATGATGTCAGCTGAAATATTTGTTTTGTATTTTCCATGGGAGTTCATAAATATAATTTATTTTGTTTGCATCCTCTGTCAAACGATTTATGTGATTCCTTTTGGCTGATAAGGATCAAATTGGATTTGGTTTGGATGTATGGATGCAACTTATGGTATTTGGGATGTTTCCAGAAAGTTGTCGACTTGGATGATCCGCATAGCATATATATAGGGGTTTAGCTTACAGGATGTAGAAGTCATTTACCATGGTGGATTATGAATTTATGCTACATACTTGCAAGTGAAAAACTAGTAGCAGAATTTTTGTGCAAAGAGAAAACAGTCATTTCAACATTGAAAGTACTTCTGGTTTTACATGGCACTGAAATCTGCACACTCATGGGAGATCATAGACCTTGATGTTTTGAAAATTACATGGAGAGAAATTCGGAATTATTCATCAAAAATTACTTTGACCATAGCTCATCAGAAAGAGATGATCAGAATTATTAAGTGCTACCTTTTGAGTTTCTGTCTAGTCAAGCTTCTCAGTGATAATTTCTCTACTTTGCGAGCAAAATCATGATTTGAGAAGGCAATTCTGATGCATCATGCTTTTTTTATGCCAAGATTTGTGTAGTACTTGACTATTTGTATTCTTTAACTTTGTGTTTTCATTATTTTGTTATTCTACCCAGTTATTACAATAAGTTTTTTGATTGTTCTTTTCAGCTTTAATTTGCGAATCTACAACACTGTTGGAGTTACTGAAACATTATGGCTGTTTCAATGAAAAACTTGGATCCAGCTTTTCAGGGTGCCGGACAAAAAGCGTATCCTCGTGTTAATGTGGCATTTCCCACCTGAATCTGTTGAAGTTACTCTCTAAACTAGTTGTGTTGATTTGTGCTATTTTCTGCAACGCAACAGTTTATCCTAGTTAGATTCTTATGTCCTGCAATGCTAACAGTATATAATAGTTAGAAATCATATATTATTGCGTTTATTGCAGTACATATCAGTATCATGGCTCTGAACTTGTTTGCCTCCTTGACTTAGTCTAGTGGTATTGAGATATGGCGAATTGAAAATTTTCGTCCAGTTCCTGTTCCAAAAGCTTCACATGGGAAATTTTACACTGGAGATTCCTATGTGATTTTGAAGGTACTTACAGTTTTTCATTTCTTCTCAGAATAATTTTTTGCCCTTTGCTGAATATGTAGTGGACCACAGGGGTCAATCTTGAGTGCTGAGCATCATAAAATATTATCTTGATCTCCAGATTTTGGATGCCTGATTGCTCAATTGGTGATTTTTTATCCTATGAAGATTCTTAATATCTTTCCTGCTGCTTCAATCTTATAAGTGTTCAATTATACTTGTATTTTTTCTGAGTTTTGTGGGTAGCTCTCAAAATCAGAAATACAATTCAGTTGTTTTTTAATCTTATCAGTTGCAGTAGTACTATATTTTATTTGCTTCAAGCTTTGCTCAAATGCTAAGACCAAGTTGACTTGCAAGCACTGAAATTTCATATAAAATACTTCAGAATGTTCTGCCTCTGTATGGCAGTGTCTATAGCTTGCCATTAACCAGTGTTTTGTTTTTGCCTTCTGCTGTTCTGGTTGTATTTGCTTATCTACTATGTTTTCGAATATTAGACTTGGTATATAGTTAATATACTTCATGGCAGAAAATGAAAAGAGTTTATCACAACAGTGGCCAGGTAACCAAGTTTGATCTTCCTTGTTTTCCATCAGGCCCCTAATCCTTTAATCCTCGCTTTAAGATTGAATCCTAGAAAAGAAAACATCATCTTCTAACAACTTGCTTTTAATGACAAACAAAGTTTAACTTGTGTCCTTGAAAGATACCATGCTACTTCAGTTTTCACGATCTCTTATTTCACAGGAATGTGATTATGCTTGACATTTATATTTCAATCTGATCTGCATTCCCCTTTCTGCAGACCACAGCCTTAAAAAGTGGTGCCCTACACCAAGATATTCATTATTGGCTGGGTAAAAATACGAGTCAGGTAAATTCTTTAGTCTCACAGCCCTTGCCCAAGTTACTGTATCTCCAGCCTTACTCTATATATACTTTCCTTTGCAGGATGAAGCCTGCACTGCAGCAATCAAAACTATTGAGTTAGATGCAGCATTGGGTGGGCGTGCTGTTCAGTACCGAGAAGTGCAAGGTCAAGAAACAGAAAAGTTCCTTTCTTATTTTAAGCCATGTATAATACCTCAAGAAGGCGGAGTCGCCTCAGGCTTCAAGCATCCCAAGGCAGAAGAGCACCAGACTCGTCTGTTTGTATGTAAAGGAAAGCATGTTGTTCATGTTAAAGAGGTAACTCATCCCCTTCAAGCAAATTAAGTGTCTTACCAGTACCTATATTTGCATTTATCTTATCTTATATGATTGAACAGGTGCCTTTTGCTCGATCCTCTCTCAACCATGATGATATATTTATTCTTGATACAAAATCTAAAATTTATCAATTTAACGGGTCCAATTCATCAATTCAAGAGAGGGCTAAAGCTCTGGAAGTTGTTCAGTACATTAAAGATACTTACCATGATGGAAAATGTGAAATAGCAGCCATTGGTAACTATACCACTAATTTGTTGTTTTAGATTTTCGTAACCAAGTCATAGATTAGTGGTTTAATGCTGTCTGTCTTTTTGACTGCAGATGATGGAAAATTGATGGCTGATGCTGATACTGGAGAATTTTGGGGGTTTTTTGGTGGCTTTGCTCCACTTCCAAAGAGAACTCCCACTGATGAACCCAAGAGTGCTGATGCAGTTCCATCTAAGCTTTTTCGGTATCAAATGTTCTGTATTAGCTGCATAATAATCTGATTCACCTTTTTGCTTCCTCCCCCCCCCCCCCCCTAGATATTTTTCATCTTGCATCTATGCTGTAAAGTGCTTCTTCCTTGGGATGAGTTATAGATATTGCATGCTCCTTTGATATAATATGAGTGTGTTTTTTCTTTTTTTCTCATTTTGCTCTACTCACCCGCAAACTTGAAAGTATATGTCGAAAGATTTATTTTTTGTAAAGAAACCATAGAAAACTGAAGTGGGTTCTGACCATCTTGTTGTGTCAAGGGTTGAGAAGGGAGAGACAATACCTATTGAAGCTGATTCTTGGACAAGGGATTTACTGGACACATATAAATGCTATATCCTTGACTGTGGGAGCGAAGTCTTTGTTTGGATGGGGAGAAATACATCTCTTGATCAAAGGAAAGCTGCAAGTACTGCTGCTGATGTAAGTCCAGCTGCTTGAGTTAGTTAACGTTTTTCTTCTTGATCTCTCTGATCCATTAAACATATACATCCACTTATAGGAATATCTGAAAGGCCAAGATAGACCTAGATCTCATGTAATATGTATAATTGAGGGGTTTGAAACGGTGATGTTTCGCTCCAAGTTTAACTCATGGCCCCAGTCAAACAGCGTGGCTGTGTCTGAAGATGGTAGAGGGAAAGTTGCAGGTCAGTAAGATATATATTTACTTTATCCGAGTTATGCTATATTAACAATGCACTTTCCTTTCCTCAAAAAAAAAAAAAAAAAGAAACAATGCACTTTCCTCTTCTCATTTGCATTTGATTTGATGCGTCTAGCACTTCTGAAGCGCCAAGGAATTAATGTGAAGGGTCTTCTCAAGGCAGAAACTCCCAAGGAAGAACCCCAACCTTATATAGACTGCACAGGGAATTTACAGGTGATTTGCAAAAAGTTAAGGGTATACTATGCTTATAATGGTTTAATACCAGTTGTGTTAATTTTTTTACTTCAATATTCTCATGTTGGAAACACAAATTGTAACGAAAAGCAAATTCAATACGTTTTGGAAGGAGATCATGACGGATTCAACATTTGTAATTGAGCATAAACAATAAGAAAGAGGATCATCAATTGGGAAAGGATTATGCTTATTCCATAACTTTGAAGTTCACCGACTCTTCCTTGGCTTGCATCCAGAATACTTGGCTTAAGTGGCTAAAATGTTATAAATTAGATGATCATTGATGAGCATATAGCGTTTGATGCACTAGTTGAAATAAGGAAGTTGTGATTGATGTTTCAAGGAACTTTCTGGAAAGCGATTTAGTAGACAATGTGAGCTATGGCTATAATTTCTTCAATTTTGTTATGGAACGGACGAGAGGGATTTATTTGTCGACTCATCTTAGAGATTCTGTTTCTCTCTTGAGTAATGGAAAATTATATGATTTATAATTCCATTTTTTTGGTTCACTTCAATAATTTTTGTACTTCACTTCTTTCTCTTCTAGGTGTGGCGTGTAGATGGTCAACAGAAGACTCTTCTTACAGCTACCGATTTATCCAAGTTCTACAGTGGGGATTGCTATATTTTTCAATATTCTTATCCTGGAGAAGAGAAAGACGAACAACTAATAGGCACCTGGATCGGGAAGCTTAGTGTTGAGGTGAAACATTTATATTTTTGAAATATCTTACTTTATTCAATATGTAATATCCTGAAATTTCAACATTTTCAAGTTTTCACAATGTCTTGTGGAGGAAAACTAATTTTTTAAACAAATTGGATATTAGGGCTGACAATTCGTGCGTGTTGGGTCGTTATCGTGTCGTTCGTTATCGTGTCGGGTCGTTATCGTGTTTGAGCTTAACAGGTTCGTGTCGTGTTCGTGTTTGAGCATAACGGGTTTGTGTCGTGTTCGTGTTTGAGCTTAACAGGTTCGTGTCGTGTTCGTGCCTCTTATTATCGTGCTTGTTCGTGTCATGTTATCGTGTCGAATCAAAATTTTTTAGTCCTAAGTGTACACCTGGCAATTTTTGTAAGGCAGATCATTATCGTGTCGGGTCATTATCGTGTCGTGTTGTTATCGTGTCGGGTTGTTATCGTGTTTGAGCTTAACAGGTTCGTGTTGTGTTCGTGCTCGTTATTATCGTGCGTGTTCGTGTCATGTTATCGTGTCGTGTCAGAAATTGCTAGCCCTATTGGATATATTAGCCTGACATTTCCATGGGGCTAGATCAGTTTCTCAGCTGAAGAGAAGTGATTGGATTTTAAACTAGATGACTTCTGCTAGTTTTGCGTGTTAATCACGGTGAAGATATATATAATGACTGAAATAGGCTTAACCAATCGTACAATGATTGTAATGTCGTGGCAGACCGGTATACACTCCCCTGAGTGGCTGACCACAGAATGAAGGGTATATCGTACTAGAGTCACTTGAAAATTACCCAAGCCAAGATTATGGATGGAATGCATCTATACATCAGCAGCCTATAAGAAACCTTTATGGATTCACATTAAGAATACATAAATGATGACTCAAAAGAACATAGGGAAATCATGTTCTTCTTAGCTGTCCAAGGCATTTACAAATGCTTCAATTGAGATTCTAGTAATTACTCTGGTAACCTAATATATTTCTGTGCTGGTATTCATTGAAAACTCTGTTTAAACAGTTCCAGAAAAAGCAGTTAGTTCTTGAGTATTGAAATGATAAAATTTTGAAATGAGAAGATACTGACTAATATTTATCTTCCCGGAATAATTTGTCTAAGATTTTTTAATGTGAGTACTGATCTTGCGAATCATGCTATGTACTGTAGGAAGATAGGGTATCGGCAACTTCACAGGCAACCAAGATGGTCGAGTCTCTGAAGTTCTTACCCACTCAGGCACATTACCTTCCTTTTAAAAATAAATTATGTTTTTACTGGTCAATACTAGTTTCTGTTTTCAACAGTTGTGTTAAATATTCAATTGTTGTGTGTCACTAGGCTCGCATCTATGAAGGAAGTGAACCAATCCAGTTCTTTGCGATTTTTCAGAACTTCATTGTCTTTAAGGTTTGTACTTAAGAGTTCCACTTTTATTTATATTTGTTTCATATATATGTAGTGGCCATGAAATGATGTAGTCTGTGCATTTTACCAGGGTGGTCTTAGTACGGGCTACAAGAACTACATAGCCAAGAAGGAACTTACGGATGATACATATTCTGAGGAAGGACTTGCTTTATTTCGGGTTCAGGGAAATGGACCTGAAAACATGCAAGCAATTCAAGTTGATCCAGTAAGTCTTGGGGTTCGATTATTTCCTGGGAATTTATTCTTAGAAACTGCACAATAGGCTGGAAAGTGTTCATTTTTCGTGCACTTGTGTCGAGTTTGATGTTTTGCCATTTGCCGATCCATTGTGCATGAATTTCTGAACAAGAATCAATTTTTTACTGGTATCTCTTTTTGGCTGCTGCAGCTATCTCTGATACTAATATCTTGTGCCTTTTTGGTTCTACGTCATCCTTTGCCCTGGCTCAATTATCTATCATGCCCGCCAATGCAATGTAAACTGATTATTTTACTGATTCAGGTGGCTTCGTCGTTGAATTCCTCGTACTGTTACATACTTCATAGTGGGTCCTCCGTGTTTACATGGTCAGGGAATCTTACAACACCTGAAGCCCAGGAAATTGTTGAGAGACAGCTGGATCTTATAAAGGTGCGATTCTTTCTTATGACTGTTTTTGGTTGGGAGCATGCTGCTAACTTTAATTGATGGTCATCCATATTACACGGGGTACCTTTATCGAAGCATTTTTACTTTAATTGGCTGCTTATTTTGTTAGTAAAGCAAACAAATGAAATAAAATGCTGAGTGGTTGGCTAAATTTTCTGTTTGGTTTACCTTACTGCAGCCAAACACGCAGTCGAAGCTGCAGAAAGAAGGCACAGAATCTGAGCAGTTTTGGGATTTGTTAGGTGGCAAGTCTGAATATCCAAGCCAGAAAATTGCTAGGGAAGCTGAGAGCGATCCTCATCTCTTCTCATGCACCTTGACAAAGGGTATAGTGTCTTATAACTGATTTTACATTCTTGGTGATGATCCCACTAACTTGTTATGTTCATTCGTTTGTTGTGCGACTCGATACTGGTTTCAGGAGATCTCAAGGTACAACACTATATTTCATTTCATGTATATACATCTCCTCTTGGGAAACATGAATTCAGACTTATCGCAAACCATGTTGCAGGTGACGGAGGTGTACAACTTCGACCAGGGTGATCTAATGACTGAAGATATTTTCATTCTTGACTGCCACTCCGATATTTACCTTTGGGTCGGCCAGCAGGTGGACTCTAAGAATAAGTTGAATGCTTTAAGTATCGGAGAGGTACGCCTTAAACTTCTTTTGATGCTGCCTGCTAATTTATGTTGAAGATGCTTATGTCGTTACCTGTGAACAGAAATTTCTGGAGAGTGATTTTCTTCACCAGAATTTATCACCCCGAGCACCCATATATATTGTTATGGAAGGCGGCGAGCCGCCCTTTTTCACTCGTTTTTTCTCTTGGGACTCCTCTAAATCTGCGGTAAGTTCGCCTCATCCGAGATCACTTCTTCGCTTTGTGCTCAGCAATTTCTGATGGTTGCAGATGCATGGTAATTCTTTCCAAAGAAAACTGACTCTTGTTAAAAATGGAGGCGCTCCAGTGTTGGATGTAAGTTGTTTTTCCTTCAGATTTTGATAATGGAGGCACTTCACTTTGTTGCTTAATTATCATATGTCGACTTGCCGCGGCAGAAACAGAAGAGGAGAACGGCCGTCTCATACGGTGGACGGTCGGCTGCGCCGGAGAAATCGCAGCGTTCGAGAAGCATGTCATTTAGCCCTGAAAGAGTTCGCGTGAGAGGCAGATCTCCGGCGTTCAATGCTCTGGCCGCCAATTTCGAGAATGCCAATGCTAGAAACTCGTCAACTCCTCCTCCATTGGTGAGAAAGGTGTATCCGAAGTCGGCGACACCAGATTCAGAGAAGAACGCACGATCTTCAACCATAGCAGCCTTCAGTTCGAGCTTCGACCAACCGCCACCTGCTCGGCAAATCATGATGCCCCGTTCGACCAAAGGTAAATTTTCTCAACAATCAATCATTTCAAGCTTTTCTGTAATTTTTCATGAATTGTTTGCTCCACTGCGTGTCGAAGTGAGCCCCGAGGTGGCGAAACCTAAACCGGAGCCATTATCGAGGCAGAGCTCAGTAGATCCGAGTCCAAAGGGGAAGCCGGAGCCGATAAAGGAAGATGTGAAGGAGAATGAAGGAGAGGATGAGGAAGGACTGAAAGTATATCCGTACGACCGTCTCAAAACGACGTCGAGTGATCCAGTTGCGGACATTGACGTGACAAAGCGAGAGGTATGGATGAAGATGATGAAAAAATATGTAAAAATCGGCCGTTAATTGACTGGGTGTCTGTCTCCTTTGTGCAGACGTACCTGTCGGCGGCGGAGTTCAAGGAGAAATTCGGGACGACGAAGGCGGCCTTCTACAAGCTGCCGAAATGGAAGCAGAACAAGCTGAAGATGTCACTCCATTTATTCTAAAACCCCAGGATTTATTCTTTTTGGTCTCAGGTTTGTTGTGAGTTTGCATTTCTTTCTTCTTTGTTTTGGGGTGCGGGTTTTAAGAATTACGAATCCTTGCAATTGCAGAGTCATTTAGGATGATACGTAGTTACCATTTTGTCTCTACTACTGTGTACAGTAATGTAAACCTCATTATTTCATTACCCTATTAAATTATTAAAAAAAAAGAGTCCCTTTTTGTATCTTTCTTTTTCTTTATAGTTTCACTGAATATGTTTTTAGATTATGAACTATTGTTTCACATTATTACTTTTAAATGGTAGTAACTGTATTTTTGTTATGATAGTCAACTTGGCAGATGCAGAAGATTTGCTTAGGGGGATTTCATTTAATTTTGCATAACAAAGAAAAAATGTTAAATTGAGTAGAATTAAAGTTTTTTTTTAGTTGTTTTTTTTCTTCATTTTAAGCTCCCTCTGTATTTGAAATAATTAAAAAATATTAATCATTGCAGTAGTGAATTGTCAATTTTTTTGGTTATACTATTTGTAACACCCATCTAAGTATTTCAATATTTAATTAATTTTTTCTCTTCCACATTATTAATATCAATTCAACCCAATTACAACAACTTTATCCGCAATCAACTAATCATCAAACTGCAATATTATATATAATTTTTATCTAATTTTATTTTGAAGATTAAAATTACTAGTTTTAATTAAAATAATAAAAAGTATAAATTACTTGTTATAATTAAAATTATAAATTGTAAGGTGATTAAATTAAAGAATATTATATTGATTAAGCAAAATAAAATTACATTGATTAGATTAACTATGATTGTTTAAAACAATACAATTACATGGAATTAAACACAAATCTAAATCACAACATTGAAAATAAAATTACAATACTAAATTATTTTTTTATAAATTGTGTAGATTAATACAATATAATGTAGTATATATGTTGATTTAAAAATTACAAAATATACATATAAGAATTAGGCTACATTTGTAGAGAATGAAAAATTAAAAATTTTGGTATATTTTTTATTTATTTATATTTTATTTAATAAATATATTAATTTTTGTATTGTATTTAAATAAAAATAGTTAACAAATAAAAATTGTGACACATGTTTTAATCTCTTTAGTTAAACAATAAAAATTTAAAAAGTAAAAGCATGTGGACCATGGAACCGCCTGGTTGGAATTGTGTCTGCAGGGAACCAATGTCGGTCTTTTCATTCAAATTTCAATTTATTCTTTTAATCTTAATTATTACGTGGAGGGTGATCGTCTATGATTTGGTCGCGATTAGAGTCAGTCTTAAGGAATTCTCTACTCACCATTGGATCTCAGATTTTCTTATGGGTGATCAAAGAAATTATACAAAAGGGACAAATTACAGTGAGAATTTATTCGATGGAATGAATATGCCTCAAGATATTACTTGAATTGAAATTAATTGCTTTTGACTATGAAGTCACCTAACCCTAAAAAACCGGTCATAAAAGTTAAAGTTGATGACTCTCAATAAATATGTTTTAACACTAAACATTAATTTGTAGATAAACCTCAAATTTTGAAAAAAATACTCGATAGAACCCTTTTCGTTTACATTAATTTGTATGTAAACTTCAAGTTTTAAGAAGTTCACACGGTGCCTTTATTCATTGTTTCCAATTGAAATGGTTGCTTTTCATATTCATATTAATACTTGCTAGTTTTCCTCCATTGGATGCTCTTTCTTAGGATTTTTTAATTACTAGTTTAACATTGTTGAAGTTTTCATTATATTGAAAAATAAAAATTAAATTTTCAAGTATAGACGAATGACTCAAATATCCTGGACACTAAACTGAATTGGTAAAATTAAATAAAAACTTATTATCTAGTCTAGGATGGAATAATCTAATACGTAGTCTAAGGCAAGTAGGGGAGAAGTCCAATATAAAATCCCAAAACCCCACTTTTTTCTCGTACACCTTTTGACTTGTATTCATTTCTGACGTTATTTATCGTATTCCTTCTTCTTCAAGCCTACCTCACCAAATCTCTTGCTATACCGCATCAAAATTCTCGACAGAAGTCGACTCGGACTCTGCTGGGGACGATCAATGGCGTATGTGGATCACGCTTTTTCGATTTCTTATGACGACGATTTGATCGAAACGTCGTACGCCGTCAACAACAGGCCGCCGATTAGGGAGATATCTCTCGCCGTCGCTCTGTTTGTTTTCGGCGCGCTCGGCATCTTCCTCGGTATCTTCATGGCAGTCAATAAAATCGGCGGCGACCGTGCCCATGGTATTTGCTGGTTCACTTTCTTTTTCCTTTTTTTGTTTTGTTTTGTATTTCTGTATTTTTTGGGTTTTGAGCTGTTTTTAATGATGTTGTGTTTTTTATGGTTCTTCGTTTTGATTTTTATAGATGTTTTGCTTGTTAAATGGTTTGTTGGTGAGTGGTGATTCGTACTACTTGATTGTGTGTAGTGTTAAATGGTGTTGCTATAGATCAATTTTTGTGTTTTATTTTGGGATGTGGAGTTTGTGAAAGAATTGGAGAAATAAAATTGCAAGCTGGATTATAGTTGCTTACGTGGTTTGATGTTTGGAATAGACAAAATTTGAACTTTTGTGTGTGGATTTGGGTCATTACGAATTGCAGCTCAATGTTGAACTATGCCTAAGTGCTGATTGTTGCTGAATGAGATTTTGAGGGGAGAAAAGGAAATCTAGATTTACGAGGCTTTAGTCATATGGATTTAAATGGAGCTACAAGAGTTTTATGTGGCTTGAGTTTGATGTTCGCGTGGGGAAGTTAATAGATAACCATTTGAATGGTGACATACTGTCTAAGTTTATCTTTTGTAACAGAGAATTAACCCACTATACAAACATGATACTTGTACCATTTTCTGTAATATGTATCTAACTAGTATATAAGAATGTTTTCATCAGATAATGGGAAACTAAAATATTACAGTGATGCATTGCCAGTTATATAGATAAAAATCCCATATATATCAAGATTATCAATGCTTCATATTGAAAAAACAGCTCCACTGCTCTGTTCTTCTCCAACAAGATGTAACCTTTTCACCATGTTTCATGTTGGTTAAGGATGGGGGAGATTCTAGTGAAAAAAAAACTACATAGTTCGTGGGCCATTGAGTCTTTCCATAGGGTCATTGCATCTATTACAATAGTTATAAGGTGCCTTAATACAATGCTTACATTTAGAATTATTCCTTTGTTTACACCCTTCCCTTAGCCCTCTCAGATTTTCAATTAATATTATGTACTGAAATTCTCAAATCTTAGGAACTTGACCTCTGTGTGTATGTTTTGTTTTGTGTAGCTACAAACAATGCCTCATCCATCACTTCTAATATTGGGTGCTGCAATGCAGGGCTATTTTTCGCTGTGCTCGGTGGGATTCTGTTCATTCCTGGATTCTACTATACACGGATTGCCTATTATGCTTATAAGGGTTACAAAGGTTTCTCCTTCTCTAATATACCTCAAGTCTAGGGAAGTTTGGATACTCAACTACTGTATATATGTTTTGCGGTTGTTGTTACTCTTTCATAACTATGCTAATGACGATGCAATAAAAACTCAGAGGCTGATACACTCATTTGAGTATAGTATTGTTGCAATCAAGAGACTCTTTTGCCATTTGAGTGTTAGGTATAATCTGGTTCCTCTATGCTTGGATATTAAAGCGCATCACCAAAACTACTTTGCTGTGGTGAGTAACATCGCATGTGATACTGGTTCTTGGAAAGTTTTCTTGAATGCAAGAGAATTTTATTCTTGCCAGATTTCATATTCAATCATTAGCACCACAAAACATTGGATTTACACATATTGCAAGCTATGAGATTCTGTATGGAACTTTGAAGTTACTACCACCAACATATTAATATCCATGGCACAATGCAGTCAGCAGCAGGTCCCTTGTATGCAAGGATCACTATATATAAAGAGCTAAATGGAAATGGCTCTGATTTCCTCGGATTTGTTCCCATTCATGGACTTATTGTTCTGACTAAATCTTTTTTTTTTTTTTTTTTCTTTTCTCTTCTTTTTCTTCACCTTACACACTAACAATTGACCGCTTTTATAATATCCATATATAGCCCTACTTAACTAAAAAGAAACAAGAGTTTCTACAAATCTATATATATATTAAAACAATACCGGAGACAATTTAAGGTAAGTTTCAGTTGCATTAATGGTTCATTAAATAGACTACACTTCATTCATTATTGTGTTAAACATTTTATATTTATTTCACTTTGAATTTCATTTTTTTTAGGAAATATGCATAAATCAATTACATTGATTTTTCCTAAATTATTAATATATATATATATATATATATATATTTTAGGAGAATATGTACAAATAAATTAGATTGATTTTAGAAGAATATGCGTCAATGTTTTGTAGGGAAATATATATATATATACATATATTTTAAATTGAATTAAATTATTTATAGAAATGCTCCTATACTAAAATGTGAACCTGATGAAAATTAGGGATACACAAATTAAATCTTATAATCAATCTATATATTTTAGCTAAACATGTATAAATCAATTAAATTGATTTTTTCTTAATTATTATTCCCCTATAATTAATCTATATATTTTAGGGAAATATTTATATCTATATATATTTATTCAATAATTTAACTTCTCAGTTCATTTACTCAATATTTAAGTAGATTTATAAGTTTTAGATAATTAATCAATTTAAAATCACCAGCTCAAATAATAATGAGGTGATTATAATTGATTTGATCATTAATATTCTCAATTTAGTTGATTTTATAAGTATAAATATAGATTGAGTACATGATTTTATTAATCAAAGAAGTAATTTCATCATGATTTACATGGCAATTAAATTAAACATAATCCTTAAATCGTGGTAGAATATGATCAAATCTTGAAAATTTTATTGTTATGTTTTCACTATAAATATGAGTTCTCTATTTACTATTTCATCATTCTCAATTTCCTTTCAAATGAGAAATATAATTATGCATATTTGTTTAGTTTAGTTTAGTTTAGTTTAGTCTCTCTCTTACTCTTTTTTTTTTTATTATTGTACTCCATATTATTTGACTTCAAATTGAAGTTCAAATAATGATTGTACGGAGGAAAATAGAAACAGACGAATGTGTATTGGCTCGAAATTTCACATTTCAATGCGAGATCCATTTACAAATTGTAATTTGCATTGTATGTTCATCATATTTCATTTTTTTCCTATTATGGATTAGAACTTTTGTTATATGAATTCTCTACTCTTCAGTATTTTTATTTTGCTTTTTGAATTTTCATTCAAATTTTTTATTTATATGGTACAAATAAATTAATTTAAAAATTCTTTTTCAGAAAAAAGGATATGAAAATTGATAGCCAATACTTTAGTTGAAGAAATTTTTGTAGAATTATAATACACTTCTCAAGTTTAATTAAATCAAGGAAACAAGTTATTTAAAATATTAAAAATTTATTAACAAATTAACAGTATGTTATATTAAGTTAAATAAAATACTAAACGAAACCATAAAATAGTTGTAAAAACAATAGCAATCTTATTTTTTGACTTAGTTTGTTCAAATATTGATTTATTAATAATTTTAAATAATAAGAATTTAGATTACAAACATCATTAAATGAAATAATTGATAAAAGCATACGAATTCGCTGCAAACATGATCATTTGAAATAAATTAAAAATCTAACTCATTATTAAATAATATAATAACTAAAAATATTAAATAAAGTTGCATAATGGTCACAAACACAATAGTAAGAATAATATTATTAGAATAATATAAATTAGATAGAGTCCGCGATTTTTATTAAAGAAATATTATTTACATGATTATCAACTTATAAATATCACTTATATAATCAATGAAACAAACATTTTGATACATTAAGAAAATGAATATAAAATATTGTCATATTTATGCACACTTAAGAATGTGTAAATAAAAAATTTAAATTATGATTTTTTATTAAAAATTAAATAAATTGAGAGTCACACAAAATAAAATAGAAAAAATAATGAATGAAATAAATAAAGTTGAAAGAAAATAGAGATGATAATGAAATAAACCAAGTTGAAAGATTGGTGTTTATGGGGTTTTTTTATACAGGTCGTTAAGGAACCTTTTGGATCTAACCGAGATGTTAATGGTGAGGTGTGTGTTTAAGATGAGAATAATGAACTTATAGCATTTGTAGATCTCAGAAGAAACAATATAGAGAAATAATTTTGACAAAGTTTCTATATGTTGCTCAAAATTGACCCTTTACAAGTATTTGTAAAGTGTATTTTATTGGAGACATAGTGATAGACTAGGGATGTGATGATTGTACGTTCGTCAGCGCAGCACAAAGTAATGAATTTGTTTGCTCGTGGTGATTACTTATGTTTTAGTTGTCGAAAACTATCACTTCATCCCCATATTTGTGAGTAAAAGTCAATTCTCAGAGCTTTTTAAGCGTTAGATTGTAGTGGCCAATGACGGATCCAAAAATCCTTTATAGGGGGGCTCGATTAGATTATATATATATAATACAAAACTGAGTAAAATTGAAAATGTTTTATGTTCATCCACATTTTCAACCCCTTTAACCTAATTTTCCTTATTTTCGGCTCATTTTTCTTCTCACAACTTAAAATGAAAGGGGCTATCTATAAAAATATCGGATCACTTATATTATTAAAATTGAAAAAAATAATTGGGTGATCCAATATTTTTATGGAGATGTGACAGTGGCTATAGAGAAGTGACAAGGTGATCGTACCACGTTTGGGATCCGCAAGGCGTATCTGTTGTTAGGGCCTTATTGCGGAAACTTTAAGTGCCAGTGGTGTGTTTGGTAGGGATATAACTTCGCTTTACTTTGAGTCCGATGGTCATCTAATCTGAGGTGGTGACCAGAATCGATTGACGACTAGCCCATGCATCGTATGGATAGTCAGTATCGGGCCGCGCTAAGAGGTATGCACTATCATTAACCAAACAATATCAATATAATATTACATATATATTATATATAAAAAATATCTATTTATGATATATATACTATCAAACAATTTTATGTTTAAACATTCATATTGTTTACATATAAATAAAATATTAAATTTAAAATTACTTTAATATAAATGATTTAAATTTCCACGCATCGCGTGGGTGCAATACTAGTTAAATACATAAGAGTTACTGACATTAAAATACTTATAAATGAATTTACTTTTGCTACCGAGAGTGCGATAGAATAAAACTATTTCACTATAAAAAGAGTCCATGAATCATTATAATTGTAGATCATGCAGTTCAATTATAAATAAAGCAAAAAAAAATTTTGATTAATCTCTTTTATATAATTTAATATATATTTGATGACGGATAGTATATATATATAGCATTGTATTTGAAGTACACAACAGTTTAAAAAGTTTATATTAAAAATTCTGAAAGACTTCTTTAAATACAATATTTTGAGTTAATGTCCCGACATTATTGGACTTATTAATTAGTATTGGAAATAATTTTATATCCGAATTTACTACTTTAACATAAAAAAGTTAGTACACAAAACTACTAATATTTATTGTAGCATAAAATTAATATAAAATACATTGCCACGAGTTTATTTCTAAACTTGTGAATACCTTACCAAATAAACAACTCATATAATTATAATTGTCTTAATTTATTTTACTAAAAGATACTTTGCTTACTCATTATCTTGAAGCACAAGCTCGAGCAGTTTTCTTTGTGCTCCATTTTGACAAGGAGTAATTATTTTCAACTGATTTGTTCAAAAGGAGATCTATAATATCTGAAAATAAAACTTAGCTTAGTAAACAAAGTGTTAAAGAGAATGCATAAAATATTATTTTTATAAAAAGACTTACCGAATAGTTCAGCATCTTTAATTACTTCAAAGAGCTCTGATTTCTTCAAATGATTTAAATAAAAAAAATATGTTTTGGGAAATCTACATCTATCATTTTTTTTACATCAATTTGATATGTGAACTTTATTTTGTACATGTCTGTTATAATTTTATATTTCCCTGTATTGTGGATTACCATTAAATTCTTATACCAAAAATTTGTTCTCCCTTCAATGTCGTATGCTATTTTTTGACAAATAAATTTTGTATAGTAGTATGTACTCTTTCATCCTTCATAAAAAAATAATATGTGCAAGTAAAATTAATAAATTATTTCCAGAAGTAGTAAAGTGAAGAATTTTGCTTACATTTGAATCATGAAATATGCTTCCAAACTAATGATCTTCTTGTTGTTTCCTAATGCTTGAAGTTCGTAAATCCTAATTTATCGAACCTTGATAGAAGAATTTAATTTCATCTTTATAGGGTGGAGATCATTGATGTGAGACCACATGGATAATACTTTTGGTTTTGAACTCTTCAAATGGTTTTGAAATTCTGAACAGTGATTGAAAGAAATAAATGAAATTGGATGGGAGGAAAGGTGTAGATTGTTGTATTTATGGAAGAAAATTGAAGATTTAAATTAAATATTGTGAGTGTTGAATCGGTTGTGTCATGATAGAAACCAATGATTCATTTTGTAATATTCAAATATCAGATGACCTTGTAGTTCTTAAAAAAAATATTGTGATGATTATTTTTTTAGCGTACGACATTTTTTTGTTATTTATAATTAAATAATTTAGTGGTATTTACATGTGAAAAATATATTTATAATGAATTTTTGGTTGCGTTAGTATTTTGGGTTTGGGAAGATAAATGGATACAACTTTTAATTTTTTATTAATTTCTTGTGTGATGATCAAATGTTAAATTTTTAAAAAAAATGTTGATGCTCTCTCCACGTGTTAATATTATTATTTCTTTGCTATTCTATTCTCAAATGTTTTAGTTTTCTCAGATTTTAGGCAGAAATTAGGCTATGACTCTTTTAGTATAGTAGATAGATATTGTATATCTGCAGATGATACAGCGAGTAGGCGGATTCATGGGATTGGAAGCGTTGTATCTCCCTTTAAAAAAATTTAATGGAGCCTAACTATGGTTTTGCAACTTATGTTTAATTCTTTAGGAAACGAGTGATATGGGGCATTGCGGCTTGAATAAGAAATTTTTCGATTCACTTCAAAATCATTTATGTATTGATGAATTTTAGGTTTGTTTGTTATGATAAAATAAAATTGTTAAAAAGGTAGTTGTCTTTTAATTTTAGAAATCCTTTTTCGCTACTCTTTATTTTATTTATTTATAATAATGCTTTGTTTAAATTTATATATCCAAATTTATTTTATTTACTTTGAATCATATTGTAATATGATTATGTGTTATAGGCTGTGTCTATGGAATGATGTGTTACATATTTTATGTAGAAAACATCTTAGTGGGGGAGATTCTCAATAAAATGATACAATTATTAATCTTTTAAATATTATTCAATTATAAACTTATTACACATAAAAGTTTTATAATACGAGAGATTCCGTCTTAACATTGAATAATACTCCCTCTGTCCCGTCAGATTAGTCAATATTTCCATTTTCGTTTGTCCCGTCAGATTAGTCCTCTTTTCTAAAATGAAAAAAATTTCTTTACATCAATAAAATATTAATTCCAGTATACTCACAAACATTAATTTCTGTACCGAAACTAAAATGGACTAATCTAATAGGACAGAGGGAATAGTTGATGTACCGTAACCGAATTGGACAGAGCTTAGGCGTTGTGCATTGGACAATTGAATAACAAGTAGTAATATTGTAGGGAAAGAAATTTATGTTTCTTTAAATGCATTGTCATGAAATACATGTGGTGCAGCAAATATAATACGTGTTGTCTTCGTGGGAATCTACCTTTAGATTGCGACGACTAATGACAAGATATTATAAGGTAGATATTTTTCCAATGGTTACTTTATTACAAACAAATTTGAGATTTGGGGTAATCAAAATAAGTGTTTTGTCACTCAATAAACTGATGCCAAACATATTAGTATAATTTAATAGTATTAGTAACCCTTAACTTTTACATGAGTCATAAATTCATTCCCGAATTCTCCCGAGTTCTAATTTAATATTATAACTCATTTTATTTTTTTTTAGAAAATAAACCTAATATATTTGGCAAGTTCTAAAAACTTGCCAAATTTTAGATTCTTCAGTAATCATTAGATTTGCGATCACTATACGAGCACGTCGATTCACATATTATTATTATTATTTTTGGAAATCATTAATTAATACTCATTCCGTCCCTAATTATTAGTCTCACATCGAAATGACAAGATAATCAATATTTGTGAGTATAGTGACATTAATAATTTATTAGTAAGTGTGAAAAAGTTTGTTATTTTAAGAAATAAGACAGACCAAAATGGTAAGTGAACTAATAAATTGAGACAGATAGAATATTATAAACCGACAACATTTAACATAAATTGATTATTTTTTTTAAAGAAAAAACATAAATTGATTAAAAAAGGAAGTGACAATATTTGTTGATTATTAATCTATCTTAAAGCAACCCCTAGTTGCATGCAGCATGTTGTTTTCGTAAAATTTACTAACAATTAAAGTTTACATATTTTTTAACACAGTCTTTCAATTTACCTGTATGTTTCACTTATTTGGCAATTTTATTTAATTTATATTCAATATTTAATATTGTAATTTGATTTCAAAGGCATTATTAATTATATATAAAAAAATGAATGCATAACATGAAAGGGCATGAGATATAGAGAATTTTGTGATTGGGTTTAGAAAGTAGAAGTAAATAAATTTGGAAGAGTTTATGAAAAAATAAAAAGAAAAATAAAATTGGTTGATATTTTTATGTTAAAAGTCAGAAAAGCGTTATCTTCAATCCTCCATGTCTAAAAATCTCTGCAAATTTCAGAATTATTTCATCAAAAATCTCATTTTGCAGTTGCCCTTTTTGTCCTTGGAAGTGAAGGCGGTGAATCAGCAACAATCTATTTCTCTGGATTGTGGTCCCTCTCTCATTTTTCTTGCTTCAAACAGCTTTGTCATCCACACAATCCCAACCCTAAAACCCCCAATTTCAATCCCAATTATTTCACCGCGGTTTGGTTCGAATTTGTTGCTGATTGTGGTATGGGGTGAGGAAGTGTTGGGTGTTTTCTGAGGTATGATGGAGTGGGACAGCGACTCGGAGTCTGATCTGAGCGGCGGAGAGGAGGAGGAAATTGATGAAGGATTAGGGTTTTTGCTGAGGAAGGGCGGCGGCGGCCAGCTGCCGTTCCCCGTCGACACACTTTTGCAACCGGCGCCGTGTGGGTTTGTTGTTACAGATGCTTTGGAGCCCGACCATCCTGTTATTTACGTCAATTCTGTGTTCGAGATGGTTACTGGATTTCGCGCGGAGGAAGTTCTGGGACGTAATTGGTTAGTTATTCTCCTGAATTCCGGCTTTTCTTTGTTTGCCTGCTTTCTCTCGTTTGATGCCTAGATAAGGGATTCTTTCGGTTAGAATTTGTTTCGTTGGCAGCGAGTTTATGATAATTTGGGTTGTTCGTAATTGACGTGAACAGCTGAGATTTCAATAGCCGTTGAATTTGTTTGAGTTCTGAATTGTAATCTGTGGAGATGATCTTCATAGTTAAGCATCTTTGCATGAGTGATGCCAGGCTTATCATCTTAGATAGGGGATGATTGTGTTTATAGAGCCAGCGCTGTTGGATTGTGTTGGGATAATGAAACATCAGTTATGGCATAAGAAAATAGGCGGAATTACAGTAGTCGTATTTGGTGCTGTGGTTGATTTCCACTTCCCTCCTCAGTTTCTGCATTTCAGTTAGGTTGATGTGTTTGGGCTGCGCATTCAGCCTGAAAAATGTTGTTCTTGTTTCTGGTCTTGGGCATAACTGTCAAAACCTTTGCGTTATCAAGTTTGAGTTTCTCCTCAACATTTTAACTAACATGATTTTATCAATACCGTTTCTGATATTTCTTATTTTAATGGAGAATTGTTTGGTACTAATGTTCAGGGATTGCAATTTTATTTTCTTATTCAGGATTATAGCCACTAATTTTGCCCGTCAGATTTTCTTACTTTGTGGGTGGGTCACTATTATTTTGAGTCATTGATATTTTAGAGTCTTTGGTTTTCCTGTCAGCTTCGACTCATGGGGCAGTCCGCTAATTTGACTTTCTGGGATTCATCGTGTTTTCAAATGGTTAGAAGATGTTTTCATAGTGCAGAGACACATTTGCGTTAATGTTGCTCTTAATATGTGCATACAACTCCTAATGCTATTGATAAATAGTGTTATGCATGTTTAACTTTTTATTCAATAATTTACAAAGATTACAATAAATGCTTCATCTAGCATACATCTCACATCAATTTAGTGTGCTCTGAACGAATTATGGGATCATTTCTGCAGAGGAAAATTTCTTTGTCGAATTAAACTGCAAGATAGTTGGAATTGATAGATCTTTTTGTGCGATATGAGGAGTTTTGTTGGAGGTGCGACTTGTCACCATGAAGGAAAAGGAAACTGGAGGATTGTTATGTATTCTCACAGATGAAAGGATACGATTCCACAATTTGATTTTGAACTTCCCCTTTCTTTTCTTTCCTTTTTATTTGCCTTTGGGGTGGGACTGGAGGGCCTTCAGCATTTGAGACCATATTGGTCTGTAGAGGTTATCCTGTATTTTTGTTTCCTTATATGTGAGGAATGAGGATAGGTCGAGTCTATTACTAGGATTAGTTCTTGTTGATGTTGAAGCTGCTACTTGATTGCGATGATTTTGATGGCTGGTCAGTGTTTGATATATATTAGAGTCGATGAAAATGATTTGACATAACAAGTAAAGCAGACTTGACAATTTATTGTTCTTTATTCTTAAGTATGCTACATTTGGTTTTTAATTGAAATTATTCAAATATTTTCGTGTTATGTTGTTATTGTCAGATTTATTGCTCCTTGTCTGATAATGTCTGTCCTGGGTTTCCTTTTGACCAATTTGATATTTAGTTTTTATCACTAGAACTAGAATTGTCCGCATATCATTTAACTATGGTTCTGACATATGCATGATGTGTTATTTGTTCTCTTCAACTATCACTAAGCAGACAGGAGCTTACTGATACCCATCCACTAACCAAGGTAAGTGCTGTAGTAGTTGGAGCTTGAATGTCAATTTTAGAAGCTGTCATGTTGAATTTCATAATCTTATAAAAGCTTGGCTTACTGCTTAAATGTGCTTAGGCGAAGTGTGCATTTCCGGTATCAACTTTGAGATATGTTCTTTTTGTCTTTCCATTATATTTTGCCTTTTATGCTTGTTCTGCACAGGAAAAGCAAAATTTAATCTATCGTCTTGAAAAATATTCATTAGGAAGTTGAATGAACATTTTTTCCCATTGTCTTCTTTTTCATGTGTCAATGCCACTTACCTGATGAATCAATTTTGAGTTTTATAATCGCTGGAGTGGGCAGCAGTATTACACATACGTAGTATGTATGTCATGTTTCTGTGATGGTTTACTTATGTCATGATTGTTCATTGCTGCAGTCGTTTCCTGCAATGCAGAGGCCCATTTGCCAAGAGAAGGCATCCCCTTGTGAACTCCACAGTAGTGGCTGAAATAAGAAGATGCCTCGAGGAAGGTGTTGAGTTTCAAGGTGAACTGTTAAATTTCAGGAAAGATGGATCCCCATTGATGAATAGGTTGCGAATGACCCCGATATATGGTGATGATGATACAATAACACATGTAATTGGCATACAAGTTTTTACAGAAGCAACTCTTGATTTGGGTCCGCTTCCTGGATCTTCAGCGAAGGAATCTTCTAGAGCATCTCAAAAACTTAGGTTTAATATTTCTTCAACTGGAATTTCAGAAGATATCCGGAGCGTCAGCCGTGGGGTATGTGGAATAATGCAGTTGAGTGATGAAGTAATTGCTCTCAAGATTCTTTCTCGACTGACTCCGAGGGATATTGCTTCAGTTGGCTCTGTTTGCCAACAGTTTTATGAGCTAACAAAGAATGAAGATCTTTGGCGAATGGTCTGTCAGAATGCATGGGGTAGTGAAACGACTAGGGTACTGGAGACGGTGCCTGGTGCTAAAAGATTAGGCTGGGGTAGGTTGGCAAGGGAACTCACAACTCTTGAAGCTGCAGCATGGAGAAAACTAACTGTTGGAGGCGCAGTGGAACCCTCACGTTGCAACTTCAGTGCATGTGCTGTTGGGAATCGTGTGGTGCTTTTTGGTGGTGAAGGCGTCAACATGCAACCCATGAACGATACCTTTGTATTGGATCTGAACTCCACTAAACCAGAGTGGCAACATGTGAAAGTGAGCTCTCCACCTCCTGGTCGTTGGGGTCACACACTGTCTTGTGTGAATGGTTCTCATCTTGTCCTGTTTGGTGGTTGTGGGAGACAAGGCCTACTTAATGATGTCTTTGTATTGGACTTGGATGCCAAACACCCAACCTGGCGTGAAATCTCTAGCTTGGCACCACCACTTCCTAGATCTTGGCATAGCTCATGCACCCTTGATGGGACTAAGCTAATAGTGTCTGGTGGTTGTGCAGATTCTGGAGTACTTCTGAGTGATACCTTCCTGCTTGATCTGTCGATGGAGAAACCAGTATGGCGCGAGATACCTGTAACATGGACTCCACCTTCGCGTTTGGGCCACACATTATCTGTTTATGGTGGAAGGAAAATCTTGATGTTTGGGGGTCTTGCCAAGAGCGGTCCTCTGCGGTTTCGATCTAGTGATGTTTTCACAATGGATTTGAGCGAGGACGAACCCTGTTGGAGATCTGTTACTGGGAGTGGGATGCCTGGTGCCGGAAATCCAGGAGGGGTGGCACCTCCTCCTCGGCTAGATCATGTGGCTGTGAGTCTTCCCGGTGGCAGGATCCTTGTGTTCGGGGGCTCAGTGGCTGGCCTCCACTCTGCTTCACAGCTCTACATACTTGATCCCACAGAAGAGAAGCCAACATGGAGGATACTGAACGTCCCCGGGCGGCCTCCTAGATTTGCATGGGGGCACAGTACATGCATTGTGGGGGGAACAAGGGCTATAGTTCTTGGAGGTCAGACCGGTGAGGAGTGGATGCTGAGTGAGATTCACGAGCTTTCATTGGCGAGCTCGGTCATAGAATAATTAATGGGATATCATTTATCATCCTCCTCCTAAACCAGCAAGGGATCTCATCTCCGCATAACAATTCTTTCTTTGTTTCCGCGAAGTTGAGCAGGGTGCTGACCAACCACCAGTCCTGCATTCTTCTGGAAGTGCTAAAACGCCCTCACAACCAGAAAATATACTTGAATGAATTGAGATATTCTTGCTTCTCTTGTGGAAACACTAGAGCCTAATAGCTCTCTCTCTCTCTCGCTAGGCTGCTAGAATTTGTAGAATTTGTAGGGTGTACGACATATATGTATAATATATAGTTTAGCTGCTACATCATGTGATGTCTGTGGGTAATTGTGCTTCAGGTTCGTTAAAAATGGAACTTGGGAGACGCATCAACAAATAGAGAGGGGAAAAAGAAAAAAGAAGTGTTTGTGTTGTGTATGATTTACAGTGGTGTTGATGTTTTAGCTCCTCCCTTCCCTTGTTATATGCTTAATAATTTTTCTGCATCGCCCGTGTTTCATGTTTTATTATTTAAATACTCTAGCATCGCATCATATCAAATGAAATGGGAAAATCTTCCTCACCTGCTAATCAATCTGTGGTCCCTTTCCCATATATAGTGTTTTACATCTTTTAGATGGTTGCTATATTCCTTTTTGATGGCCTTCACTTCACCACTACCGCCGCTCTCCCACCGCTCTCTTGGTTATTTTTGGAGAGAGAGAGTCATATTTGAAGGCAATGGGAGATTTGGGCCAAGACACAAGTACCGGACCTCAAGATTCCATAAAGATATTATTTTAGTAAACGTCAAATGTTGAATGACAGCCCTGGTCCATCCTAATTAATATTTTACAGTTTAAAGGGCCCATTATTTAATACTCCATTTCTCTCTCCTGTTTTTCATAATACTTTATTTTTCCCTTTCAACCAACTCTCTCTCAATCTATATAAATGCACTGTCTCGTGTATGATGAAAGATTTGCAGTATTAGAAGTGATATTTTTCTTTATATAATTATAATATATATGTGATCATAGTTTTTGTGTTTGCACATGAATAAGTATTACAAGGTTTTTTTAAAAAAATATTATGGTGCTATTTTAATACTTTTTTATTTTATTTATTTAAGTAAATAATTGTGAAAATGCAGAACCAGCAGCAGCACATGGTTTGTAGTTCTAGTTGTAGATTTTAGGGCAGGCGTGAGTGTACGACATTTGCATGTCCAAGTGGTTCCACGATCCAATCACGTGTCCTTGGCGTTTGTGTAGTCTCGTCACATTCACATTTCTATCGACACTTCCTTTTTAATTTCACAATTTGGATCCAATTCAATTTTGGTTTGAAAATGACTCTCAATCAACATTAATAATTCAAATGGAATTATTCGGTGCCATAAAAAGAATGCTTGATCAATTGCTTCAATCTACACATTAAAGAATGTCGGGTTTTCAAAACTCTCCATTTTAAGGATCATCCTAAAATAAACACAAATGTTCCTTTTCTTTTCTTTTTTGGATTCTACGTCATCCCTAATAGGGGGGGGGGGGGGGGGGGGGAAGAAGAAGTGTGAAGTTGGTGTTTAATGGGCTACATTAACACGGTAATAGATAATTAATATTTGGTTTAATCGAGTAAAAGAATAAAAATTAGAACTCTACCCAAATAGTTTCTACTTTACACTGGTTTATACAAGTTGCAGACCAAAACACATTTTAAGTATCTCTACTGTAAAAATATATATAGGCAGATTAGGCTAGGTGCTCAATTTATTTATAATCAAAACATATATAAAATTATTTTTTATTTATTTAATTAAAATAATAAAAATTAAAAATTAATTTACTAATTTAGTATCATACATAAACTATTTATAAGGTATGAGTGGACTGTTCAGGCCTAATTCGTACTTGTATACTCAAGTAGTGCCTAATGAAATTTTCAATTAAGTTTGGGATACGATACTAATATGATTGGAACATAAACGTTCCAATGATTGCTTACTTTGGTCATGTGCTGTCGATAACTAATGTGATAGTTTAGGTATTTAAAATAATTAAAATCATCAATATGATATTATTATAGGTGTTTCATGTTTGTGATGATTAGAATACAAATTTGGTTTGGAAGATGAGAATGATATTTATATAGTTATCATCAAGTGTTAAAATTAAAGTTTTTAATAAATAAGAATGAGTTTTAGTCATTAGATTAATAGCATCAATGATTGAGATTAAAACATATTAAGCATAATTTTCGTTGTGTAATTCACTCCCTATATATATATATAAATATTTGTTGTGATTAGGTGCTAAAATTAAAATTTGTGTTAAATAGAAATGAATCTCAGTCATTGGAATGATAACATCAATAGTTAAGATAACATCATCAAAATTGAAAAATTAAGCATAATTTATATTTCATGCTTGATATCTTTGTAAATCATGCTTAATTAAGCATGATATGTAAAAGCAATTAAACATGAAATTTTGAAAAATATTTAATCACATCTATTGATTTTTTTAGATGAATGATAGTAATTAATCCTTATTTAACATAAAATAAATTTCAGTACAAGATACACGTCTCCATATATATAATTTATTTTTATTTTTTTTGTAAGGAACACGCTTTAAACTTATCGATTTTATAAAAACAATAGAAACAAACCCAGTCAAATCAAATTTAACGAAATTACAGTTATTTTGAATGGTATTATATCTGTAATTTCGGTTTTTAATGTCCGGCAGCATATATTTTGCTCAACATGCAACCACTCTTAGTTTCTCACTCTTCCATTTTCTTTTAGAGAGAGATTATTTTTTTTCTTTGATTCATACTGCTGGGGGAAATGGAGTCCATGCTAATTGGGTCTTTTCAGAAACCTTCGCTTCCATTGCCCTTTGCAGCTCAGTTGTGCTCATTTCCCGGAGGTACGTGTAAATTCCGTTTTTTTTTAAAATATTGATAGTTCTTGGGGGTGGCGGCGGCGGCGTAAGAGGGTGTGTTGGGTTGATGTTAAAATCTGCTTTTTTTTTTCTTTTTGTGCCCCTTTATAATTTATATTGCTGTATGTAGATGCGTGGTATTTTGTTTTGTATCCCGATGGTGAGCTTTTGAATATGGGATTTTTTTGTTTTTTCCCCGAGGAGGTTTTAATCGTTATTCTTTCGAATTTGAGGCGGCTTGGAGGTATTTGGTTGCTTGAGCCTGAGTTTTTTCTAGTGATCTTTACCGTCTTCATTTTTTCTCTGCTTATAGATGTTGGTTTTTTTTATGGTTATTCGTATTCTAAGCCAGAGCCAATTGCCACTTCTTGTGGGATTGGCTATGCTGGTTCATTATGTCGCATGCTTAAGCACAAATTATTGAACCTTCCACCTCTTTTCGCGGTATCATTGCGCGTCTCCCCATTATTAATTTTATGTGTTCTGATGTAGCGAATAGATGCAACTAGTAATCACTAATTTTGAGGTACATTTATAGTGTTGGATCCCTTGTAGCAGGAAAGGATTTAAAATGCAAAGCTTTCAGCAATGTGGAAAGACTCTATGCCATTCCGGAGAAATTATGTCTGCGGAAAACAAATTTGATGAAGCAGCATGTCAAAAATATTGGCAGCAGAAGAATTTTATTAAATTCAAAGGGTGATTCGAAGTATGTTGTAAACTCAACTTCAGGACATTCTCTTGAATCTGAACCTTCTAAGAGCCCTTGGGAGCCAGTGCAACAAGCCTGTGATGCTTTCTACCGGTTTTCGCGGCCTCATACGATTATAGGAACAGTTAGGTTTCATAGTTAATATATTTCAGCTAACATGATTACATCCTTCTATCTATATCCACTATGGATTTGGATACACTGGGTTTTCTCTAATTGAAGTTGCTCGTACTCTCTTCCCATGAGCAGGCACTGAGCATAGTCTCAGTTTCTCTTCTCGCGGTTGAGAAACTATCAGATTTTTCCCCATTGTTTTTTGCTGGTTTATTAGAGGTATGATACATTTTTTGCCGTTAGTTATCAGTATAGCAACTTCATTTTTTCTAAACATTCTCCAATCTGTATTTTGCAGGCGATTTTAGCTGCCCTGTTGATGAATGTTTATATTGTTGGTTTAAATCAAATATCTGATATAGAAATTGACAAGGTTAGCTTCCAAAGATCTCAGGCAACCATGTTTGCACATGAGCGGGAAACACTTTTTCCTTCTATCTCTTAAGTGGCCTATCCAATTTGGATTTGAGAAAAATGAATGAATAAGGTTGTATCTAGGTTCAAGTGCATTCATTGTTTAACGTTCTGGGGCTAAGCTTTTATGTATTTTGGTTGGAAATATGAATTGATGTTAACATTTGAAGTGGGATTGAACAATTACAAAGATTAAATGAGCTGTATTTTCCTTGCATCTTGGATAGTTTTATGCCTGTGCTTCCCTCTTAGCTCCAAGGATAAGCTTCTTCTCTAAAACAGGCTAGCAGCTCTAGTTAAATGGGCGGATCATTCTCTACAAAGATTGTTCAATCCAATCGAGGCTCTGGTACTTGTACTTTTATAGGCTGAAATTTCATGATTGCAAAATCTCAGTACGATTCCTTTGTATTTTCTGTCTTGTGGTTTTTCAGTCACTTGACGATGATATGAAGGTGTATACTTTGGTTAAATTAGAATCGTCAGTGCTTTGAAAAGGGATTGATAAATTGCACTGTGCATAGAACAGTAATGTTCCACCATATTGGCTGATTTTCTTGCCTGTGTTTCGTTTTAGTTTCAAAGATAAGCTTCTTCATTAAAAGAGGATTAACTATTCTAGCTTGATGGGTGGATCATTCTCTATCAGCATAGTTGAAATCCATTAAAGGCTCATACACCATAATCTTGTAGGCTAAAGTCTTGTATATGATATTAGGTTCAAAGTTGGGCTAAATTAGAACTGTCTCAGCTTGACGGCTGCAGAGGATCTTAAACTTTCTTGCGGAGTTGCAGTTCTTTTGTGACAAGTTGTTACTGTTTGTTTTACTCTGTTTTCTGTCGGTGAAAGTTTTTATCAATATTTAAGGTCCATATCCTAAATTATGTTCCCAGATTATAGATGAAAAATTGATACCAATTCTATGTCAGGTAAACAAACCGTACCTTCCATTGGCATCTGGAGAATATTCCGTCAAAACTGGTGTGATGATTGTATCATGCTTTGGCATATTGGTGGGTAGATGTATTTTTTTTCGTCTGCTTATAACTAATCTTGTTTAATGACATTGATTTAAATATCACTGCAAACAGTCACAAGCAACAACTATGAATTGCTGCTTTCCTTTCTCAGAGTTTCTGGCTTGGATGGATTGTTGGTTCATGGCCATTATTTTTGGCCCTTTTTATCAGTTTCATGCTTGGAACTGCGTATTCAATTGATGTAAGTTGGTATTTGATGAATATCTATCTCTTAGATGTTTTATAGAATAATGCATCTAGGCCTAAATTTCTTTTAAGAGTAATCATTGGCGCTACAATTCGCAGGTGCCACTCCTGAGATGGAAAAGATTTGCTGTAGTTGCAGCAATGTGCATCTTTGCTGTGCGAGCTGTAATTGTACAAATAGCATTTTATTTACACATCCAGGTGATGATTTCTTTTGTTAAATTTGTTCTTTTACTCTGTGTGATTCTTGATGTGATTGTTTTACCAAAGTAATCAGTTTGGCTACTTGAAAGTGGTCTCACTGCTTGTTTCCAATTCCATATATATGTGGTTAGTGTATTCTGTTTCAGTCACCTCCTTTTAAATTTTCAGTAATGTAAGAATAGTGCACATCTGTTCTAGGAATACCATATATGATGCAGGAATTTGAGCTCTAATTTTAAGGGTGAAAGGAATCAGAATATGAAATGGTTCCTTTTTCAACCCTGGCCTAAATCTGTATTCAAATGTATTATACTATAATTATATGTAAATTGAATTGTTGATAAAAAAATACTTGCACAAAATGATGAACTCAAGCTTCATGACTCAACTTTGAGGAAATAAAAATTAACACAAATATTGTCCCCACAGTACAGCTCTGAGAGGCTTGTCCTTATGATGTCTAATTACGTATAATTGATCGGAATTGTTTCATGTTATTTCTTTAGTCAGAATTAGATTAATGTGATTTTCCATCTTCAGACATATGTGTTTGGACGACCAGGTAATCTCACGAAGCCTGTGATTTTTGCAACTGCATTCATGAGCTTCTTCTCAGTCGTCATCGCATTGTTTAAGGTGAATTTCTTTTTTATCTCTAAATTGTGGTTTATGAAGTGGTCATTTCACATAAAACAACACACGAACCATATTGTTGTAAATCATAATGACATGATGTAAGCTGGTGTTAAAATATTAGTACAGTCATCATATGTTTTTGGGTTTTGCAGCAAATTTACAGTGCCAGATATACGTTTTCAGGACCTTAATAGTAAAATTTATTTATTTATGTTCATTGTTCCCTTGTTGCAAAAGCTAATTCATTGAACTTTAGAGGAGCATATAATTTTATCATTTCAACTTATAGCCTCATTATATTTTGATATTACTTTGGGCCATCTTCTGCCATAAAAATCAAATTAGACAGTATCTGAAACTAATGCAGAAGTTATTTGTTGGAGAGCTTTTGTGGTTCTGGTGGGAACAAGGGTTTCTTCCTATTGGTGATCATGTGTGTATGCATGGTTTTCTTCTGGAACTGAAAAAGAAGTCCCTGTTGACTTTAAGATTTCATGTTTGTAGGACATACCTGATATAGTTGGGGACAAGATATATGGTATCCAATCTTTTACTGTCCGAATGGGCCAAGAGAGGGTTAGTTATCTGTTAATATCCCCAGCATTACATACATTGTTTTGGAGGACTTTTATTGGATTGATTTCGTTGAAACCATTGTGGCAGGTTTTCTGGATCTGCATTTCACTCCTAGAAATAGCATATGGTGTTGCGTTGTTTGTTGGAGCAACATCTTCTTGCACCTGGAGCAAGTGGGCAACGGTAAGCCAGTTTTTGTCAACGGTTTGCTCTTATCAAGGGTCAATGGATGGCAAATAAACACATGAAAACAGTTATGTCTTCAAGATATGATATTTTATATTCCATTTAGAAGAAGAAGGATCCTATATATAGTACCGTTGAAAAGTTGAACAACCTATGCATATACATGATTTCCCATGAAGGGACTAAATGACATCTCTTTATGATGTAACTGCTTGTGGAATTTGGACTAATATTAAATGAAAATGGGATCTTACAACTATTCCCTACAAGGACTAGTAGTTCTTCGAGTGATAACAATGCTATGCGTCGATGAAGTCTACTTTTTATTGTTCAGTTGTCATCTGGTGTGGTTGGTATGTCAACTCTGAGTCTGAGGGACCTGCAAGCTACTTTTTATTAGTCTCATAAGATCTTTCCCTGGGCTGGCAGTGTGTTTAATCTCCAATTTATATTGTCATTAGTTTTAATCAGAAATTGCCTACTAAATAATTGTCCATGTTTTTAGGTAATTGGTCATAGCATGTTGGGTTATTTGCTGTGGAGTCGTGCAAAATCTACTGATTTGAAGAGCAAGGCAGCAATAACATCCTTTTACATGTTTGTATGGAAGGTAATGTAATGAATCCAACTTCGATTTTTGAACTACAAATATGTGAAGTTTGAATATGAACCTAAGTTGAGTGGAGGTGCTGTGCAGCTCTTTTATGCGGAGTACCTGCTCATTCCTCTCGTGAGGTAAAGGCGTCACGACTTGATCGACACAACGATACACGGCAGTCGATATGTGTGGTCGACTTGACTTATCCTGTTGGTGAATGAAAATGAATGCATATTTTGCAAATTATAGTTTCAGATATTTAAGGTTGGTTTAGTATTCGAAAGTGTTTTGCCTTGGCCTCATTTCACATCTCCCATTATCCTATTCCTATCTTCTAACTCAAAAAAAAAAAAAGTATTTGTTCGGGTGTAGTGGTGAAAATATCTTATTTATGACAAAAAGATTATGAGTTCGAAGTTTAATTTAATGCAATACTATTAAAAAAAACTCTAAAAACAGAAATTAATGGTTTGTTTATGACACTTGAAAGTGAACCGTGGCTGGCTGCGATTTATAATTTGACATATATAATTGCAATAATGCATGAATGCTATGTCATCTTTGTCAATTAATAGTTATTATGACTAACCTGGTGGATACTTTTTAATCTTCATTATTATTTAGATTTTTATTTTATTTGACTTTTTAATAATAAATTAGTGTAATAATTTGAGGAGTTGACTATGATAAGGATGAGCTGTTTTTAAACTCAACCAACTACTGTTTTCCTTGTTAGGTTGAATCTTAAATTATATAGTGGAACCGAACATAATTTTAGATCTTGATCCTCATTTATATACACAGTAAAAGTATCATTCAAATGTACTAATATATATGTGAAAAAATAAAAACACAAACTAATATATATTTCATATAAGAAAATTTAGTCCATTATTTTGTGAGAAATTTTTTTTTGCATTTTGTAAATAAATTTCATGAGGAAAATAAAATAAAACTTTAATTATATTGATCTAAATCTATAAATATATAAATACTAATATTATTGTTGTATCAATACAAAATTACATACGACTTCAAATAATTAATAAAATTATGTAGTAAAGTATATATGATCTTATTGATTATAAAATATAATATTATTTATTTATTTAGTATTGATCGCGCATCGCGCGGGTGTAAATCTAGTAAGATATTTTAAAACTTAAGTGTAGTAAAGTAAGAAAAGTTAAAATAGCTGGAGTCATTAAATTAAAACCTCCAAAGATAAAACCTATGTTATGGGACATGATAGAAGTGGGTCAAATTAAACATATATATAATCGGATTTAATCATAAGCATCAACTTAGCCATTCACGCTTGCTCTAAAATAACTTGACTTCTATCTAAATCCAAATTTACTAATTCAAGATTTTATTTTTATATACAAAGGTAAAAGTTAGAGATTTGGAGTAAAATGTATCCTTTATTTTTTTATCTCATTAAAAAAAAATTCAGACCACTCAAATATCCCCGAAATTTCAATCCACCCAAATATTCCAGGACACATATAAAGCGTTCAAATAACTTGTGCCCTGAGTTGAGTTAGGGATATTTATATGCATTATGAATAATGATGGTTCCATTTTTTTTAAAATAAGTATACATTAATCTTAAACACACTCTCACTCACATACCCAAATATTCCCTGGAAGCTCGAGTTTGTGACCTCTCAACCCCTGAAAGGGACATAATGGTCCCATTTTTTGATATAAGAAAATGTAAGCATAAGTCGGAGCATTATTTTAATTATTGACTTAATAAACTCAAATGGAAGCTGGATTAATTAAAATATAAACGTGGAATGGAACCTATTAATTCAGGTGTTCATTGCAAATCTTCTGCTGTTTGTCTGTGTATATATAAATATAGATATAATGGATTATTTATTTATTTATGTATGATCCTGATTCCAGCTTTAAAATCACCTAAACTCAACAAATATTTTTCTTACATAAGAATCAATACACAAATATAATAAGTTTTCAGACGTTGTAACATACGGTAGGCACGTATAAATTACTATGATTTATGAATATAGTAGTACATTGTTGTAATATTTTATTCCGGCAGCGTTACAGCGTAAGTTTCCTAGACGTAAAAAGATGCAGAAATTGAGCTCTCCACCCCTATTTATAGACAGAATAGGGGGGAGAGTGTTTTGACCTAACCCTAGGCGTGGGCGAGCTCGTACTTGCCGCAAATCTCGGAGCGGGTTGGTTAGGGCTCCCAACGGTCGCGCGCCGCTAGGCTTCTGACGGTTTCTCGTTTTTCTCCTTGGTACCGACCCCTTCAGGTGCTCGAAGTCGAGGAGTTAAGGGGGTCGGTGACGATCTTTTGACTTAGGCATTTCTGAATCTCCTGTGACTCCATATGGGCCTACGATTATGGGCCGACGATTACTTAGGCCGATGAACTTAATGTGCTTGGGCCTCGCCCCAACAATTACTATTATTATTATTATAAAATGAAATAAACCAGAAAAATGATTAATTTTGAAAATTATAACAAATGTGGAGAAATAAGTGTGGTTGATCACGGTATTCTCTATTTAAATATTATATTTACCTAGTTTCATTCAAATAATAAGGCAATAATAATTTTTTAATTAAAATAATAAAGCATTTTGAGTTTTGAGTCGTTTGTATTTACTATTTACCGCGCTATTTTAGTTTTACAAAACAAGTGTGAGCAGCTTGGAATTTCAATTCCTATATCAATTTGTTTGATTAAGCTTTGTCAAATATACTCTGTCCGTTATGATTATATAGTCCAGTTTTATTTTGTACGTTTGTCAAAAATTATTTAATATTTAAACAAACTTCCAACATTACCCTTACTTAAAGCATTAATTAACCTCTCATTTTCCAAAATTATTCAGGGATGTAATAGTAAATGACCATATAAAAACAATACCAAATATAGATTTTAGACTATATAATTAAAACACCTTAAAACAGTAACCCGGACTATATAATCAGAACGGTGGGAGTAGTAAATAAACTTAAATATTATATCATACTTTAATTAAAACCTATTTTTCGAAGATATCCTAGGATGAACATTTCATCTGTTAAAACTTTCAAATTAAATATTTTAAGATCGATTCTCTCATCTCGTTTTCCACTAGAAAAACAACAGATTATTTAGTAAATATAAGTTTTGGAAGCGTATTAGAATTGTAGTTGTTTTTTAACTGATATCCCTATTTTGTATCTAATAAACAAATAGTTCCAAAATCAAGATTTTATATGCTTCAATAATGCAATAATCTATGTAAGTCAATGTGCAAATTTCTTTCAAGCAATGTCAAAACCGAGGAAATTATTTAAAAACAAAATCAATTAATGAAGTAATTATTCCATTAAATCAATTATTTAAAATTCATTTATGAATACATTAAATATTTGAACAAATTTTCTGAATTACCCTTATTTAACAATAATTATTAATTATGTTCAATTTATAAGGGTAAATTTGTAAACACGTGCAAAAGAAATACTAAATTTAGATAATGGACCATATAAATGGGACAACCCAAAAAGGAAACATAGACCAAATAATCTAGAGAGAGGAGTAATTACTATGATAAAATCTTGATTAAAGGCGGCCTATAAGTGGTCCAAGTAGTTTAGGTATTGCATTTATTTTATTTAGAAAAAAGTTACCTAATTGAGATTAATCGATTGCTCCACTTGTTGGGATATCGTGTTTGACTGTTTATTTATTATAACAACACAACACAACACATTATATAATTTCTTTATTAATTTATAAAAAACATTCTCTTTTGTGAAACCAAAATCACGATCAAATTCAATTTATACCGCCTTAAGTTTACACAATTGTTGAACTTCCTATGCTCCTATTTTCGTGATTAATTACAAACAAAAAGTAAACAGTTTTGACATTTTTTCTTGAATTAAATGTAAATAAATTCATAAATTTCATCAGGCTCCCTTTGGACTTTTATTAATAGGTTAAATGATTTTAGATTCATGGAAAAAGAATAACAAATTGATGATAACAAACCAAACCTAAATCAACATGATCACATTATTTTTCTTTTCCGATTTTCACACCGCCCATTGAATTAGTCCTAATCAAGATTTCGTTACTGGAAAGAATGATAGAAATTTAATTTAATCTAAGCAGATTTTTTTTTATTTGAATTAATTAATTTGGGTTAGATTTGATATTTTTCAAATTAATTTCTGCGTCAGACATTGGAATTTAGTGAAGATTTTGGTACCAATAATAAATTTTTGACACAACAAATAGCTGGAGTGGTTTATTTGGATAATGTTCAAGAAGATAATCAACCAAAAACCTAAAAAATAAACTCCCATACGTATCTCAGTTGAAAATTAAGGGACGAAATAAGTATTTCTATTATTTTCAAAGGCAACTGTGGAATAACGGCATCCATGTGAGAGAGGCAAGCAGGCCGGAAAATTTTCTAGCCAACTCTTTCTATTAACAAAATAGAGTTTACACGACTCAGCTCGAGGCACAAGTAATTTAAGTATCTTATTTGTATTTAATATATCTTTCAAGAAGTACATTTGAGTGGGGTAAGTAAATTTAAATAAATACATTCTATAATTCTTAAAAAAAAAAGTTAACATATAAGTGTATATTAATTATACGTTCAATATTCATCAATTTATTGCAAATAATGTTCATTTTAAAAATCTTATATCAAATTATACTCATTATTTCAAAGAGAAATAGTTATTTCAAAATAATTAATTATTAGTAGTGTTATACTCGCACATTGCACAAATCGACATTATTTCTTATTTGATAATATCTAAATGTATTTATAAAATTATATATATTTATATACATTTTAAATCGTTGTTAATATATTTGATTTTTACCATTAATATTATATTTTTAGTATAATTGTATTATAAGTTATTATCTATATATACATGGAACTACGTATAAAAATTTAATAAAAATAAAAAATAGGACAGACACAAAATCTAAAATAATTTTAATTTATAATTTATTAAGTGAATCTAACTGAAAAGTAAAAAAATTAAATATTTATATATGATGTGGTAGATTTGGGATGGAAAATAATACTATTATAATTTTGTGGAAAATATGCATATGATTTTTAGGGGGAGGAGCATTTGTTTTTTTTGCCACTACTCCCCTTTAATATGCATATGCTTTTATTTTAAAATTTTATGCCAATTGATGAAATAATATCTTGTATTATTGAAGGAATAATTATGCGTGTGCGTTGAGAAGTGAAATTCTTTGAAGAAGTGTATTGTAAGTTGTAAATTTAGTGTTATTTTTCAACATGATTAGTTGTACTACGTACTCTTCACAAGATGTAATTTGGATCACTACTAGGTTGAAATATTAATTGTAGATGAGAGAGAGAGAGAGAGAAGGGGCCACTTGAGGGAGTTGGATGCACAAGTAGAGAAGGAGGTATGATCCAGTGAGAGATGGAACTTAAAAGAGGAGGGTAGAGCTGAGCTAGGGAGGTATCATCTATATATATATATAAAAGAGGGTCGCTTACACAGTTACACATATATTTTTCGGTTCACAGCAAATTAAGTTTGTTTATCCATGGGCGGAGATGCTATTTCTCTACAACAGATCAAGAATGAAACTGTTGATCTGGTACGTAATCACATTTTAAATCTCTATCTCATCTCTCTTAATTTGCATTCTCAGATTATTAATTTTCTGCACCCAAATCTTCAACTCTCCATGATTTTGCAATTGGCTATATTTCAAAGAAATTGGAATTGGGAGTAAAAGACTTTGCTTGGTCGAATTTAATTGGAACTCTTATTATTTGATTTTTACTTATAAAATTAATGTTCCCTACTGCTGTGCTGCATGGAGTTGTTGTTTTCATTAGGGCAACCACAATAATTTCTCACACTTTCAAATAAAGACGCAATCTTTTCAATTTGATTGTTTCAATTAAAACAGCCTCACAATCTCCCAAAAAATGAAGACTCATAAAAGTAGTAGTTTCAGCTATATATACTACTCTCTCGGTCCCGATTTACTTGTCTTATTTTTCATTTTAATTCGACCTATTTTACTTGTCTCATTTCCTAAAATAGTAAATAATTAACTTAAGAATAAGAAAATTAATCGTTTAAAAATCTTGGCTCCAAATTCTCTCTCTTTCCATTTTACTTTTTTTTTAAAAATTTAAATAAACATTCCACCCACTAATACATCATTAAATTCTCTTATTATTTTATATATTAGTTATTGTGCCATTTAGATTTGGGACAAGTAAATGGGACAAAAGAAGTACATGAAATGACTTCAATAGATATAATATATAGATGTAGGCCAGTTTTTCCTAAAAGTTCATTCAGTATGGGTATATTCTTTATTCTGATGTCAACTTTAACTGTCACTGTTCAACCCTTTGCATCAAGTCAATTTAAAGTTTTGCTTTTGATGCCTAAAATTAAATATTCATTCTCTCCTTATTTAATTATTTTGATTTGACCGGACACAATAATCAAAATATATAGGTGTAAAATAAATTGAGTGAAATTAATATTATTTATTAAATATTAAAAATTTATTATTTTTAAAAACAAAATAATTAAAATGGGACAACCTCTCTCGTACACACTTGATAGAGTGCAACATTAACATTTAACAATATGTATGATTTGTTTAAAAAAGAAAACAATATCTATGATTTAAAGATCCGTCTGAATATTTGTATGAAGTTACTATTTTTCCCCTGCGCTGTACAATAACAGGAAAAAGTCCCAATCGAGGAAGTCTTCGAGCAGCTGAAATGCAGCCGCGAGGGGCTGAGTTCCGACGAAGGAGCCACCAGGATTCAAATCTTCGGCCCCAACAAATTGGAGGAGAAGAAGGTCTCTGTCGTCTCTCTCTCTCTCTCTCTCACATAGCTGATAGCGTAGCCTAATTATGGATGATGATTTAGATTTACAAGTGTTAATTTGAATAATGCAGGAAAGCAAATTCCTCAAGTTTCTGGGTTTCATGTGGAATCCTCTATCATGGGTCATGGAAGCTGCGGCTCTAATGGCTATCGTCCTCGCCAACGGCCAAGGCAAGCCCCCAGATTGGCAGGACTTCGTCGGAATCGTCTGCTTGCTCGTCATCAACTCCACCATCAGTTTCATCGAAGAAAACAATGCTGGAAACGCCGCCGCAGCTCTCATGGCCGGCCTTGCTCCCAAAACCAAGGTCCTCAGAGACGGCAAATGGAGCGAGCAAGAAGCCGCCATTCTCGTTCCCGGCGACATCGTCAGCATCAAGCTCGGAGACATCATCCCCGCCGACGCCCGTCTTCTCGAAGGTGACCCTTTGAAGGTCGACCAATCGGCTCTCACCGGCGAGTCCCTTCCCGTCACCAAGAACCCCTACGACGAGGTTTTCTCCGGCTCCACCTGCAAGCAGGGCGAGATCGAGGCGGTCGTCATCGCCACCGGGGTGCACACTTTCTTCGGCAAGGCTGCGCACCTGGTCGACAGCACCCACCAGGTGGGGCATTTCCAGAAGGTTCTGACGGCGATCGGAAACTTCTGCATCTGCTCCATCGCGGTGGGAATGCTGGCGGAGATCATCGTCATGTATCCGATTCAGCACCGGAGTTATAGGAACGGTATCGACAATCTCCTAGTGCTACTCATTGGTGGCATCCCCATCGCAATGCCTACTGTGCTATCCGTCACCATGGCCATCGGATCACACCGGCTGTCGCAGCAAGGCGCCATCACAAAGAGGATGACCGCCATCGAGGAACTGGCCGGCATGGACGTGCTGTGCAGCGACAAAACGGGGACACTCACTCTCAACAAGCTCACAGTCGATAAGGCCTTGATTGAGGTGTTTGCTAAGGGAGTTGATGCTGATCACGTCTTGCTTTTGGCTGCGAGGGCATCAAGAACTGAGAATCAGGACGCCATTGATGCTGCAATTGTTGGCACTCTTGCTGATCCCAAGGAGGTTGTGTTTCTTTCCTTTTTTGAACTCATTCTACTTCATATATTCTCGTGTGGTGTAAAAGAGATGTTTTGGGTGTTTTTAGGCCAGAGCAGGCATTAAGGAGGTGCATTTCTTCCCATTCAACCCTGTGGACAAGAGGACAGCTTTGACTTACATCGACTCGAATGGGAATTGGCATAGAGCTAGTAAGGGAGCTCCAGAGCAGATCTTGACTCTCTGCAACTGCAAGGAAGACTTCAAGAAAAGGGTTCATGGAGTCATCGATAAATTTGCTGAACGTGGGCTACGATCTCTGGCCGTTGCTAGACAGGTGACTGGCTGAATGAGTTTTACTTGTTTTTGTTTATGATATTTGCATCATGCACGTTTAGACTAAGGCAAAAATGGTTGCCATTCTATTTTTAGCAAGTGCCAGAAAAATCAAAGGAGAGCCCTGGGGGTCCATGGGAGTTTGTTGGACTCTTGTCTCTTTTCGATCCTCCTAGACATGACAGTGGAGAGACAATTCGAAGAGCTCTCCACCTTGGAGTAAATGTGAAGATGATCACTGGTTAGTATTTACTACTTGTTCATTGCAATGGTTTGTATTTACTATTTAATATTTATACATGTTGCGTGTTTTAGGCGATCAGCTTGCCATTGCTAAGGAGACAGGGCGTAGGCTTGGAATGGGAGTGAATATGTACCCCTCTGCTTCTCTGCTAGGCCAACACAAAGATGAGGCCATAGTTGGACTTCCTGTTGAAGAATTGATTGAGACGGCAGATGGTTTTGCCGGGGTGTTTCCAGGTCAGTGCAGTGTTTGTGATTCTTGGCATCATTGGCATTGATGAAATGATACATGGGGACTCAACTTTTTTTGGGTTTTTCGGGTATGCAGAGCACAAGTATGAGATAGTGAAGAAGTTGCAGGAGAGGAAGCACATTGTTGGAATGACTGGAGATGGTGTGAATGATGCCCCTGCTCTGAAGAAGGCCGATATCGGTATTGCTGTTGCTGATGCTACCGATGCAGCTCGAGGTGCTTCCGACATCGTGCTCACTGAACCCGGGCTCAGTGTTATCATCAGTGCTGTCTTGACCAGTAGAGCTATTTTCCAGAGAATGAAGAACTACACTGTTAGTTTGAGTCTTCTGTGCTTGCATTTTCTTTTAGCTAGAACTATAATCATGTGTTTGTATATAATTGGTGTTGTGGTTTTTTGACAGATATACGCAGTCTCCATCACCATTCGTATAGTGGTAAGTTTTTTTGTGCATCTTAGTGGCTTGCATCTGCTCTCCCTCTCTTTCTCTCTCTTGATATGCAATCTGTGATTGCAGTTTGGTTTCATGCTTATTTCTTTGATCTGGAAGTTCGACTTCTCCCCCTTCATGGTTTTAATCATAGCCATCCTTAACGACGGTAATGCATGTGTTCATGCTTTGATTCCTTAAACTCTGCTAACACAATCAATGTGGAGATTGATTTGATTGATTGCTTAATTAAATCTCTGATTAATAAATGTAGGTACAATCATGACAATATCAAAGGACAGAGTGAAGCCATCTCCACTGCCAGATAGCTGGAAGTTGAAAGAAATCTTTGCCACCGGAGTTGCACTTGGAGGCTATCTTGCATTGATGACTGTTGTATTCTTCTGGTTGATGCACGAAACCGACTTCTTCCCGGTAAGGAATCGCCCCTTTTTCTCTGTGGATGAATGGCTATGAGCCCTGTGCCTAAATCTTGCTGACGAACACAGGAGAAATTCGGAGTAAGAAACATCAGACACAGTGATAATGAGATGATGTCTGCTCTATACTTGCAAGTGAGTATTGTGAGCCAGGCCCTGATTTTCGTGACAAGGTCGCGCAGCTGGTCATACGTGGAACGGCCTGGCATGCTTCTCATGAGCGCATTCGTGATTGCACAGCTAGTAAGAAGCTCGAAATCCTGTCTGAGTTTCAAGAAAAGTGAAGCTGATATGATCCAATTTTGAACAGGTAGCAACAGTGGTTGCTGTGTATGCCGATTGGAAGTTTGCAAGAGTGAAGGGGTGCGGATGGGGTTGGGCGGGCGTGATATGGATATACAGCGTAGTCTTCTACGTGCCCCTCGACTTCATGAAGTTCGCCATACGCTACATCTTGAGTGGAAAGGCATGGCAGAATTTGTATGATAACAAGGTATGCTGATGCAAAGCACAATGCTAAATGAATATGTATAAGTTGCTGCAGACTTGGTTTAATATTTTTGTTGAAAAACAGACTGCATTCACCACCAAGAAAGACTATGGGAAGGAGGAGAGAGAGGCGCAGTGGGCTCATGCTCAGAGAACTTTGCATGGGCTTCAACCAGCAGAAGCTGCCACCATCTTCCAAGACAAGAGCAACTACAGAGAACTGTCTGAAATCGCGGAGCAGGCCAAGCGACGAGCTGAGATAGCGAGGTAAGTACAAACTCTCTACATAGCTTGTAGGGCTATGTAACTGTGCTGATCAAAATCTGGTTGGATGGTCTAGGCTTCGCGAGCTGCACACGCTCAAGGGCCACGTTGAGTCTGTGGTGAAGCTTAAAGGGCTCGACATTGAGACGATCCAGCAGCATTACACTGTCTGAGCAAACTCCAAACATGAAAAACTGGGATAACCATTCTTCCTTTTATGATGAATGAGGCAGGGAAAGAGCCATACTTTGCTAGTTTGTTGATCTATCTTTCTTATTGTTTATTTTGTAATCAGAAAAAATGCTCTGATGTTTGGCTCTTTTGTGATGAGAATGATGTTTTCTTGCATCAAAGTTCCTTTCTTCTATGTTTAATGTTTCTGTCTATTTAGAAACATGATATCTCATTTGTAAACATCAAAGTTTCAAAACATATCATTTATTTCGTGAGATATTCGAACCTCAACTTGATAAAAGTTTGTTGGAGCTCGTTTATTAAACGAATCAAATTTGAACTTCATAGTATTCGACTTGTGACCAAATTCATTAACTAAAATTAGTAAAAAGTAAAAACTATAATAAAGTTAATTTTATAAAAATAACGTTTTCATGATTTAAGAGTAATATGGATAATAAATCTCTTTAGTTTAGGAGGAAAAATTGAATTTGAGCATAAATATAATAGGAGAATAAATTAAGAATAAATTAATTTTCTTCCAAAATGATAATAAATATTTTAAATATATTCTGAATTAAAAAATCTTATTTAGCATCGACTAAGATTCAATTAAGTTTGTAAACTTCAAAATATTCTATAGAAAAATTCGGCTCGATACTAACGAATCAAACTTAAGCATGACATTAATTGACTCAACTGGATTGAATTACATCCGTAAATATAAGGAGTATGGATCTAAAATTTACTAGACGTTAGCCAGTTGCTCAAGTGAAGCCTAAAGAATACTTAATCTATAAATTAATTTTTTACGTTTAACACTTTAAATAAAAAAATATTAATAAATACAATAAAAATATGTACAAAATCTAATTATATATTTATATAATAAACACCACTTAGCTTGTCTAAACGATGACTAGATTGGTTTTAGTGATGAAAGCGCTAAAGTTATGATGAAAAACTCGTTATGATTGAGATAGGTTGAAAATTTTAAATTAATACGTTATATTTGATGGTATTAATTTCAAATAAATTTGAAAGACTTTATCAGTGAACTCAACTAACTAATTAAAGATTAACATCTTTTTGTTTTGTTTCTCAAAAAAAAAAAAAAAAAAAAAAAATATCTTTTTGTTTTGCTTTTCTTCTTTTAAATTATGGCCTCGCTAATATACGCCGATAGTGTAGAGTGTATTGATGAGAAAATCACGACACCGAAAAAAGGTATTGAAATCCGCCAAACCCCTAAAAACCCTAAACCGCCCAATTCACAGAGTTGTTCTGTCTACGCAACGGTCCACCATCATTAGTTCTCAATGAAGAAGAGAATTCGAGAGCCCAAGCCCTTGATTCCAGCTCTCGCCGCCGCTACCGGTCCCGCCTTGATCAAACACTTGGCTTCTTGCAGTACGACTGTCAGATCTCAGTCACTGCGGCTTCTTCAGTCATGGCTCGCCTCTGAGTCGCAGCACCTCTCCGATCAGGATATTAAGAAGGATATTAAGAAGTTGTGGAAAGGCCTATTTTACTGCTTATGGCATGCCGACAAGACCCCCAATCAGCTCGTCCTAATCAATCGGCTAATTTCTCTGTTTCTGTCGCTGCAACCCGCGCTTTCTTTGGAGTTTTTTCGTGGGTTTTTGGTTACGCTTCGGCGGGAGTGGCCCGGCATTGACCGGTTGAGGCTGGATAAGTTTTATTTGCTTATACGACGTTTTATGAAGGCGTTGTTTGATTTAATGAGGTTGAGGAAGTGGGATGTGGGTGTTTTGGGGGAATATTTTGGGGTCTTGGAGAATGATGCGTTGCTGGCGGATGATAAATTGCAGGGAAATGGGGTTAATTATCATCTGGTGTCTGTGTTTTTGGAGGAGTTGAGGGGGGTCGGGTTTCCAGTGCTCAAGGAAGTGGTGGATGTGATTTTGGGGCCTTTGTTCGCGGTTATGATGAAGGGAAAGGATAAGATTTTGTTGGGGAAGGTGAAGAATAACGTGTTTGATGAATTGCCAAAAGCAGGGAAGGAATTGCTGTCGAAGAAGAAGAACATGGAAGAAATGGATTGCGATGATAGCAGTGAGAATGTAATGCTGGGTGTGGTTGCTTTGAAGATGGGGTTGTCGGGGAAGTTTTATGAGGTTGGTTCGTCCATAGACTGCATTCAGGGGAACAGGAAGGTTGTATTGGGGTTGCATGAAGAGTTTCTGAAGTTGGAGAAAGAACTGGAATCATCTGGGATTGAAGTTGATGCACCTCAATACATTGATGCTGGTGATGGTGATCATGATGACGAGGTGCCTCAGTTGATCCCCGTTGATTTCTATGCGTGTGTGGATAATGTGGATGGAGGGACACAGGAAGGGACTAAGGATGCGGTTCATGAGGACCGGTTGAATAATGAAATGGATAAGAAGAGTAAGTACACTACAAAAGCAAATGATGGAGATCATAAGAAGAGGAGGAAGAAGAAGATGAGGAAGGATGATAGTAGACTTGATGAACCAAGCTCTGTGGTTGACGGAGCTGAAGAAAACGGTGATTTTATTAGGATTAGTGGCTCCCAGAATTGGAAACTGCATAGTGTTTCAGGGGATGATAGTCTAAGTGATTACATGGAGAGTGAGGACAATGCACTGCCTGTGAGTGAAACTGTGATATTGAATCTTCAGAAACAATTTGAAAAAGTTGCAGCTGAAATGGATTCTGGGAATGAAGAGGATTCAGATACACCTGATAATCCTGTAGCCACAGTGAAACATAGTAAGAGAGCTAAAAGAAAGAAGAGAGCAAAGTTAGGAAATGATCAGGATCTGGGAAATACGGAGACTAATGGATCCGCAGATGGTGGTGGTGGAAAGAGTGGGGAGAAGAGTGCTAAGAAGGTCAGGTTTTCCATGAAGAATAACTTGGTATGGAAGCCACAGAATCCATTGCCTCCGGAAAGTTTAAGATTGCCTCCATCAGTTACTCCGAGGGGCAGTGCATTGAAGAAGGGAGTTCCTCCAGGACCCGTTGTGGAAATGCCACCAATAAAGAAAAAGGCCAAGCTGAAGAAGAAACCTCAAAATAGATTGAAGGCTGTGACAGCCATGATTAAGCGGCGGAAGAAGGTGCTAACACGATCAATATGATGTTATTTCAGGTCGGAGGATTATGTTCTTCCGTTCTTTATTTGATTTTATTCAAATGCATTCTACTGTTTCATTTTACTGATACTACTCAGTGAAGTTATACTCCAACTAATGATGGCTATCTGTATCAGACATTGTATTCAGTTTTGGCACTAACCATATGTTGATGATAAGAATTCGAGAGCTTGCTTCCATCAATTGTTGCTATGTGCATTCCATCTTGGATCATGTTCATTAAATCTTTATGTAAATTATACTTTGTTGATGTACATTTTCTTGGTTGGAAACACAAATGCTTGAACACAACAATCCTTGATGCATATACATGTTGCATGCATGTTTACTGATATTTATATTGTAATTTCTTACTGCCTATTACTTTTTTTTCCCTTCATGCATTTATGTAATAGCTCCGAATGAATTATGTTAGGAATTTTTGTTTGAAATTCCTTCCTTAAATGATGTTTTGATATAGCTAGATTAGCGTAAACTTGTAATGCCCTGATTAGTAATTATTGAGTTGTAATAGATGCTGATTACAAGCTTTAGGAGATTTGTTGGCTGAAGTTTTCACTATCAAAGAAGCTTGTTTTGGTTGCTGATGGACTACCAGCAAGAGCTTACATGCAGATGTTACCAACAAGATGACACACTCAAGTTAGCTAAACAAGAATCTTTTCAAGATCAGACTTTAAGAAATAAGATTTTAAAGTTCGAGTTATCCAAAACCTTGTTCATCTCAGAAATCAACCAGGAAATATTTCACGGATTGGCTAAGAGTCGCACTGACCAAAGCAGTAAAAGTTCACCTAGGGGTGGGACGGTACGGTATACCGAAAATTTTTCGCCATACCGTATACCGTACCGAACTTTACGGTATGAAAAAATTCATATCGTTACCGTACCGTTACTATCGGTATACCGAAATTTCGGTATAACATAAACTGAATATCGTTATCGTACCGTAATAACGGTATACCGTACCGAAATTTTACGGTATACCGTGATATACCGTAACAGTATATCGTACCATACCGAATATTATTAATTAAAATAATATATAAATATTAATAAAATTATTATTTAATTAAAAAAATGGGTTCCAGGGTAACTTCTCACCAGCTATGTGGCCGACAACCTTGTCCCGATTATCACCAAATTAATAGTTTAGGTAATAACGTTAATTAGCTATACAAAGATGTATTTTATAGGTGACTTAACTCATTTGTATTTGATAACTAACCGATGTGGGATATCAAAATGGCTGCTCATTTATAGATGCTTTCATTTGTGTATGTTTTATTCTTTATCAATGTGGGATACTTTATTATGTACGATAATAACTTTAAAAAGTTACTCATTTTGCTGTTATTTTTTCTTCTAATCATATTTTTTAAAAAACTATTTATTATTATTATTATTTTTTAAAACTATTTTTATTATTATTTTCTTCTAACCCAATTGAACAAGGTTGAATAAAGAATTAAAATTAGAAAAATATTAGTTATGAACATTTATTGAAATAAATATATACGATAAATACTATTATATATGAATAATATTATATTATTTAAAATAAAAATAATATTTATATATTCGGTACGGTATGTAGACGGTATACCCTATATTTTAGAATCTCATACCGTTACCGTACCGTAGATTTTCGGTACGGTATCATACCGTACCGTTAATGACGGTATATCAAGATTTCGGTAATTTCGATATTTTTTCGATACGATATGTACGGTATATCGGTATTTCGGTATTTTTTTCCCACCCCTAAGTTCACCTGCTCTGTCAGAAAGGACACTGCAAGTCAGAAAAAGTGAAACTTTGATTGAACTTGTTGCTTTTGTCTCACAATGGCTCCAAATGGCTATGAGTTTAAGCATTCCAATGAGCGCCTATAAATAGAAGTTGCACACCATCTTGAGAAGGTTACCGAACTTGAACGAATTTTTATGAATCACAAATTCAACATTCTATGTCATTCTCGAAAGCTATCAACTTTCAAATCTAAAAGCTTTCAGGTTGATTCTATAAGCTTCTCGTGTTACTTCCAGAACACGAAGTTATGTGCTTTAAGCAAGAGTTATTTCTATTTTCTTACTTTCTAAGTAAGAAAACAATTTGGAGTTTTCACTTTTTCGTTGGTAACTATCACGGGTGTATGGAGTCAACTTGACGTTCTCGAGTGTAACTCAAACTATCACGTACAGTTTGGAGGCTGCGAGGTGCGTTCTCACCTCAGGTGGACATGAACATTCACCAGCTAGCAACAGAGTGTCAATATCTTTGTAATTTCTAACTTCGTGAATTTCAGATTTTGCGCCTGAAGAGATGACGTAGGACGGTTTGGTCCGAAGTTTATATATCTGTGTTATTTACTGTTTTATTTAAATTTCTGCACTGGATTTAAAACTCAACACCTCAAGTGCTGAAATGTATTATTTAATCAGTCTAATATATCGCTCGCTAAGTATAACAATCGCATTTTTGAACCCAAGTTGGTGTCATAATCACCAATTTAAAAGACCTAATTCTGAAATACTTCCTTTATATATTACATAACTCTGATTTTGAAACCAATAAATTTCTACTACTCAATCTGCATTTTTGTGCCCACTACTTTCAGACAAACCTCAATTGTACACACTCTTTTTAAGTTCAAACCCTCACGTTTCTTTCAATGAACTGTATGTAGGGGTGTAAATGAACCAAACTTTTCGTGAGCTACTCGGATCTCGACTCGATAAAAACTCGTTCGAGTTCGTTTAGTAAAACTCGTTTATTAAATGAACCGAACTTGAGCATCATAGTGTTCGACTCGTGAGCAAGCTCGTTAGCTAAAAGTAGTAAGAAATATAAAATAATTACTTTTATAAAAATAATATTTTCATGATTTAAGAGTAGCAATAATGTTAAATCTCTCTAATAATGAAAAAATTTAGAATTTGAACATGAATATGATATTATTCTTGGAATTAATAATTTTTTTTTCAAAATAATAATGAAAATTTTAAATATATTCTAAATTTAGAAAGTTCGTTTAGGCTCGATAAAGTTTGTGAACATCAAAATATTCGATAAAAAAGCTCGAAGCTCGACTCGAAACTAAACGAGTCAAACTTGAGCACGACACTACTCGACTCGACTCGACTCGATTAGATTACACCCCTAACTGTATGTTCTTTTTCAACTGAAATTAATTAACCCAATGTCAAAGTTTTGTAAATAGTAGTAGTATTCTATTTATATATGGATGATTCTATTCATAGCCCCCAATTTTCTCACTATAGCCCCTTAAATAATTAAAATTCAAATAATTATTTAAATGGACATATTTGTCCTTGTAATTCAAATACCAAATTTAATACGAAAAAAAATAAAATTGAAGCTTCTTACAATTTTTGTAGTCACTGACGCTGTTTTACTTTTATTTTTTTAGAATAAAATTTTCGTATTTTCTATTCTTGAGGGTGTTGAGTTAATTAAAAAAATTATAAATTCATAACATATTTTGTAAATTAAGTTTCTCTATTTTCCATTGTAAAATAAATTATTCTATTTAAAAAAAAAAATATGCATTCATATATAGACTGTATAACACATGATTTTATTTGTTTTATTTCTTCCTTAGCTTGTGCGGTGCCTTTATTCTCTTTCAATTCAAATAATTACAAAATTCTAGATAAGTTAATTAATTTTAGAAAATAATTTTTAATTATTTTTCATTTTTATTGATTCTTCACCATTGTATATAGAAGATGATTTAATTGCATCATGTAATTGAAATTTATTATAAAAGGTGTATAGTAAATTTGAAGAAAATAATTTTAAAATTCGATCTAGTTTTATTCAAAACATAAATAGAAGTGAATGAACAACTAGAAAATAAGAGAAAATTACGTAAAGCAAAAAAAGAAAAAATAAATAAATAAAGTTTGAAGTTAATTCATTGTTTTTTAATTATTTGTAAATAAGGTCAAGGACGGAATTTGATATTTGGGGCTTTAAAATTTTTTTTTTTTGGCTGAGTATTAGATTTTGTATTTGGGGCTACAGGGGTAAATATGTTCATTCAAGAAATTATTTGGATTTTAAATATTTTAGGGGCTACAATGAGAAAATTGGAGGCTATGAATAGAATTACCCTTTATATATATATCTTATATTTGACATGTGCTGACCTTTTAAATTTTAGTTAGGCATGAGGAGCAACCGAGAAGAAGTGGACCAAATAGCAGCAGGAATCGTCGGATCATTCAACAATCAACATAGTTGGCAAAAGCTTGCCAAATGGAAGGGGGCACAAGTCTTTTGTGACTCCACAAATTTATTAGCAATGATGATTAGTCACACCCCACATCGACTGTTCAACCACGAAGCAGCTCCAATGGCTAATTTGGATTCTCAAAAAGTTGAAGCCGCAAAATGATCCCTAGACAACACCAGTAGAATATTATATCAAGTTAAAGGAGCAGCAAATGTAATAAGTACTAGAGTAGTTTACTAATTAGACTAAGAAGTTGTCAGCTCCAAAAGAAGGAAATTGTGTGCCTCAACATCATAGAACGCGACGTAGTAATAGAAAAGCCTCATCTGCAGTAGTTGAACTGAGTTTAGCATTAACGCTAGGGTTGAGGCCTCCAATGGAGAGTAATTCGCCGAAAGCAAACGAAATCGGCACTCCTCCATTCACCATCACCATCACCATCACGTACTGCACATCAAGTCAGCAAGAATATTGGAGAAAGGATCATAGAGAAGTCAAGTAAACAAGCGTTGCTTACCGACTCCGGTTTACCGATGATTCTGGCGACAGCTTTGGAAGCATGTCAACTGGGATATTTGTGAACAGAATCAACGTCGGCATTTTGTATTGTGGTGAAATATGGAAAGAGTGGTGATCCTAAATTTTAAAGCAAATGATATTTCAGCATACCCTACAACACTAATAACTTTTTTGCAAAGGGGAGATGATCAATGTTGAACTTCTAAATCAAAAATTGTTTGTATTTAAATATTTTAAATTAAAATTCTTTGAAAAGACAACACTACTTCTTTCTCACTTTAATCAGATCAATTCACAATTTTGAACTAAATTAACTTTAGGAAGACCACATGAATTTCATTAGCTGCATTATTCCTGCATATGATTGTGACAAGTTTGGTGCAAGTTTCAAATACCCTACAAGTGGGATTCATCCATAACTTTGAAATAAGGGTGGAAATAGGTTAGGTTTTGCTTCGGTAAGTCTGACCCTACGAAAAATTTAATGGGTGGGTCTGACCTATTAACTATCAACGATTTTTGTAAAAACCAAGGCCTTTTTAGTAATAAAAGTCGGACTTTTAGCCTACTCAAAATCTTGTCTATCTAATAATTTAAAATATATTTATAATTTTGAATTATAAATAAATTGTTTAATTTTATAAATAAAAAATCTTGATGGTTTATTTTTATTTAATTTTATATAAATAATATTAACTGATATTTGTAGAATTAAAAATAATTCCGTCGTAAAATCCAAAATAACAAGTTTATTTACGAAGGCATATGAAAATAATATGAACATCTAGCAAAAGAGTCTGTTTATTCGAATTATGAAATATTATTGGAAGGCATAAATAAAAAATATATTCAATTTTAGTAATGAATAATATTTTGTGCATTGAATATCAATTACTAGTACAAAAAATAAAATTGAATTAAATATAAATTTTATATTTAATATTTAATAATATAATATTAAGCAGACCCGTTTATTAGACTTGAAAGTTCTGGTTCGAAGACTGGTCCGAGCTAAGTTAGGCTTAATAAGACCTTAGATAGATCAGGCCGTAAGCCCGTATCGGGTAGCCTGACCTATTTCCACCCATACTCCGAACGGAAGGACATGTATATGTATGTACACTTGGGCTTCATTTCATGGAGAACTTGGAATGAGAGAACATGTTGTCGTTCCAAGTTTAGAATCGCCATCATGTTATCCTACTTTTTTCTTACATACATATCCCTTACTTTCCAAAAATATAATAAAAACGCAAATAGTGTTTGCAAGAAAACAATGCGACCGCTGTTTATGTGATTGTCAGTCAATGAAGTGGTGATTGTATCTTGTTGAATTCGATACAAGCTTGGAGGTTGAAGTTTTTGTGCCTAGCTACGTTCTGACAAACCTCAAACATACATTTCTAAGTTCTAACTCTCAGTGTTGGTGATAGCAAATCTAAATCAAACATTGAAAATTATGCGGTCTTATCAATCCAAAGTGAACAATATCATATTAAAATTGGAGTTGCGATCCTCACATGTGATGTCGTCTGTGGGAAGAGAAACTCAGGATCGTCCAAGTTCAAGTAGGCTTGAAGATCAACTTTGTGGTTTTAATGTGCATGTGGAAGAACCTCTACGGAGATTGAATCACTCAAAAGAAGGTCATAGTTGTGTGATCCTCCAGATCCCCTGATGGAGGGCCACGCTCGAGAAAAGATCACGGATATATGATCCTTTAGTTTGAGGGTAAAAAAAAAAAATTCTTTCAATATAAGAAAATCTACATAACTCCACTAATATAAAATCTTTTGGAAGATGCCTAAAATAGAATTGTGCAAACTCAATCATTTCAAAGCCAACGATACTATACTAATAATGGAAGACTGACAATCCCAACACTCCACTTTCTTATAAATAGCAGCATTCTTTTAACACTCCCGTTCCTTATAAATAGCAGCATTATTTTTATCTATTTTCCAAATATTTAGTATAATTATCCAAAATTTTAAATTTATAAAAGAATCTAGTTGGCCATCCGTTGCAACCGAGAAGAAGAGGACCAAGCAGCAGGTAAATCCTAATCAATCGGATTATACAGTACAATTAAAATTTGGTGAATGGAGGGAACAAATTTTATGTGACTTCACAAATTTAATAGCAAGCAAGGTAGGGAGAGAAAGAGATAATACAGAACCCACATCAACTCTTCAACCATGTCTGCTCCAACTAAACCGTAAGCTTTGGATTCTCGCTTCTGGTCAAAAAGTCGAGCCGTTGAAGCCGAAAAACGATCGCTACACAACAGATTAAGTTAAAGAAGCAGCTGCTACCATGAACTCACCAGAAATAAGAAATGAAGCAGGAAATGTGATGAGAAAGCTGCTTAGTACTTGGCATATTGAGAAGAAGTCCAAAAGCAAGGAAATTGTATACCTCAACATCATAAAACTTGACGTAGAAACGGGAGCTGTTGATCGAAAGCTTTGTCTCCAGAATCTCTGCAATCGTTGAACTGAGCTTAGCATTAACACTTGGGTTGAGGCCCCCAATGGAGATTAATTCGCCATATGCAGCCGGTTCCTCCGTCCCACCAAACGAAATCGGCACTCCTCCATTCACCAACACCATCACGTACTGCACACAACACATAATCAGCAAGAATGTCAATCTTAACAAGACATTGCTCTGAAGAAATCATTATGTTGGAAAATGACAAACAAAAAAAGTTGAAGGAACTTTCTGATAATAGAATGCAAGTAAACAAGAGTTATTTCCCTCTGAGAAATACCGTCGAACAGAAGGCATGCATTGTGTTAAACACAGAATTAATGTTCGAAAACCACAGTTGAGATTTAACTATTTGAGTTTGGAATCAAATCGAACATAGAATTCGCACTAAAAGAAGTCTTACCGACTCGGGTTTACCGATGATTTTGGCGACAGCTTTGGAAGCATCTTTGAGGATATCTGAAGCGACGACGCTGTCAACAGGGATATTGGTGAACAAATTCAACGTCGGCATTTTGGTATTTGGTTTTACTACTATCAAATTCAATTTCAACTATCGCTTTATTTGGGTGAAATATGGAATGGAACGAGTGGTTCTAAACTACTACTGCGAAATACAGATGATAATTTGGCCTACGCCTACTCACAACATTTTTATTTACCCAAAATCCAAATAATAAACAGTTCAATTAAAAAGAGTTTTTTTTATCAAACATTAAAGGTATATATGCAATGTACCTAAAATTTTGTTGTATTTTAAGGTAAACATCAAGAACGTATAAAAGTTAAATATGAAAACATAAGTATCTATTATTTAAAAATGACTTTCATTTTTAAACTATTTGCAAACCATGAGTCGCATTTCATTCCTTATTAAAAAGCGAAGCATCAGAAAGGCAGGAGGAGTTGCACTTGCAGAGCACAAAAAACAGATGCTTCTATATGTATCATCAAGTCTAGCAGTGTTGGTTGTTTCAACTTCGAATGAAGAATGACTACATTATCACATTCAACTCTCAGTGCCAAAGCTTCGTGCAGAATCCCGCACGAACTCTCGAAGAACACCTCTCCATCGAAACGAGGTCGGAGAAAGAATCGAGGAGCTGCCCAGCAAGAGACTCAGGATCTTCAACTAGAGTGTCGATGAAGGCTTTCACAATGCGCACCTCCTGAGGGCTTGCCCTCAAGCTGTACCACGTCAAGAATTTCTGCCGGAAGCTCGCCTCCACGTGCCCCTCGCACTCCAGCCAACGGATCACCTTCACGTAGTACTCCAACTCCTTGTCTCCTATCCCCGTGCATTGCTCTTTCCTCTTCTTGGAAGAGCTGCCGCCAGCCTGAGGCTCTGCGTCGATGCCTTTCTGTTTGCTGCTCCTCCCAGCATCGTTCTCAAACTTGCAGGGAGTGATAGGCAAGCCAGCATCCGCCCCATTGTCAGTGCTGGTCTGTCTGTTTGATGATTCCTTCTTGTCTGTGTTTGAAATGCAGCTGGTTTTCGCCTCTTGGTGCAGTAAAGAATGTATTTTCCCAGCTATCATTGTCTCTTTTTGCCTCAGATTGCTGTTGGTGGTATCGCATCGAATTTCATTGTCTCTGCTGCAGGGCACAACGTTGTTGGTCTCATCTTCCACAGAAGAAGGATCAGAAAGACTGCTGCAGTTTGTGACCGGACTCGCTTGCATGGTTTTGGAGTTCGACACCTCATCCTGAGAGCTTCTGGTCTGAAACCGAAACTCACTGAAACCTACCTCTCTATCTGAAACAAGGGCCACAACCTTGAGCACATAGTGGGTAGCAGGAGTTAGGCCAGAAAGCAAAAACTTAGTATTGGGTTGAAACAATCTGCAGGTAGGCTCTGAAGAATAGTCTGTATCATCAGCTCTCCGATGCCACAACATATATCCATCAACATTTGATTCCTCAGAATTCAGAATCACCATGAGAGATGAAGCGCAGATGTCTTCGAATTTGACCAGCTTCGAGCCAAGTATATTGCAGCCTACACAGTCCCAAGTATGCATCAGATGCCTTGACTAACCATAAAGGAATGAGAATTGATTTAGAAAAAATTCAAGAGAGAGAGAGAGCACCAGAAGGCATATCAGACAGTGTGTTAGAAAGCATGAAGTCCAGAGAGTCCAAAGCAGAAGCGCAATGCCTTTGAATTTCAGGGCCTGATGAGAGTCTGTTCACAATCCCTCGAGCCTTCTTCACAGGCAAACCAGTGAGAGGACCCACGTCTTGTTCGAGCTTTTTTACTGCTTCATCAATGATATTGTATAGGTGTTGGTAATGTTTGGTGCCATGAAGAATCTTTTGGCTCAAGGAGAGCCTATAGCAGAGTATGTCGACCCGCCTCGTCTCCTTTGCCACTACCACTTGCTTTCTCCAACAACTGCATTAGTTCTTCAATCTTGTTACAACTATTACTTCATGTTTTAAGGGAACATTACAGAGTTCAACTCAAAAACAAATGATTAATCATTGGAGGCCATGCACAAATAACATGGAATTTCACCTAACAAATTAGGACTCGGTTGACTATCTCCGCAAAGCAGGTTGAGATTAAAGACTTTGCCAAGAATAAGCTCATCAATGAAAAACTGACAGATGGCTATACCTCTTTACTGGACTATCAGTCAGTTAATCAATAAACACAGTGTTGAATAGTATCCTACTTGAATGAAAAGGTATCCAACCAACATTGTATATGATAGATAATGTTTTCCATATTCAAACAGTAATGTACGGTACAGTACCCACTAAACATCAGCAATAAATCTTTTCTGTTTGCAGACTGGCCAAAGAGTTTACGATACACTATTTATTGACAAGACAACACAACCATCATACAGTAAGTTTTGGGTAGGCACTAAGCCACAACTTCAAGTGAAATTATGCAGAGAATGTATAATGGGAGATGTCGAGTCCTTATCAATTACTAGCAAGTTATTTCAAGGAGATCTAAGAATCAAGTTGAATCTTGTAGTGCTGCATAATTAATCAAAAAACAGAGATACCATCAACAAACCAGTAAAACAAATAAGCAGGACTAAACATTTACCTGAGCAAGTCATTCACCTTGCCACAAGATACACAACAGAAACTCCCTTCGAGCCCCTTATCCTGCCTATCCTGAGAGATCCCAGAATTTTCATGCCGTAAGGCACATTCAAGGTGGCAAGACATGCCGCACGACAGACCGCGAAATGGAGCGTCTGAGTTGCAAATTAACCACAGGCTGGGGTCCTTGTTGTCATCATACTGATGACAAATGCAGCAAGAGCACCGTTTACAGAAGACATCCTCATGATTCATCTTGGCCTTGCAAGCTGAGTTTTTGCAATGCATGGCATTACCAGAATCAATGTCTGGAGCAACATCTGCACCACCATTAGCAGAAAAAGGCAAGTGATTCGGGTGATCAGATTTCCTCTGCCTCTTGGGAGTTCTTTCACCATTTTCTGATGAAGGCACTTCAGAAATATTGGCATTTCCAGATTCCAGTGATCTCTTTTCACATACAATTTTAAGAAGATTCTCTATCAATTTTGATTTTATTAATCCAGTGTACTTCCTTTCTTTTCCGAGCTCTGTACAAAGGATCTGCAGTATCTCCTGGCGGCTCCAGGACTGTAGCATTTCTGATGCTCCCTCTGGCCACTTCGATATTTCGTAGATTAGTTCTCTCTTCTGCTCCATACTCGACTTAACTTGCAGCACTTTGGTGGATCAAATATCAACGTTGGACAAAAAATGAATGAGTCAGCAGTAATTATATAACATTATTCATATCTAATGTCAAAATAACAAGATATTCCAAAAAAAAAAACATAAACATATTGCTACATCAAGGGGGAAGAGATGCATTTGCAAAGGATGGAGATCTAAAAGAGATGCAACCATTGGAGTGCATATGCTTTCAGTCTCTTATCTAATACATGAAATGTCGGACCACAGAGGAAAATAATGAGAATAAAATCGAGATGGATTCTAGCAGAGTATATTTACACCCCAGTTGCTCGGCTCTGTAATATTTCTCTTTCAAGATTTTACCACAACTTCTTTACGACGTGGTTACATTTACATGATCAAGTCAACTGATGTCAAATTGCATTGCCAAGTTGTAAAAGCAGCGATGAAACAAGAAGCCCACATATAAATAAACAATTATATATCAAGAATATGTCAAAGGGTGAAAAACAATCCAGAAATTGATTGGTCGATCAAGAGAGATCAAATGACTTATAAAGGTCGTCCAACGTAAGTAACTCAGAACCTTCACATTTGACTTCCACAATGCCCCCACGTTGAACGTCCGTGAAGGGCGACAAGCTAAGCAACCAAGACAGTATTTTTTGAGGACAAAAGCATCAACTTTTCAACTAGTAAAAAACAAATTCACAAACCAATCCCAGATTTACCAGGATGACAGAAAACAAGAATAGAATAACAGCTGGAAATTTGTTGGCATCTTCATAATGAGCAGTTTTGTTCTCATAATAAGGATCCATGAGATTATTGAGGTGGTTAAAAGCCACACACACGCAGTAGGTAATCCATAAATACCTACACATTATCTGACAATGAACGGCCAAACCATCAATATAGAAGAGGAAAAGCAATAATGGAGTGTGTGTGTGTGGTAACTAGCATGCGTGTCTCTGTGTGCGGATTTCGTCGCAAAAGAAAAAAAAAAATCAACATTTATTCAAGCGTGAATCAGACTATCAAGAAATTTTATTCCAAACTGCAGCAATCAGTTTCGCATAAAAAGTATCGATAATGCACAGTGGACGACATTAAGCAATACCGAATTTTAAATAAATTATAAAAATAAAAATAAAACTTTTAGAGGAATTACCAAAAACGAAACAAAGTAAATGGTGAAAAAAGAAAGATGGTTACCCTACAACGCATACGCCTCCATAGATATTATTCCGTTTTCAACAACAGACGACGCTCACATTCCAAATCCTGAATACGAGATAGTCAAACCCACACACACAAAATATAACAAAGAAAATCATGGATAAGTTTACGTTTGCTTGACCATGTATAGGCTACATACACACTCTTACAGCAGTGAACACTAGAGAGAGAGAGCGAGGAGAGAGAGAGAGGACACAATTACCGAGAAGAAGAGAAAGAATCCATGACGAAAAATGGGCTCCTTAATGGGCTTTTCAGCACCATTTATAATTATTGCATAGACAAATCTATCTTGCTGTGTGTAGGAGAAAGAGAGGATCAAGGACGAGGAGTGTGTGCGCGCTGTGTGTATCACAGAGAGAGAGAGAGAGAGAGAGAAATAAAAAATACAAGAGAGGCTAAGGTAAGCAACAGAGAAAAAAAGCGGCTGACTGTACATGCCCTTTTCACCCTTTCCCCACAAGTTTCCAATTTCCCAATTATTAGTATTTTCTTAAATGGAAATTTTAATATTACTTGCATTTAGTGTTGGTCAATTTGTATACATCTGCTTTGGATAAATATTTTTTCTATATAATCGTCTCCAGTAATAATTCAGCAATTTTATCAGCCACTCTTTAGAAGATGGGTTGACCTAATATTAAAATGAGACTTTATTTATATCACTCATTCATAGTGCATTTCACATATATAGTTATAAATTTAAATTATAAAAAAAAAATTCAAAATCGATCATTCTTCTTATGTTCCTCCGAAAAAAATGGTGACTGAGTTGTGCAGATGGGAAAGTTACAAGCATTTAAGTAGCCTCCATCTACCTAGAGCCTGCCATCAAATTAATAATTACTCTACGATTCCAACACACTGTTAAGATATAAATTAATAAATATTTTTATTAATAAATTAATCTTGCATTTGCATAAGCTCCGTCTAATTAATTATCTAATAAAATACTCCTTCTGTCCCACGAAATTAGTCTCATTTGTCATTTTGGTCCGTCCCATCTATTAGTCCAATTTCCTAAAATGACAAATTTTTTTACACTCATCAATAAAATATTAATTTCACCACACTCACTGACATTGATTATCGTGCCAAAAACAAATGAGACTAATTACATGGGACGGAGGGATTATGTTTTAGTTTTTTTTTTTTTTTTTTTTTTTTTTTTTGAGAGAGGGAGAGGAGTATATATTGGCGTGAAGTGTAGAAATGATTGGGCAGGCGGGAGTTGTAGAAATAATTAAAGGGTATGGCCTCCTAATTGACCTCACCTTAGTACCCCTGCCCAATATAGCAATGATTTTCAATTATTTTATTTTGGCGTCACTCACACTACCATTTTTTAATGCATGGGGTTTATTTATTTAATTGCATTTATTGTTACTTGTTACTCTCATTCAATTATACAATTAAATTACTCTGATTCGTAGTTGACATCTTTCTAAATTAATGGCCCGTACAATATGGTGGGGATCCATATATTATTTCTCATTTCCAAATTCTCCACTGGATAAATATATAATTATTTAAATTTTAATTTTTAATGGAAAATAATTGTGTTTAACTATATGTGATACTTTTGTTCGTATTATCATGCTTGACAAACTACCCAAAACTCTGATAGTGCATAAGTTAAAGATGAGAAGTTTTATGGGGAAGTGCTAATATAGTTTGATTCTCTAAAAAAGTTGGATTGAGTTGCTTAACTTTTCCTTTCTCATTTTTAATTGAGCTTGTCAACTTTGCTTATGTGGTTTTTGGGTTGAGGATTTGTTTGGGTCTTGATATTTTTGTTGGATGTTGAGATTTTAAACTAATTTCTTTTTTTTCTTTTTTTTTGTTATACATGTCTTTTTGTGTGCTAAAAGTAGAACCTATTATCTGTTTTAGATTCATATGTATTTTCTTAAGGGAAAAACTATTGGAGTTTTTGTGAAGAAAAATAAAACTGAGTTTGCAATCTGTTACATGTTGATACCAAACACATGTTAAACTGAGTACAAAGGGAGCTCGAAAATACTCCTCCATCCCATATAAATTGTTCGCATTTCATTTTTCGTCCGTCCCGTGATATTAGTCCATTTTCTTAAAATAACAAGTTTCTTTACACTAATCAATAAAATATTTATTCCATTACCACTTACATACCTTGGTTATCATGTCCGGTCAAATTAAACCAGGACGGAGGGAGTATTATATATAGAGTACGATGCAAATTAAATTATTTAACTTATTTTTTTGAGCTGAAATTATTTAATTTATTTGATTGACTGGAAGTTTGTACTATTGTATATGCATAATCTGAATAGAACGATATCTTTTACCAAATATTTTGGAAGCCAATACAATTATAGAAAATTGGGGGGGGGGGGGGGGGGTGTACCGTCTAGTATAGATTGTAAAAGTATTTCTCAATATAATAAACATGCTTTGAGAATCAAATAATTATTCCAAATCAAATAATACAATGAACTGTTTTAATCAATTTCAACCAAAACATGCATACCACTAATATAAATACACATTTGTTGAGTCATTTGGATGAAAAAATAAAAATAAAACGATGAGGATAGTGAATACCCATGATTGCGTTTCTATTCCCCCAAAAAAATTGCAATCTATTGGGACTGTAAAACCATTGATTAATTAATAATGTTAAAAGTAAAATTCAAATAATGATACTATGATCCCAATTAATAGTAATATAAAAATATGCACTAGTAGCTTTCTCCATCAAACTGAATGTATGGAAATTATTGAATCTTGATATAAATTGATTTTGATCAAAATACAATAATTCATTATTTATTTATGGGAAGGTCTTGGGTTAGGCAGGCCTAAATGATTTAGGCGGGTTTTAACCATTAACCCAAGCCCAAACCCATATAATATACCCTATTTGGGATGGGTGAACGGATAAAACCCGCCTAAACCGTTTAGGCCTGCCTTACGCAAGTTTTTGCCTTTATTTATTAATTTATTTGTTTTTTGTGGAAGTTGGTCAGTTGCGACCAATTAGGTGAAGATAAGTTATGAAAAATGGTTGACAAATAAGAAGCTTGCTGGTGTGATGTGTCACATTTGTAAGAAGTAAGTTGCAAAATCCAAGAAATTTTGGGTTCATGTATCCATCATGAATAGATATGGTAAACTTTTCTAAGTTTCTACTAATGTATAAATATGATGATATATTCCGTGTTATATTTTTTATTTATTTAAGATAATGAGAGGTATATAATGATAAATTGGAAAATTTGACGTGTGAATTGTATTTTTTTGTCTTATTAAATCAGAGTCTATGCATATGAGAAAACAAATAATTATAGTATAGAAAGAATATATGGGAAAAAGCGACTGTCATATAATAATAATTATTATTATGTGAAGGATTTATGAGTGGTCATTGTTTAATGATATATCATCAATTCATCATTTATTATCTTTATCTTTGACTAAGATTTATTTAAAATATCATAGCACGCATACGAAGGCTATGTCGTTAGCTCCATCATCTACAACTTCTATTTCATATATGAATTAAATATATTAGATTTTTTGTGAGTTCACTACATAATTTTGATAATAATAATAAAAAAACTAAACTCAAAATTAATGATATTGGCTCTTTAGTTCATAAGCAAAGTTGAGTTCTTGAGCCTTTCAAAACCTTCTATAACCGGGTTCAACACAAAAATATTATCCCTTAAAAAATATCTTAGTAATATTCATTCATATATAACATTCTTGTAATTTAAGATTTCCCATGCCCTATTTATAAAAATTAAAAAAGAAAAAAAAAGAAAAGAATCTACTGAAGTTGGTAGGGATGAGATTTTATCCTCATATTCCATTCATCGTGATTGAGAAAATATTTCAGAAACTAAATCTCGTTTTTCCAAGAAAATAAATGAAACCTGATTAACATTTATGCTTAATAAAAGTTTTGTTCCATTTTTTTCATCTGGAAAAAAAACTCAATTTCTAAAATGGGATTTTGAGTGTAAAGTAGTGACGAGGAGGTTTTTTGTTATGGGCTTTTAGATCGATCGGAATGTCTCCCACTGCTTTCTCTTGGAACAGTCTCCTTTTTTTTTTTTTTTTTTTATGCTTTTTCTAATTAGAATTTTAAACAATGAGGGCTATTTGTTAACGTGGGGTGGTATTGGATTTTTCATTTGCTATTATCAGGTATAAAAACTACTTGTTATATAAAAAAAAATGTAATCTATTTTATATGAATGATTTTATTTTATTTTATATGCCTTTGTATCGTTTTCCTTATTGTTAAAATAAAATTAAAAAAGAAAAAAGAAAAACTTATTTGAGCACAACCAACCTTAACTTAATATTGGGGACTTGTGATAGAGCTAGCAATAGCATATTGTGTTTGGAAGGATAAGAAGACCTTACCTTGGCCTCTCAGATTCTGGAAGATGTTTCTGCATAGAGAATTTGGAAAGCTAGCATATGAAACATGCAGTCTAGCTAGCGAGAAATAAAGGTATAACCAGCATTTCATTCTAACGCCAAAGCAATGATGGATGCATCATATAAAATAAAATAGCATGATACCTGAATTCTCGAGTTTAAGCTCTGTCTCAGTCACTGCCCTATTGTATTGTGCATCTTGAAGCTGAACCATACGCTCCTTCATTATTGAGGCAACAACAATATAGTAGGAGTAATATATAGCCATTTTCCTTCTTCAATATTTTGATCTCTTCTAGCCATGTGGAGATCCTGTATGTATTATAATAAACAAACTAATTTCTTTTGAAAACATAGTGGAGACTCTGATGGATCTGTTTCAAAAACTCACGCATGTCAGCCTGAAATGCAAAAGTCAAAATTAAGACAAACAGCGCATTCAAGAGATGGATGATATTGGGCTTACTCTCAATAAACACATAATAATTTCTAACAATCCATAATGTAATTTGACAATAAGTTCTCATAAAAATAGTCGGCGATCATTATTGCAAACCATATCAAATATTTGACTGTAAAAAGAAATCATCAGCACGATGTATGTACGAAAATAAATTAATTATTATAATGAATATAATCAAACCATTTAATTAATATAGTATAAATATATTTTCACAATTTTCAGTCAGGGAAGATAACTATTATAATTATTATATTGTCGTTAGAATTAAGTTATTAAGAGTCTTTGCAGAGACACAATAGGCAAAATCAATTTTGTAATAAATAAGGCTCTTTTATCACAGCTAACTATTATCTATACAATAGGGATATTATAAGCAATGCATAATTTGCAAAAGATTACAAATGCAAAATACAAATTATCCAGAAATGTGATGTCCCACCCCCACCCACCCACCCAAAACAGGGCGGCAGAGGTGAGAGAGATAACTAATACTCCTATTTGTTTTCTAATCCAATTCAAACATATCACCATATTGTTGTACCAAACAACAACAGAAATAAGACTTCCTTAATTCCTTATCCCAAACAAAATGTCATTACACACACTTGACCAATGGTTTGGCGTGCTTCTACTTCTATTCTAAGCCATTTATTTTTCATCCATTATTTCTTGTTTTATTGAACTTTGCCCACAGGATTAATAAAATCAGCATTCATATATTAAAAATAATAATAATAATAAATGGAAGGGAGAAAGTCAATTGTTCACAATGGATGTAACATGCACTTGCATCAAATGTAGCAATGCCGTCCCTTCGCTCGGGTGTAGTGGTTAAAACACCTTGCTTGTGACTGAGAGGTCACAGGTTCAAGCTTCCAATAGGACATCTGTGTGTGAGAGTTTAAGATTAATGTACACTTATTCAAAAAGAAAAAAAAAATGTAGCAATGCCCTCTTGATTTTTGGCCTCACAAACATGCATCCTTTTCAGAGTGGCTATAGCTATGTAAAATTAAATAACTAGTTCGAAGAACATACTAGCGATATTTCTTTTTGTAGACGTGGTCATGATCGGTTTCTTTCCATTCCAGGTCCCACGCTGCCGGCCATCTTTCTATTGTCAAGATCAAGATGTAGAGCTATGACAACATTAATTATGTGGTTTAAGATTAAGACACTGAATTAAGATATTTACCTGTCTCATCGAGCTAGATTCCTTCTTTTTCCTGCATATATAATTTCGGATCTGTATTTTCTACCGAATATAAAAAAAGCATCGATCGTACCTGCGGCATCATATACTCATTTTCCTTTTTCTTCATTTGGTGTATCTGCTCAGTTCGCATTTGCTGTTTATAAATGAACATCTGTGAAAATCCATGATAACACAAGATGGTGGCTTTCAGGCAGTAAATAGAAGAAGTAAAAACTTAAACTAAACCATCTTTTGAAATTCATCACGCTCTTGCTGCAACTTTTCAACTTGAGCCTTAAAAGCAGCTGTAGCCTGTAGCTTTAGCGATGCTGTGTAAATTAGTGGAAGGAATACTGTTACGATGACCTCAACATCATCCTGGATATCTATGATTCGCAGAGTAGAATCAGAGAAACTATCATCGAAGCTATATCTCAATCTTTGGCAGTTAATTGTGCTTCCAGTCTCTCCACTTTGGCGTCTAATCTAGAAATATCTGATAAAAGTCTTCAAAAGAAGGAAGAAAGCTCAAGTCAGAAAACAACCACAACACTTGTAGATGAGGAGCAAATAGCAAAACCAAATCAATATTTGATATTTCTTCCCGGAGTTTGCACAGGGCTATGAAAATAAAATTTTATTAAATCTTAATACTCCTATTAGCAAAGTTCATGTAAAATCTTAAGGTGGGAAAAGCATTTTTCCACCAGAATACTGATACCTGAGTTCTGTATCTCAGTCACTAATGACTAACCATCCACAGCCTGATAAGGTAATGATTTAGTCATACATATGAACAGATAATACCGCTGTCTCTGCTGAATCCTGCGTCACTCTGTCTTTGCTGCTAGTGCAACAATGCATTCAAACAGTTACAAGTCCTCGCCTCGGAAACCTAATTCCAGTTTGTTCACATAACAGAAAAAAATCAAAATCTTATACTAACAAGGATAACATTAATAATTACGTATACCGGAAAGGGGAAAATAAGGCAAAATGCTAAAAAAAAAGGAAAAACAAAAACAAACAAAACACTCACTGGATCATTAGAGAAAAAAAAATCCAGCGAAGCAGGGAAACCAAAAGTGACGCGAGTTTGGTTCAAATACTTAGCACAGTGCTCCGCAAATGCATAATCGCTGAAAATTCAAATTCTCAATTTTTGTTATTTCCATAGTTCTTCAACAAATCGCGTACTGAGAAATGGAAAATAAAAAAGGGATATAGTGCACCGTTGTCTTACCTCGCACTTAAAGCATTCGGATGACGATCTCTGTAAAACGAAACATCAGAAGTTTTTAAAGCAAAAATCAGCATATTGTGAACTGAACTTGAAAATAGAAGGAAAAATGATGATCGGAGTCGATATCAGAAGGAGGCATAGTCGCGAGAGCCACCGTGAGAGTGGAAGTGGATCTTAATACTGAATGGTGGGGAAATTTGAAATTGAAATTTTATACGATATATGATAAATTCTTTTATTATAATATTATATTGTTAAATTCGCTTGCATATATATTTTTTATTTTATTATTTAAACCTAAAGCCTAATTGATATGTTTTCATTAGCGACATTATTATTTAATTATATAGCAAAAATGGTATAAAATAACATTTTAATTTAGAATTAGCTCAATACTTCAGTAAATTTTTTTAAAAAAAAAATCAATTATTGTTGAGGTTTACTAATTCATCTCATACATGGAATACATGTGAAAATGAACGTCCATGCACACGTAAAACCGATCGCAGCTCATCATAAATTACAATTGTTGGATGTGGGGAATCTTCCTTGACGTGTAATGTGTCAATTATGGAATGGCGACAACATTAGATTGATGGTCCTGTATGTATTCTTTTTGGCGTGAGTTTGTTATGATAGCCTCTCTAGATCCTTCTCTTGAGTTGTGTATATTTGTATCTCCTCCTCATTCGATTGGTGTGAAATAGAAAATATATCTCAAAAAATTTTCTTTATCATGTTTTCCCTGGGTTTTGACATGGTACCAGAGCCATTGGGTTTCTGTTAATCTTTTTTGATGGTTGCCGGTAAGGATACCGACGCACTCTATGAGGAACAACTATTGTTGCATGCATGGTTCCGATTACCCTGAAATGCAACTTGTCATTTTTCAACTTACGGACTCCAATATCCGTCTTTAGCGTAATGTTGTTGTGATTGCGCATGAATCCAAAGACAAGTTGGGTCTTGTTGATGGTAGTTGTCAGTTACCACCCGTCGAATCCAAGTTCTACCGTCGTTGGCGCAAGGTTAATAGTATGGTAGTCTCTTGGCTTAAATCTTCCATTTCTAGTGATCTTGTTTCACATTTTACCGATATAAATAATGTTGCGGATCTTTGGCGTGAACTTGATGTTTGCTATGGTGTCTCTAATATAGCTATGCTCTATCAGTTAAAGAAAGAAATCGCGAGTTTCCGTCAAGATAACTTGGGTGTCACTTCTTATTATGGTAAATTGAAAGAGTTGACTGATCAACTCACTCAATTACGTTTGATAATCGATTTTGAGGAAATTATTTGTGGTCTTAGTACTGGTAAATCTACTGATTTTCTGTTAGGGGCCCGATCTGCTTTGTGTGCTCCTACACAGGTGTATGATAATATGTGTTGGTGCCAAGGTCTAAACGGACTTGCCCATGTCCATTAAGAAGGTCCACGGTTCCAACCCAAGCTCCTAGATCAACTCAGGGCACGCAACTCAAAAGTACCGTGCAACTCTAAAGGAGTTGCGCAGGTGTAGCACCTCGGGTTGACCTCAAGTAAGAGCAATACGCAGCAGCTAAAAGAAGTTGTCACAGCCGATAGAAGTCCATCTGAGCTGCTACTTGAAGGAGTTCTCCTAAAAGAAGGACTCTAAAGGACGTCATTCTTAGCAGGTTGTGAAGAGCAGGTATCCAAAGAAGGTGACCAAATGAGGCATCCTCAAGGAGGTCGTTTTAAGGTGGTCTTTGGATAAGGTCGTCGAGGTTGCAGCTAGCGGATAAGGCAGAGCAGTTGCGAGAAAGTCGCCAGCAGTTGCAATAGCCCCTATCTTCGCAGAAGCAGCTCCAACCACCCCTAAAATCATAGGGAGCGTGGTTTCTAGGGTTTAGAATGTTATGGGACTTGTATTTAACCCCCTATGATCTATAAATAGGCGGAATTTACACCATTTTGTAATCTATTCACTTTTTCACACACAAACGCTTATTTGTTTAGCTAAGACTCTGCTGCAGCAGCTGCTCGACCTGCTACAGTATACTGCTCCAGCTTCAACTCTCCCAGCTTCTTGTATCTCGACCTGTTACAGTTTACTGTGTACTTACTTTTCTTGATTAATAAAAGGTCAATTATCTTATTTATTTGCTTTGAACAATTTATTAATATTTTATACTCGTTATTTTCGTATCGTTTCCTGTTATTTATCCTTGGTTCCTTGGGCCCTGTATTCGTACAAAATCGAACCTCAATAATATGAATAACGAGGATCGCTCCGTTGAATTTCTATTGGGATTAAGTGATGCCTTCAACATTGAACGCAGTCAGGTTCTTCTTCCATTGGTGAGCAAGCTTTATTCATCATGTTAAAGGCTGGGAAAAATAAGAAGGTGACAGAGCATGTTCACAGGAATTTTGAGAATTCAGCTATGGTTGCCCGAGGCTCTCACCAGTGGTGTAAGGATTTATCAAAGGGTTGCGATTCTGGTCGACGGGTGCAATCTTCTCTTCTATGTGCCTACTGTAAGAAATCTGGTCACACGGTCGATTGCTGCTTCAAGCTCAAAGGTTATCCCGAATGTGGGACAATCCTAAGAAGATAACTCCTATTATAGCTGCTCAAGTTTTCGATTCGCCTCGAGACTAGCAATCTTGCCTCGGTTGTTGATGATGCTCACCGTGCTATTCAAGGGAAGCCTTCCATTGAAACCTCTGAGATTAGCAATATGGCCTATCTTAATGACTTTGCAGATAGTTGTTCTGCCTCTAATTCTAGTTCCCTTGATTATATTAGCAATGATGCTTAGATAGTAGATACGGGTACAACTAATCATATGAGCATTACTCTTTGTTCTAACCTCCATGACTGTGTCTCTTCCAGATGGATCCGTTCAACGTGTCACACACTTAGGTCACTCACGATTATCTCATTCCCTCACCCTCCACTCTATTTTATATCTCCCTTGTTTTAAATACAACTTACCATTTGTGCGAAAACTCGTCATTGATTCTAATGTTCAATTCAACTTTTATCCATCATTCTTCTTGATACATGTTTTTTATTCTAGTAAGATTTTGGCAGCTGGGTGGTTATCCGAGGACTCTAAATATTAACCAAGGCTTCTTTTACTCCTCAACAAATTCAAGAAGCTCAGTCTCTCCTAGTTTCTTTATCTCGTTCTTCTATTGCATGCTTTGCTGCTAATAATGGTGTCTCTGTTGAGTTGTGGCACTCTAGACTAGGCCACCCCTCTAGCTCCGTTATGAGTAGATTATCTCATTGTATTCCCTATGTTTCCTTGTGTAAGAAGTTCTTCTGTGACACTTGTTCCTTATCTAAACAACGCAGAAAAAGTAAATACTGTATTAAAATAAAGAAATAGGCAAAAGCCTTACAACGATACAATGGGCATACCTAAGGAATACAAAGTCAACATAGGCACATATATCAGAGCTAGGTAAACAAAATAGGTCAAAACAAGGTGACCAGTATCGAAAAAACCTCAACAAGTCTACCCTCTCAAAATACTAAAACCTCTGCTCAAAAGACTACTCCAGACAAGCTACCAGAGATAGAACCAATACAACAAACCAAACCAAACCAAACGGAAACCGACATCAAAGAGACCACGATACAATTGTTGTAGGTTGAAAATTTAGAAATGGAAGAGTACTAAAAGATTCTTATGCTCAGTGCAGAAAAAACCTTTTATTCTCTGTTTTTCCTCATATTTATACTAGCTTGTTTACATTCTTTACAAGGAAATCCCTTAAATCATGGGGTTGACATAAATTATCGTACACATTGAGTAATATTGAATAATGGTGCTGCAAATCCTCAATTCCCTGATAATAGTAGTTTGATGTGCTTGATTGTCGCAATCTCGTATGATAACCTTCTTGGTATCTCTTGGGCTATTTTAGGCAAGTTCAATTTGATCTTCATTGTGATTCGAGCCCCATTCCCTTTTATTCAGACCATTATGAGACTCGAGTTGGGGTTGTGTGGGCTTAGGGTATAACAACAATCATCCCCAAATCCAACAAAAACCTGCACAACCAAAGGTAACTGAGGCGAAGGGCAACAGATCATGCAACAGATCCTACAAACATATATCCTAACTAGGTCAGCACATACACCTGTCGAATGCTATCACTGTAGGCTCCTGACCTTACAGACATCCCAACTAGGTTGGCGCACCTACAAAATCAAACCAAGGAAACCTGGAGGCAAACAACAAGGATCCACTAGGTAGAGTTGTTGTCCATATGTGATACAACCTCAACAGGAAATATAGAGTATAGGACCCGATATACATCAGTTTTAATTTCCTTGACCACATCAGCTACAACAAAGGGCCTGTCTTCAAATTTGAGTTTGTTTCTTGTATACCAGATATGGTTGATTGTTGCAGCTAGAGCAATCATCCTCGCCTTCTTTACCACCTTAGAAGCACTCGAATCCCTTTTCATCCATTTGATCGCACTCTCGATAGTAGACATTCGCCTTGGTGTGTGAAGCCAATCTTTTATGCCTGTCCAAATTTTCTATGAAACATTGCAATCAAAGAATAAGTGCTTATTAGTTTCATTTTCAGTACGACATAGAAGACAATTTTGAGAAATATTAAGAAATTGAAGGCGATCATTAGTCTTCAAGCGTTTTTGGATAGCAAGCCAAAGGGAAACTGAGAATTTAGGGGGGATGAACTCCTTCCAAATAGCTTTATGCCAAAATTTTCTTTCACCCTTCTCCCTGAGGTACTCATAGGCAACACTGGTCCCTTTTGAAGAGCAGTACCATGAAGCCAACACGGATTTAGCTTTATCCACATCTCCTCCACAATCCTGTAAAAGGCGATCACGAAAAAGCAAGATGTTTTTAAGTAAATTGGAATCCCTCATATTATTCTCAATACTCCATATATCGCGGCCTCTCAGAAACTCTTCATGCACCCAACGGATCCAAAGGGAATCTGCTTTACTCTGGATGTTCCACAAGACTTTTGTAAGGATTGCTTTATTCCACTGTTTAAGATCTCGAATTCCAAGACCACCTTCCTCTTTGGGTTTACAAACTTTATCCCAGGAGACCGAGCAAAGTTTGCTACCCCAAAGGAACCTGCAAAACAACCGGTTAATTCTATCCACAACAACACTAGGCAAAGGTAAGACCTGGATCCAGCAACATTCCACCCCCTGCAAAATAGAACAAATCAATTCCACTCTCCCAGCAAGGGAAAGACTCACATTACTCCAACAATTAATAAAATTCGACATTTGATCGATCAATGGACTATAAAAGCGAGAATGGAGTTTATTAGAAGATAAGGGAATGCCCAAATACTTCACAGGCTAAGTCCCCCGGGAGAATCCAAACATATCCATGATTTCTTGTTCTTCATAAGGTCGGATGCCCCCAAGAAAGATCTGAGACTTAGATTTGTTATGTGAAGCCCGGATGTCTCTGTAAACTCCTGTAAAATATCAGCAACCACTCTCATAGAGTTCACCACGCCCAAAGATAAGTAAATCGTTAGCAAACATAAGATGAGAAATTCCAAGTGATTCACATTTCGGCAAAAACCTATAATCAGACCCCCTGATGCGAGCAATGAAAAGGCGAGAGAGATACTCCATGCATAAAAGAAAAACAAATGGGGACATCGGATCACCCTAACGAAGACCCCTTTTACCACGAATTAATCCATGGGTACCATCGTTAATCGCCAGAGAGAAGGTGGGACAAGTAACGCATGTCATGATCCAATAGATGAAGCGAGGATGGAGATTGAGCCCCCCAACACCTCGACCAAAAAATCCCACGAGATGGGAGTCATATGCCTTCTGAAGATCAATCTTTAACATGCATCTGGCAGCAACTCCTTTGGCCTTTCTTTCAAATTTCCTGATAATTTCCTGTGCAAGATGGATATTGCCAGTAATATTCCGCCCTTTCAAAAAAGCAGATTGCGCAGGATTAATAATATGCAAAAGATAAGGGGAAATCCTGTTGGCCAAAATTTTTGTGATGGTTTTGTAGACAACATTAAGGCAAGAGATAGGCCTAAAATCTGCAACAGAAGGATCATGTGTCTTATTGGGATAAGCATCATAGTCGTATGATTGAGCTTCCTCAAAATGAGCCCTGTACCAAAGAATTCACTAACTGCATCCTCCACATCATCACCAACAACCTGTCAATTTTGTTTAAAGAAGGCCGAGGTAAATCCATCAGGGCCAGGTGCTTTATCATCTCCTATATCAAATAAAGCTTCAATGATTTCAGTCTTTGAGAGAGGCCGAGCCATATCATTTTGTTCATCAATCCCCAGCTTGTAGCCTTCATAAAAAATTCTTGGATCTGTAGGAGTCCTAGCAACAGCAACACCAAAAAGATTAGAATAAAAATCAATGAAATAAGAAACAATCGATTTGATGTTGGTATTAATCTCCCCATCAGCCCTGCACAGGAAAGAGATAGTATTACGGGAATGCTTTTTCTTAACAATCGAGTGAAAGTACTTAGAATTAGTATCAGAGAGTTTGAGATGTAAGCTTTTCGCTCTTTGACCAAAGAAACTCAATTTAACACTACCATTAAATCTTTTAGAATCGATAATATCCGAATTTCTCAATCAAGGATGCCAGAGTCTTTTTAGCAAATTAGGGATCCTACATTTCAAGTCTTGTCCATATACACCACAACAAAATAGTGCTGTTAAAAGGAAACACCAACACTTGAGTCAAGTTGTTAGATCCCTCCTACTCAACTCCAATATACTTAAACCTTTCTGGGGGGATACTATCCTAGCTGTCACTCACCTTATTAACTGCATTCCATCACCTCTCCTTCACTGTAACACTCTCTATTTTCTGTTACACACTAACCATCCTGATTACTCTCAACTTAGGGTATTCGGATGTCTAGTTTATGTTCACAACAAACCTCTTATTGACAAACTTGATTGTAGATCTTCCGTATGGGTTTTTCATGGTTATCCCATTGGCCAAAAAGGTTACAAAGTGTTTTTACCTTCCTCCAACAAAGTAGTTATCTCTCAAGATGTTGTGTTTCATGAACAAATTTTTCCTTCCAAACCAAACACCATACCTACTAACATTCTCCCTACATGTCAACCTCTAACCCCCTCACATACTGATGACAACCCTCACCTCTCTACACATGATCTTTTGCCCACTTCACCTCCCTCTCCACCACCTTACCTCATCTCCTATTGCTGCTCTATCACCTGGTAATGCACCCCGCCGAACCAGAGTTGTTCACCCTCCTAGCTGAATCAAGGAATATGCCACTGCATACACATCCACACCATCCTCGCAACCTCTCACCTTCTCATCTTTGCCATGTTTCCTCTGCTCATTCTGATTTGCTTGCCAACTTGTCTACTGTTCAGGAACCTTGCTCATATAGTTAGGCGAGAACTAACGTTATGTGGCAAGATGCCATGGAGAAAGAGCTCTCAGCTCTTAAACAGAATAGTACTTGGGAATTAACTGAACTCCCAGTTGGCAAGCAGGTTGTTAGTCGTCAATGGGTTTACAAAGTTAAGTAGAATTCTGATGGCAATGTAGAACAATTCAAGGCTCGTCTTATTGCTAAAAGCTACACTCAAATTGAGTGAGAGGATTATACCGAAGTGTTCCCACCGGTTGCCAAGATTGTCACAGTGCGGTTGTTTTTTGCTTTGGCAGCAGCTCATGGATGGAGTTTACATCAACTTGATGTAAACAATGCCTTCCTCCATGGCCACCTTGATGAGGACATCTATATGCTTTCACCTCCGGGTTATACAAAAGCTCGAAAATGTGAAGTTTGCAGACTTAAAAAGTCGATATATGGGCTCAAGCAGACATCTCGCCAATGGAATATGGAGTTCACTGTGAAGCTGCGCAATTTTGGTTCACCCAATCTGCTCATGATCACTACATTTTTCTCTATAAGAAGGATACTAACTTCTTATTTCTCCTTGTGTATGTAGACGATGTGTTGTTCATGGGCTCCAATCTTGATTTGATCAAATCAGTGAAGACATACTTGCACGATGCTTTCACCATGAAGGATCTGGGTGATGCACAATATTTTCTCGGATGGAACACATTCAATCTTTCGAAGGCATTTTTGTTAGTCAAACCAAGTGTGCCACATAAATTTTGCGTGATGTTGGGATGTTGGACTATACGTCGGCTTTTACACCACTCCCGGCTGGTCTGCGGTTCTTGGCCGATGACATGGATTCAGCTCCTCTTCTTGACAATCCAGAACATTATCTAAGGATGGTTGGTTGTTTGTTGTACCTCAACTACACCCGTCCGAATATCACCTACGATGTCCAGCAGTTAAGACAGTTTGTTCATAACCCTCGGTCTTCCCATTGGCGAACTGTTATACATGTTCTTCGCTATTTATCCAGTTGTCCTTCTTGTGGCCTATTCTACTCCAGCGATAATGATCTATCCCTATCTGCTTATAGTGATGCGGATTGGGGAGCTTGTCGCACCACCCGCTGGTCTTCGACTGGATACTTGGTGTTTCTTGGGGATAGTTTGATCTCCTGGAAAACAAAGAAGCAGACCATCATTTCCAGCTCTTTGGCGGAGGCCGAATATCGTACCATGGCTTCCACTGTCCTCGAGCTTCAGTGGGTCTCCTACATGCTTCATGATTTTGGTCACACTGTTTCTCTATCGGTTCCATATTGGCATGATAGTGAGGCAACCATTCATATAACTGAAAACCTTGTCTTCCATGAGAGGACCAAGCATATACAGATAGACTGCCATATTGTGCAAAATTTATACAAGTACGGTTTCGTGAATCCGCAACATCTGTGTTTTGCAACTCAACTTGCGGATGTTCTTACTAAAGCTTTGTCAACACAGTATTTTCAGTCTATTTTATCAAAGCTGAACTTATGGCATGTTCAGCTCGAGGGGGGCGTGTTGAGGTTTACTAATTCATCTCATGCATGGAATACATGTGAAAATGAACGCTCATGCACACATAAAACCGAACGCAGCTTATCATGTATTACAACCGTTGAATGTGGGGAATCTTCCTTGACGTGTAACGTGTCGATTATAGAATAGCAACCACCTTAGATTGGTGGTCCTATATGTATTCTTTTTTACGTGAGTTCGTTAGGGTAATACCTTTAGATACTTCTCTTGAGCTGTGTATATTTGTATCTCCTCCTCATTCGATTGGTGTGAAATAGAATATATCTCTCAGTAAATTTTTTTATTACGTTTTCCCCAAATTTGACATATATGACGAAAAAAAGTTTCATTTAATTATTATTTTAGTTTTATAATAATATTACGATATACTATCAGTTTAGTTAAATTACAATAGTTGATTTCATGTTTTAATTAGGGATGTAGAAAAATACCGAAACACCAGACATATCGTATCGAAAAAATACTAAAATTATCGAGTTTTTTGTATACCGTAATTTTTGGTAAGGTATCATATCGTATTGAAAATTTTTGGTACGGTAACGGTATGACAATCCTAATATTGAAGGTATACCGACACATACCGTACTGAAACTATAATAATATTTTTTATTTTTATTATTATTTTAAAATAATAAATTAAAAATAAAATTATATAAATTGAGAATGAAATCGTATCTTCTCTTTTCACCTAACAATATTATTGATATAAATATATTTCTTAAATAAATATCAACAAAAAAATCGTAAAAATTAAAGTATATCAAAAATTTTCGGTATGTTAACGGTATATTGAAAGACTGATAAGATGAATGGTATATAAATTATGCAATGCCAAAATTATATTAAAATTATTTCAAGAATTCAATATGTCGAAGTAATAGTATATAAATTATCTCATACAAAAATCATACGAAAATTTAGTATACCGAACTAAAGTATATAGAAAACTTTGGTACGGTAACGATATAAATTTTCCTCATACCGTAAATTTCAATAAAATATAAAATATGAAGAAAAATGTCTAGTATACTGTACTGAACCATCACTAGTTTTAACTCATCAAATTAAACCAGTAGCAAATATTCACTGTTCACTCCTGTTCATTTGTCATATTTAAAAAAGGGTTAATTGCAAATATTAACACAACTTTTCATTCTTTTGCAATTATAACATACTTTTCAAAATTTTGTAATTATAACATAAAACTTTTCAATTTTGCAATTATAACACAAAACTTAAAATCTTTGGGACATTTTTTATAATATTTAGATTATTTTATTTTAAAAAATAAAACAATAATATTAAATGATTATAAACTTTTAGATTAAAATGTTAAATTATTTTCGTAAGAATTACATTAAAATAAAAATAAAAATTTATAAAAGTTGATAAGTAAATTGCAAAAGTTTTCTATTGGTTTTTAAAGAAACACTTACATCAAGAATTAAAATTATAATTTTATAAACACTACATTATTTCTTATAAAATTAAATAAATGTTAGTAATTTAAATTTTGTTAATCGTTGTATTTTTTGGGTGGGATATCTCTATTGATTTATTTTAAATTTTGATTTTAACAATATTTATTAGTCAGTCGAATAAGATTATCATTACAATGTTAGTTTATCAAATTGCAAAATTAAAATTTCAAAAATTATATATGTAATTACAAAGAATCTCGTTTCTACAATGATGTGAATTACTTTACGGATAATTTAAATTGATTGAAAATATAATTAGGATGTCAATATCTAATTTTATCTAAGTTCTACACCGTCTAATGCGACAACTGTATTTAGTTAAATGATTAACTTTTCCATAATATTCTCATTTAAAGAATCTATTTTTAAAAGGGTTATTTAATATATTTATAATTTATATTCATTTAATGTATGTTGTATTATTTTTAATATTTTAATATATTAAACAATACAAAACATAATAATAAAAATAAATAATCTCAAAAAATTGTCACTTCAAAATTATTCATATTTAAAATAAATAATAAACAAACAATCACAAAATTTATAATGGATAGTTTTTAGAAATCTTTGTTATAATTGCAAAGATTTTGAATTTTATGTTATAATTGCAAACATTGAAAAGTTTTATGTTATAATTGCAAAAATTTGAAAAGTATGTTATAATTGCAAAAGTAATGAAAAGTTTTGTTAAAATTTGCAATTAACCCTTTAAAGGAATGATAAATCTTTGCCATGATTTTGAGTATTTAAGCATTAATCAATTGCAGCTGGATCGATTTGCCACGTGATGAAATCAAGAGGCTCGAGTTCCGACACATGATACAATATAATCCACCTATTTGACATACTATATTGAGGGAGAAGCCAAAAATTATGATCCACCTATTTGACTTTATGTTAATTAAACGAATAGTTATTATAATTACAACAAATTGACAAAAAAAAAATGACATTTTTGATTATACATAAAAGATTTAGCTAATAAATTCAGAAAGTAAGTGAATCTAATTTTCTTCGTAGCAAGGGTAACTTATAGATGTGATGTTACGGCAAATCATGGTCCATTTACAATAGCCGTCATCAACACGAGCGTCAATCACATTTTCCTATCATTTATTTGAACCAGACTAGAACCTTCTTTTGGAAGTGATGATTATTCATCTATTTAGTATGTTACATAAAATATAGGAATTTTATTAGTAGTTTTAATAGTTAAGCTAAAGAATAACGTGCAATTAGTTGGAGTGTCTCACATTATATCAATTATAAACTTCTTTTTCTTACAGATTAATTTTATAAAAGCGAATTAAATATTAATACGGTATTAGAGATAGCTCAATTATAATAATTAAAATAGTATACAATTATACAGATTATGAAACCGAATTAATCTACCAAATAAATTTGAGTAAAATATCGTGGGTATCTTCCAAAAAAGATTAATAAAAATGAAGAAATGTCATGGTTATATTCACGCACATCTCACAAAAATATATCTATAAGAAAATGTGGAGCTTTTGAAAGTTACAAAATTTTGCATAATGGATCTAGAACCAAGGGGGGTGTATTTTCATTAGGGGTGTACGGCCAAATCGGCCGAACCGAAATGATTTGGCCGGTTTGGCCAGTTTGACAAGTGAATTAATCGGCCGACCAGACCGTAAATTTCAAACCGTATTATTTGGTTTGGTCCATGGTTTGAGTACAGAAATCGGCCGTTTGGACCGGACCGGACCGTTTATAGTTTTCATAAATATTTAAATTATATATTGTACTACAAATATTAATGAAGTAAATTTAGTGTAGTGGTTCAAGCTATATTTTGAATTTTAAAAGGTACAAATTCAAATCCTATATGTAGCATCATATAATTTTTTTTCTCCTACATTTTTATTTACAAAAACATTTTTATAAATTTTTTCTCCTACATTTTTATTTACAAAAATATTTTTATTTATTTGTAAATGTCTCTCCTTTTACCCTTATTATCTTCTCGGAATAAGTATGAATCCTATAATGTGCGAAATCATAGATTTTTTTCTCCTACATTTTTATTTATTTATTTATTAAAATTTAAAATAAATCCTAAACTATCCAATATTACAATCTCACAATTTTAATTCAAGCGTCGGTCGGCTTCACCATTTTTGCGTCGTAATAATGTGATCTTTTATGAACTATTATTTTTAGAATGAGATATGAACTATTATATTTTGATGTCATAAACTATTTGTTTATACTATGATTGTCTTGTACTTTGTCGATGAGAACCATTATTTATTTATTTTAATTTCTCAAATAAATTATTGCTAAAAATAATTTTTTTTATGTATTGACTTTGCTCATTAAAGTCATTCCAAACCGTTAAACCGGCCGAACCAAATCGTTTTATTTGGTTTGGTTTGAAAAATTAATTTGGCCGGTTTGGTTTGAGAATTTTTCAAACCGTATTATTTGGTTTGGTCCATACTTCAACCTTCAAACCGACCAAACCGGACTGTGTACACCCCTAATTTTCATTACATTATACGGAAAACTAACAACATTTTATGAATTGTGGTTTAAAACTTGTTTTTATTAAAATTAGCCCAATTATAATGTAAACTAGTCTTGCACCCGCACATTATGCGAATTGAATAAATAATATCTTATATTATAATATAATTTACAATATTTTGTATAGATTTAAAAATTTGTAAAAATTTATTTGTTCATAAAATAAATTACACTCTTATTATTTAAATATAATAAATAAAATAAATTAGTGAAAAGGTAATGTTTTAAAGAAAAAGGTGATAAATATAATTCTTACTAAGATCTAATTTGTTATTATTTGTTTTATACATATATTTTATAGTATAAAACATTAGTAATTAAAATTAATATTGATGCAATTTTTTTATTCTTTTTTTTTTTTGAGGTAACACAATTGTTATCCGTAGAAGTTATATTCATGAATAAAAGTTAAATGTACTTTTAAAAAACTACTAAAAAAATATAGATAGATTTTGACGTGAACAAGTACTATATTTTGTTTGATTATGTAAATAGATGTTTTCAATGATAGCTGTTAGTTTTTTTATGATATAAAGTAATTTAATGAGGATTGTGTTATGTTCCAAACCTAATTTACAAAAATTAGTGGATTCCAATCATTTGATTAACTCTATATTCATGTTGGATGTTGTGTGTCAATTTAACATCCGTGCAAGCATGAAACAGTGTGTATTTAAGAGATTCATTCATATATAAGTGTATTGTCAAAGATCATGATTCATCACTACAATTCATTGTAAAAGATGTGATGGAGACTTTTTGATTTGGATTTGAGGCCTTTTGCATCTCTCCAATTAAATAAATAAATATGCGAAATCCAAAATCATTTAAAGTGATGGGGATTATATAAATTGTAATCAATCAATTGAATAAATAGAATAGCTTCTCTGATATTTTTGGTCAAGAGACTCTAGATAATGCTCTTCAATACATAGTAGTATTAAGAATGCTAATTGAATAAGTAATTCAATAAGAGAGTTTGGATTGAATTGGTATTGAGATATCCTTTGAAATGGCTAATTCAATTTTCCCACATAAAAAAATAAAAATTTTCTTTTATTTAATATTCTACATAACTCTATTAATACGAGTTATTTTGTAATCTGTTAATATTTGAAAATGCCCTTTTTTATTAAACATGTAATGAAAATACCCCTTTTTATAAACATATCCAAGAAATGCCCCAAAGTACAATATCTGACATGTTTTTGTGTTTAAAAATGCAATCAAAACAATCATTTGGTGATGATGTGCATTTAATTAGGAGAAATTATTTTTTAAAACTTGATTGGGTTTAAAAAAAGAAAAAAAATAAAATAAAATTTTTCCCACCGGTTTTTGGCGGTGATGACCGGTCGGCACCGGTGATGACCGGTTCAGACCGGCGGTGCCGACCCAAAAAATAAATTTTTTTTTGATGCCGACCGGTTCAGCTTGTTGCCGACCGGTCGGCATGCGATGATGACCGGTTCAGACCGGTTATCTATTTATAATTTTTTTAAAATGTGGTGATGACCGGTTTTTGATGATGCTTACCGGTCCATTAGCGGTGATGACCGGTTTGAACCGGTCTGCATCCCACACCCTTTTTTTTTTAATTGCAATTTTTTTGTTTTATTGTATGAATAATGTATTTTTCAACAATAATTTATGGCATTTTCATTTGATAAAGTTGTGTTGGATGAATTGTTACTATAAATGTACAGTCTTGGCAGGCTTGCTGATAGCCTTTTTTTGGACTAAATCAATGAACAATGAATTCAGTTGTTGAAAAATACAGTGAAATGCTCGTGAATACTGAATTCACTTGTTGAAAAATACAGTGAAATTGAAATTAATCGTACGCAGAATTGATGTTACCTCACTGCACTACACTGCACTAATCAATTCAATCAATTTACTTTTGCAGACTTTGAAATCATTCATTGAATATAGACCTAACTCTTTACTTTATATACTCTCATTCAGAAGAAAAATTTCATTCACCGCAGAAACAAAAAAAATTCTATCATCATTCTGTCATTCACCTTTTCTCTCTACCCCTTCGAACCCATTTTCAAGCAATTCAAATGGAGAATTGATGCAACATGTTTTTGCACTATAATGGCCATTTTGATCATTCGTGGCACTATATTGGTGGCCAAGAAAGATTGATTTACCTATCAATGGCAAATAGATCAATAGCTGCATTGAGAAGCACCATTCAGACGATTCTTGATGCAGAAGGTATTGGAGGTGAGTACAATATCTATTATACATCTCAAACTCAAAATGGAAGAAATGGAGCATCATTGCTGACAGAGAATGCGGAGCTGCAACGACTCCTCAATTTTTACTCGGAGCCTGATATTTACATTATTATGAATCCCACAATCAACACTGGTGCTGGTACTTCTCAGCGGGAGCCATCCCCCTACATTCTGTTCGTATCCACAGTCAGTCCTCCACCATATGCTCGATACAGTCCAACTGAATCAGAACTTCAAAGATTTACATCTTCTATGCATTTTGATATTGGTTCTGAAGGTGGTAGTCGGGGTTCACATATTCCTGACTTGAATGATGAGCTCCCTGAAGATCATAATGATGATGAGGAGGCCGACTTCATTCCTGAATACCACACAGGAACTGATGGTGGTGTGGTGGAAGAAGAAGCAGACGAAGAGGCTGATCTAGATTCATCCGGATCTGATTCTGATAATGAATGTGAAAATTTCTTGATGGATTGCACAGTTGCAGAATTTTCTGCATGGATCAGATCAGCGGGAGGTATGAGTGCTTTTATTTCAAATCTTATGCCCACTAACCCCCTATTAGAAGGTTGTCCAGTTCAAGGTGATATGAATAATTGGATAGTTCCAATTATGCCAGTGGATACGACCGAGGCACCTGTTGTGAGAGATGTGGCATCCATACTTGATCAGGAATTGAGTTTGGGTGCCATGTTCTGGAAGAAAGATGACTTGCTAATTGCTGTTGGTTTGTGGCATATGGAGCATCGTCATGAGTTTAAAGTGAAAAAGTCTGATAGCATCCGACTTGATTACATTTGCAAACGAAGTGAGAATTGTTCGTTTCACATACGTGCGAGGTGCAGGGATGGTTGCTGGATTATCCGTCACTTTCAACCAAATCATAATTGTATGTTGAATCTTGCGGGAATTGGATCCAGAAATATCCGTTCAAAAGTAGTGGCTGCGTATTTTGCTCGAAAGATGTGTCGCCAGGGTCAAATCATCAAACCAAGAGCAATAATGGCCGAACTTCAACGAACTTTTGGGATTCGGGCGAGCTATGTTGTTGCATTGCGATCCAGAAATGCAGCCATTTCCCTGATGTATGGCAGCATAGCGGATTCTTATAAGCTCTTTCCTAGATATCTCGAGGTGCTTCGGCAGTACAATCCAGGCACGATGACAGATCTGGATATTGAGCATGATGGAACATTCCGACATTGCTTTGTTGCACTCGGTGTGTCCAGGTTAGCTTTCAACAATAATTTGTTAAGACAAGTCATTGTGATTGATGCCACACACTTGAAGAGCAGAAGCAAAGACATCTTATTGGTTGCTGTTACGAAAGATGGAAATGAAAATGTTTTTCCATTGGCGCTTGGTGTTGGGCCAATCGAAAATGATGAGACTTGGACCTGGTTTCTCTCTAGATTGAGGATGTGCTTTGCAGTCAGCGAACAATTGTTAATTGTTTTAGATCAGCACGTTAGCATCGGCAATGCAGTCAATGCAGTATATCCGGGTACGGCGCACGGTATCTGTTTTTATCACCTGCAAAATAAATTGACAACCCATGGTCCAACCATTGTGAAGCTGTACCATCGTGCTGCTTATGCTTATCGATTGTCGAGCTACAGGCAGGCAATGGATCAAATTCGATCGTCAAAACTTGTTGCATACGATAAGCTCATTTCAGTAGGTCCTGAAAGGTGGTGTAGGTCGAAGTGCCCAGTCAGTCGTTACAGTTTCTTAACATCGAATGCTGCTGAAGTTTTCAACGCAAGGTTGTTGGAGGCTCGTAGATTGCCCATATGTTCGATTATTGATACATATCGAGGTATACTGGAACAATGGTTTGATCAGAGGCGAGCAAAGGCGAATGCAAGAGTTGATGAGTTAACAGAAGAGGCCGTGCAAAAGGCATCTCCTCTCTCCGAGCTAGCTCATACACATCAGGTTGTGCCAATCTCCGAAAATGAATTTAAGGTTACTGATGGAGAAAGAACTTGGAAGGTTGATTTGACGGCATGTACTTGTGAATGTCGTGAGTTTCAACTGGACCTGATGCCATGCTCACATGCAATGGCTGCGATTCGGTATGATTTTCTACTATCATTTTCATTACTTGAATACTTCAACAAGTCATTGTTTTTATTTTTTCGCAGTTACAATGGGGTCAACTATTACGATTATGTTCATAGCTACTACAAAACGAGTAACTGGCGCGAGATTTATGGTGGTACTGTGAATTCACTTCCTCCTGAGGATGAGTGGGATGTTTTAGATGAAGCTGCATCTCTCCTGGTGAAACCTCCTATTATTACACGTCAAGCTGGTCGTCCCAGAAGTACTGGGCCTAGTAGAGTGGTGGGAAGTACTGGGCCTCTGCTCGGGACTGTCCATCTGTATCCCTCGCCCAACTGACCTTTGTCTAGCATCAGTACGGTTACCACATCGCGCTGACTTGATCAAATCTGTGACTACTCGGGTCACATGAGGAATAACTCTATCTGTTACTGCATTGTTCACTGCAACGTCAACCGCCTCAGTAACTATAGCCCGAAGCCTATCCATAAAGGAACGAGATGGCCAAAATCTCCTAGACTCACTTGACTCTCCACTAGATGAAGTCCTATCCCTCCTCGAACGAGTGCGCCTATGTGATGCTCTCGAGCTCTGCCTTGAGAATGAGATTGTGCCCCAAAACCTCCCTGATCACCACCCTGATCACCGTGATCACCACCCTCATCACCCTGATCACCACCCTCATCACCACCCTGATCATGACCCTCATCACCACCCTCATCATGACCCTCATAACCACCCTCATCGCCACGCTCATCTCCCACATTATCTCCCTGACCCCTTTGTCCTCCAGAACCTTGTCCTATAGAAATGGTCTGTGATCGACGATCACCTCTTTGTCCAACAGGACGTACTGGATTTTCTGGACGTCGGAAGTTAACGCTTAGATACTCTTCCAACTGAGAAGAAGTGTAGTAGAAAAGCTCTTGTTCATACGGAAATGGGATTAGGTTGGCGAAAACTTGAATCTACAATAAAACAAAAGACAGTTAGAAAAATTGTTAGTTTACAAATAAGTAATTTAGATGAATGCAATACCTGTGCACGAGCAAAGAAGCCTTGCCAATCAAGCGTAGCTGGCCTTGTAAACTTCCACTTCATAAATCGGGGAATTAGAGTAGGATTCTCTAAAATGGCACAACTACCACCCAAGTCCGGAATGGCCTCATAGGCCCAAACCTACAAAAGATTTGTTTGAATTATAACTCATCAACTTTACATATTTACTAAATACATAAAAAAATAAATTATACCTGCAAAATCCAAATAGGACCGCCCAAATGAAGAGTCCCTTTTGCTTCTACCCTCGTGTGAGCTTGCTCTAAATAGTATGATAAAGACTTATACGCATATGCTCTCCACGGAAATTGGTTCCAGCTAGTCCAATTATCTACCAAAACGAAGACCCAACTCTCGATCTTACGTTTTTCAGAAAACCCTAACACAAAGCTCCACATGGCTAATATGTTGGCCACTCTCAAATACAATTCATGATTATTCCGGTGAACTAAACCAGCCTTAAATTTGTTTAATAACTGCTTAGCTGTGATAGATTGACCACCACAGAACAACCTATACACCGATGAATCAGAAGGATCATGATCAGCACATGGATCAAAATGAGTGGGTCCAAATGTCAAACCGGTCACTAGTGCAAACTCACCCACCCCTAAAGAAATAGTCTGCCCACCAATATGAAACCATAAAGCTTTTGGGTCGTGACTAACAATTTGGTAACTTAACAGTTGCAGTAATGGCTGCGAGGCACTAGGTCCATTTTTTTTCCACATTAACAAATTTCCAAATGGGCCATTCATAAAACTAGTCACCAAATTATCACCCCCAATTGAATACAACGTGTCACTAATTGTCTCTATTGTCGTAACCTTAGTGCATAAATTAATCTTACAAGTTACATTACGTAAAGCGGGTCTAATAAATTCAACCTGCACAAATATGGATCAAATCTTAAAATAATTTTCAATAATCACATAATATAAAAAATCGAAATAAATTCTAATAGAAATTAACAATAAATGACATAGTTACTTCAACAAATTTTCAACCAATTTCAACATGAACTAATTATCATTTTCTATCTACTACAACACAACACCCTATATACAACCAATTTGAAGGCAATTTCAACATATTGAAGTACATTAATCGACAAATTCAAGTAATACAAAATAAATAATAGGCTCGATCAAAATTCGATAAATACAAACAATATCTCACAAATTCATAGCATAAGAACTCCATAAGCAAAAATTCAAGATGAAAAAAAAAATATAATGCTCCACATTTTTCAACTCATAAGCACTCAACCACAAACAAAAAAAAATAATTAAGCAAACCAACTTACCTGATCCGCCATTTGCTATGAGTTAAGATGATAATGAAGAAGGAGAAAAAAAAATGAAGGGTGAAGAGAGGTGCCGACGAGGAGAAGAGGGTTTCAGCAAAAATGATGAAGAGGAATGGGGAAGAGAGGTGCCGACTTGCAACAAACTTTGAGAAAGTAGGGTAAAATAATAAAGTTGGTCAAACTTTGGTTTTTGAAATTATTTGAAGTCGTCACCGGTCGGGACCGTGCCTGACACGGTCGGCATCGTCGGCCGGTCCCGACCAACTCAATTTTTTTTTTAATCGCATCAAATAATTTTTGGTTATTTTGTGGTAGTCATCGGTCGGCATTGAGTGAAAATTTGAAATTTTACAACTTTTTCAGAAAAGTTTTCAACAATATTCGAAAACATGTCAGAAAAATGTCCTTTGGGGTATTTTTTGGATGATTTCATAAGATGGGGCATTTCTTAGATGTACGATAAGGAAATGGGGTATTTCAGATTTTTTCTCTTTTGTAATTGTCAAAAGATAAATCTATACCCATACAGGCTTATTGCTTGATCCAAAGCGAAAAAAAAAAACATCTCTTATAAAATATTCAAATAATCCTTTGATTATTGCATCTATAGTATGATAGACAATATTTTTAAACAATTAATCATTTTTCTATCTAACAACTTTTACTCACTCTCCTTTAAATGTAATGGCTTTCTGCACAAAAGTTGATACAAATAAACTACTTGCAAAGTCTCTTGTTTCGGGTGTAGTGGTAAAAACACTCTAACTATTACCGAAAGGTTATGGTTCGAATTTTCATGAGGACATATAAAGTGTATGTATTTAATTAATATAAAAAAAATAAAATAAAAAATAAACTACTTGCAATATTAGCATTCCTGTTACTTAAAATTTCAAACAATTATTCAATTTTTAAAACCACACTCAATCATCAAATATTGAGATCACAACGCATCTTAAGGACTCGTCCATTTATGTCGCATATATTATTACCAAAATTTCTATATTAATATAATGTTATTTATTTTATGCCGAATAAATATTTAAGGATTTGTTTTTGGTAATTTTCCAAAAATCTCTTACTAATAAAATTATATTAAATTTTGTATCCAAGAAAATCCTTCATTATCTTCTTAATTCCTAATTTGGGAAATTAATTTGCCATATTCAGACAAGCACGCATCATCAGTATTTACAATTTATTGCCTTCGGTTCTTTTTTTTCCTTTCGGTTCAATAAATTCCTTTTACTGAATTTCCAAAAAAACTTACTTTTTTAAGATTTTTAATTTTCATAATTTCATTTCTTTTATGTCAGTATATATGTGGCATAATTTTAGACATTGTTGTAAAAATCCTTATCTATTTGGCGAGTAATTGGTGCCTAGACACTACCTAGATTGCCGCCTAAGTCCCGATTTGGTGGCCAACTGAGCAGACTATGTGTTGTATAATCGATTCAAATAGTTTATTTATTTATTTTTTTAAAAAAATATTAAGATTTATTTGATTTTTATTTTTATTTATTGATATATATTATTATAATATTAAATATGAAAAATTAGTTTATCAATTAACTTCCACCTAGAAAACGTGTATGCCTCCCTAAACCGCCTATTCCTAGGCATTAAACTTTACCGAACGCTCAACTAACACCTAATGAATTTTATAATCTTGATTTTAGACACATCAACTCCAGGAAGGTCTCAGGTTAGACACGCCTAAATAGTTTAGACGAGTTTTATCCATTAACCCAACTCAAACTCATATAATATACACTAATTCAGGATTAATAAACCCTATTTGAGATGAGTGAACCCAATTGGGTATGGATAAAACCCGCCTAAACTGTTTAGGCGTGCCTAAGGCAAGTTTTTGCCATCAACTCCTATTCATAATTTTAAATATTATATTAGAAATACTCAGATTCAATAAATTTGCTATAATGACAAAACTGACAAAGTATTATGTTAAAGTTTATAAATAAGAATAATTGAAAAAAAGTTTCTCACTATAAAAAAAGATTAAATGTCTAAATCAATTTTTGGCCCAAATATAATTGTGCATATAATTTTAGGTTTTGAGAGGCATCCCACTATTTCAGCAAAACACGCCCTAAATAATAATTTTACCCTAATTCTCCCAACGTAACCATGGTTAGCCAGTGTTAGGTGATCTTGACCGACTCTGGTTGGGTAGGCGTTTGTGTTATTTCTGTCTCCCTCTCCTCTCTCTCCCTCTCGTTTTTTCTCTCAATAAAAACTCCATCCAACACCTCTCATCCAATCTGCTGAACTCAGAGTCCCTCCAAACGTATTCCCATTCTCTCGACAAATCAGTTGAACCTCATAAACCATAATTCAGGAGGAGGGGGAGGCTCTGATTTTGCTAATCTTCATTTTTGTTTCTGAAATATACTAATTTTTAATTAATTCTTTGGTATTTTCTTTATTTTCAATTGATTGCAATCGTTTAGCTATTCGTAAATCTAGCGCAGACTTGGTTGAAAAATCATGGAACCCGCATCGCAGAAGCTTTCGCCACTCGATTTCATAGTGGCGATCTTAAAGGGCGATTACTCCGACGGGCAGTTGGAGGCGGCGCCGCCGGGGATGGCGATGCTGTTGGAGAATAGGGACCTCGTGATGGTGCTCACTACATCCATCGCGGTGCTCATAGGGTGTGTGGTTGTGCTGGCTTGGCGTCGCTCCACCGGATCGGCGAAAAAGAAGCAGTTGGAGCCGCCCAAGCTGGTGGTGCCGAAGGCCGCGGCCGAGCTGGAGGAGGTGGAGGATAATAGGCCCAAAATTTCTATCTTTTTCGGGACACAGACTGGTACGGCTGAAGGTTTTGCAAAGGTACAAAAAGTTGTTTAAATTTTCTAGAAAAGTGGATGCAAATTAGAAAAAAAAAATCAATTATCGAAGTCATCATATTTCTCTCCTACGATGGAGTTTTCAATGAACGAGGAAACTTTTTGAAGATCAATATTGTGGTGGTTGTCGAATCTGACTTTTGAAACTACTAAAATCCGTAGACAATCTGACTGAAGTTGAAGGGGCGCGGATCTTGATTAACTTAAAATTTATTTTTGTGAGGCTTTTTACTTCATGATGAATCAATTCTTTTTGGCTGGCAACTTTTAGCGACGGTACTTTTTTTTCCGCAAAGATTTGATTTACTTTTGTCGGTCAAATGATTATTATCATGTTGTGTGTAGGCATTCGCCGAGGAAGCTAAAGCTAGATATCCACATGCCAACTTTAAAGTCATTGACTTGGTATGTTTTACTTTTCTATTTGTCAATATCTTAAAATTGTTCAAGTTATGTGAGATCATAATCTGAACTTTTTGGATGGTAATAGGATGATTATGCTGCCGATGATGATGAATATGAGGAGAAGTTGAAGAAGGAGAATTTAGCATTCTTCTTTCTGGCCTCGTAGGTTCCTCTTTTAGTTCTCAACTTTTAAATGTCTCTTTAAATCACAATGACCATAATTTATGGGTGAAAATATTAGTGCAAGCAGCACAGGATATGGTAAATGATCTCTTCTGTACAAATATAATTTGGTGAGTTAGCTGATGGTTGCTGCATGCAGGTATGGAGATGGTGAACCCACTGACAATGCAGCGAGGTTCTACAAATGGTTTACTGAGGTAATGTATAGTTGATTCCCTAGCACACTATGGTGTGATATTTGTGATTGATGTTGAACTTTGTTGTTGCAGGGAAAAGATAGGGGTGACTGGCTTAAGAATCTCCAGTATGGTGTATTTGGTCTTGGTAACCGACAATACGAGCATTTTAACAAGGTATACAACTGTGTGATACTTCAGATGCTGGGGTTGAGCATTCTTGAGTTTCATACTCGTATATTTGATGAACTGTTTCCCCCCTCCTTTTGACAGATCGCAATAGTTGTAGATGACCTTATTGTTGAGCAAGGTAATCAAATTCTGAGGATGTTCTTTTTTCCTTTGGGGTTATAGTTGGTATGGTTTTTGCTATGCTAGATGCTTTATTAACCTATAATGCCAATTGTATCTCACGATCATGTTATTTTTTTCAGCTATTACTTATTCCCAGTTGGATGCTGCTTTTTCACTAACAATTATAAAAGAATATTTAGCATGCTCTCTTGTCTACCTGTTGTAAATTATGCTGACATCATCATTCAATTCTTTTCAATGCTCTCTCAAATTATTGTTACCTTGTTTGTTAGATAATTTGCCCCACGTGATCAGTTATACCCTACAGGCAAAGATAGGCTGTTAGATCTCCTATAAAACTCGATCTATCTTTGTAAAGTAGATAGAGTTATAATTTCTGCCCCAAAATTATCTTAAAGATGAGAATTTGATGAATGATCAATACCATACCATCAAATATTCCATATTATTGATATCATGGTCTTTCCCTGAAACAATCATTTTCCTTGCCTTGTCCTCTGTTTTCTTCAACTGTGACTGATCCACATTGTGCTTGAGTTCAGGAGGAAAGAAGCTTGTCCCAGTGGGCTTGGGAGATGATGATCAATGCATTGAGGATGACTTTTCTGCATGGTAATTATATATTGAATCATTTTAGCGATTGGTCTCCATATTTTATATCTGATATGCATGAACATATTTGTGATCTGTGCATATATTTATTGTTTGGGAGTGTTGAAATTTTGGTGATGCAGGCGTGAGCTAGTGTGGCCTGAGTTGGATAAATTGCTCCGTAATGAGGATGATGCAACTGTTTCTACTCCATACACTGCTGCTGTTTTGAAGTATCGTGTGGTGTTCCATGACCAAACTGATGCTTTATTGGAGAATGGCTTCTCAAATGGTTATGCCAATGGGAATACTGTTTTTGATGCTCAGCATCCGTGCAGGTCTCAGTTTGCTTCTGGTTTCTTTTCAAAGTTTTCTAGTGTAGCTTGAAATTTAAATGCCATCTGTGTGTTTGCTTGCTGAAGGGCAAATGTTGCTGTAAAGAAAGAGCTTCACACTCCTGCATCAGATCGTTCTTGCACTCACTTGGAATTTGACATATCTGGCACTGGACTTGTGTAAGTTGGTTTTATAATTGTTGACCTGTTTTGAGCCTGAGATATTCTTAATCTGTTGCATTGCTATTCGGTTTCCTGTTGACTTTCAACTCAACTGAGGAAAATTAATATCTGACTTTGTGGGTTTTTTACACAGGTATGAAACAGGGGACCATGTTGGTGTGTATTGTGAAAATTTACTAGAGACCGTAGAGGAAGCAGAAAAATTGCTAAATCTGCCTCCACAAACATACTTTTCAATTCATACTGATAATGAGGATGGCTCTCCACGCAGTGGAAGCTCCTTGCCGCCTCCCTTCCCTCCTTGCACTTTGCGAACAGCACTGACTAGATATGCAGATCTTTTGAGTGCTCCCAAAAAGGTATGGGTGTCCCAGTATTGTATTATATTTGGTAGTCAGTTTGCCTTGAACATTAGTGGGAACTCAAGCTGAATATACCTTATTTTCCAGTCTACACTGATTGCATTAGCGGAATCTGCTTCTGACCAGAGTGAAGCTGATAGGCTTCGACATCTTGCATCCCCTAGTGGAAAGGTTTTGGGATTTCTTACCATCCAGAATCAGCTTCTTGTTTTCTAAATCTTAATGGGTTATGTTTTCTTCCTATAACGTACATGTTCCCATATTCTCAGGAGGACTATGCACAATATGTAGTTGCTAGTCAGAGAACCCTACTTGAAGTCATGGCAGACTTTCCGTCGGCCAAGCCTTCTCTTGGTGTTTTCTTTGCAGCAATTGCTCCTCGCCTGCAGCCCAGATTTTATTCTATTTCATCATCCCCGAAGTGAGCATCTGTCTTCGTGTTCCATTTGATGATATTTCAATTTTTAGAAGTTCTAGACTTGCGCTGTAGTTCTAACTACCTCAGCACTAGGCTGCCTCATACTCTGTTAAAATAAGATTTTCTAGGAATAGACACACATAGACACCCAAAACTCTTACCTCTTATGTATTTTATACTCTAACTTATTCTCTGACATCTGAACGTTTCACTCTCTTTGACTATCATCCAGAATTGCACCAACCAGAATTCACGTGACTTGTGCTTTGGTTTATGAGAAAACCCCAACGGGACGAATCCACAAGGGCATATGCTCAACATGGATGAAGGTATTTTTTTATCAAGTTAAAGTTACAATTTAGAGTTATTTCTCGTGTAGGAGAGATGATAACTGTACAATGGTAGTTAGATCTGTGTGTTCAGTCATGGCTTACTTTGTTGATAAATGATAAATCATTTTGACATGTTTCAATTAGAGTCATTCAAATATTGATTAACTCCACTTGCTACACACACACACACAAACACTTTTTTCTGCCTGAAGCCTCATATTCTGCCTCTTTTCAGAATGCTGTTCCTTTGGAGGAAAGTAGCGATTGCAGTTGGGCACCAATTTTCGTTAGGAACTCTAACTTCAAACTTCCCACAGATCCTAAAGTGCCTATAATTATGATAGGCCCTGGTACTGGCTTGGCTCCATTTAGGGGTTTCCTTCAGGTTTGTGTGAGGAAGCATTTGAGCTTACACATACTTGCAGCCTTATTTCTGTTCTCTAACTAGGATGATCTGGTGATTTTCAACCAATATTTCAGGAAAGGCTAGCTCTAAAAGAATCTGGAGCTGAACTTGGACCTGCCATTTTATTTTTTGGATGTAGGAACCGTAAGATGGTCAGTAATCTACTCTGCTAAATGCCGTATGCCATTTTAGTTTTGAGCACCAATGAAGAGTTATTTAACTTGGCTGCAAACCCCACAGGATTTCATTTACGAAGATGAATTGAACAACTTTGTGGAAGCCGGAACTATTTCTGAGCTTATAGTTGCATTCTCACGGGAGGGACCCACGAAGGAATATGTGCAGCACAAGATGGTTCAAAGGGTATGCAACCACTGTCACTTACTGTAAAAACTCTTGAACAATGTGTATGTTTTTAGCAGCAACTAAAACTCTCAGTGTGGCATCCAAATTACATTTATTGAATTACAGGCGTCAGATGTGTGGAAAATGATATCTGATGGAGGCTATGTCTATGTCTGTGGTGACGCTAAGGGAATGGCACGTGATGTACATCGAACTCTCCACACGATTGCACAAGAGCAGGTTTGGCCTCCTGCAATCAGCAGTTTTGTATTTCCTGGTTAATAGGCCCGCCCTAACTGTTGGTGGTATTGCAGGGATCTATGAGTAGCTCCGAAGCTGAGGCGATGGTGAAGAATCTGCAAACGAGTGGAAGGTACTTGCGTGATGTATGGTAATACAACACCAACATCATACTCTGCTAATTTTCTGGGCAGGCAATGTGCAGAGATCACTCCCTGCCTTCAGACAAAACAGACCAGTGTTGTTATAATATCAGTCAGTTAGTTTTGTCTTTTTTTTTTTTTTTTTATAAAAAAATTTAGCTAGTGTTTTTTTCTTCTCCTCATCCCATCTCCCTGGATTCATTGGTTCTTATAATTTATACTTAGTTGTTTTGAAAGAGATTTGATGAACAGAAGTAGAGAAACAAGATTCAGGATATTATATATATTTATATATATGTTTGTTTGTAAAATAAACTTTACTTGGAAGTCGCAACCTATTTTATTTACTTATTTTGTAGTAGTTTTCTTCAACATGGAAAATGTTTCTCATTGTGGATTAAATGTATGTGGGATTGCAAGCACAGTGTTGAAATTAATTTAATACTGGGTTGGAAATTGGATTGATGAGGTAGGTAACACCTAATCCCAAGACCAAAAAAAATATAAATATTTAGGGTGGTTGTAGGCATGATGTAAATATATAAATGTATAAATTGCGACTCTAATTTTGATTTAACTAAATGGCGCTGTCGGCTCCTAAAACTTGTCCAACCAATCATAAATATTGTGGAAACTTAATTTGATGTTTTGATTATTAAAATGTAGTACAGAATTTATATCCCTAAGTTGAAAATTGTAGAAATTTGAATCTATTTGATCGAAACTCATATATAAAATTAATTTCTCTAGCTATATTCTTTCTTGAATAATTTATCTACTGATTGCATCGAGAATTACTTTATAAAATTATTAATTCTAAGAGTAATGGTAGTACAATTATTAACTCAGTAGCAGACATAAGAAAAATACTTTCTTGTTTATATCATCATTATTGGAAACAAAAAAATCACAAGTTTTCCAACTAGCATAGATAATAAGTGAATAAATGGAGTACAAAAAATGTAACAGTACAAAAATAATGTATATTTGCAAAAAATTATCAAAAAAGTTAAAAAGATTCATTCGATGCTACACCCAATGAAAAAGATTAATTCTGTATGTGGCCACTCCTGCATTCCCTAGCAAAACTGTGCAACAAGTGGTACAAAAAAAAGGGAGTTTTGCTTAATTTACAGTTGCAGGTTACCACTGTCCAACAAATCAAATAACACCTCCTCCATCTTCCATGGCAGCTAACAAAGTCATTACCTAGTAGTTGACAGAGAGAGAATGAAGATGCAAGCACAACTCACAAAATCATCTCCATCTAACAATGGCAGAGCCCCATGTGAGGCCAGCTCCGAACCCAGCTGTTGCAATGGTGTCACCAGCTTGGACCTTCCCACTCCGTACAGCTTCGTCCAACGCCAGTGGAATCGAGGCTGCACTTGTGTTCCCATAATTCGCCAAATTGGATATCACTCTCTCCGGTGGAACCTCAAGACGTGTGGCTACTGCATCGATTATTCTCTGGTTCGCCTGCACTCATTAATCTCTTTTCTGTTTTATCATCTCCAACACAATACATGGAATTGATAAAACTCCATTTTCATTTTATTTAGATAGTTATGGACTTCTCTCTTACTCAACAACTATTTCATACCTGATGCAGCAGTAGCCAGTCTATACTGGATGCAGCAAGACCTGCCTTCTCTAGAGCCATTTCGATTGATTGTGGAACAACACGGACTGCAAAGCGAAACACCTCTTTGCCATTCATCTGGATGCACGAGTACGAGGAGCCCTTGGGTAGACGTCCAAGGAACGAACCATTCGTGCCCAACTCATCATCTGTTTCATTTTCCTTCATGCTGGCATGTAAGTGCCTGAAAAAATGAACATGTCCAGCTTATTGCATGATTCCAAAACCACACGATTGGTATCTGAAGAGGGTGAATAAATAATACCTCTGACCTCCACCATCACTGTGCATGTCGAAAGCAAATAAACCGTCTTCTTCACTATCACATGACTGCAGAAAGATGGTGACATTCAAGATATAGGCATGTATCGAAAATCACTCAGCCTATTGCTGATTTTTGCACAAGATAGATTTCAATGAGCAGTATGAAGATAAACACAATCCACAGAATGCATACTGTTAGTTATTAATTGGCTCGATTTTTGAAGTAAATAGAGACGTTTATCCGACAGATATGATCAATATTCTTACAATATAAATCGATCAGAGATCAGACAGTTTACATTTTATTCATCTATAAATAATCAAGTCAATCCAAGAACCAACTTCAATTTGCCTCATAGTTCTTATTCCTACCCGAAACATCTTCAGATAGCAATATACTTTTTTCTAAATGCTTAGAAAATAAAGGGCCAATTTGTTTTTTGCTCAGTGAAAGAACCTGATGCATGCAAGTGTAGGACTCTTCTCGGTATGTATTGAAAGGTTGAAACAGTAAATAATTCGATTTAAGTTTTTCCAGACATCGAACAAATCCAGAAAACTCAAATTTTAGAAAGTGCACAAGGCACAATATATTCCTTTTGGCTTTTGAAACAGCACCAAGAAAATATGAAAGAGGTACCTGTACTAAAACAGCACCAGCAGCATCACCGAAGAGAATACAAGATCCTCTGTCGTTCCAGTCAACATAACGAGATAGAGCATCAGCCCCAATCACAAGAACATTATTGAAGCCACCCCCTTATATAAAACAAATAAAAGATTAGCTCATTTATGTGTAATCATGATAAATGAAAATAATTTTTATGCGTCTCTCCTATTACTGAGATATGTACCTCGAATATAGCAAGTAGCTGAAACTAGGCCTAGTATGAACCCACTGCAGGCAGCCGTAATATCATAAGCCAATGGATTGTTCTTGCAGCCGAGTGCCTTTTGAATCTGAAAATAATTAACATAAAAATATTGACTACTTTAAAATACACCATTACCGACCAAGGCAAGAGGACTAGGTTCAGAAATGAAAATGCTCATTACACTAATGTTACAAGGAAAACACATTGGTCTGAAGAGCATAACTGAAACCAACAGACTCTGAATATACTCATAGTTGTCCCCGACCACGGAGAGCAGTGATTAAAGCGCTTTGCCCATAACCAATTAGTCGTGCGTTAAAGTACAGGAAGGGACACTCCCTCCCAACTTAAATTGTGTATCCCAATTTCATGAAAAAGAATATACTCATAGTTTAACTGGGAAACATATCACAGTGAAAACAGTTATAGAGCCTTAATCCTTAACAGCAGTGGAAAATCATAAGCAAAAGAATAATGAAAAGAAAAGAAAGAAAACAAATACATTAGATAATATTACCAAACATTACCTGAGGAGCACTTCCAAACAAATCTTCTGGAGTTGAAGTACACAATAACACGAGGTCAACATCATCAGGATCAACCTCAGCCATCTGAAGAGCTTTCTTTGCAGCTTCTGTAGCCAGATCTGTCAAGCTTTCGTTTCCTGCAACAGCAATTTTTTTTTTCTAAGTTTTGTTCGATAGATAAAAAGATTTTGTACGTGTCCACAATTCTGAAGTCCACATTGCAAATGATTATATTTATGGACGCTGTCAGATATTAAGTCAGAGTAGGCTGGACTTATTTCAAGCCTACACATGCTGGAGTAATAAAAAGCCTGGGGAGCATGGATAACTCATAAAATCCAGAACATTCATGTTGATGAGAGTCTGAAGAGACACAGTTGAGGCATGCATAATAACTGTGGGAAAGTGCTTGCATTTTACTATACTCTGAAAAAATTGCAAGAAACTTGAAGCTTGCTATAATATCTGGGGAAGCTTTATCCTCCATTTCTACTTGATGGATGATTTGTTTCAAAATATTCACGAGTGTCGCAGTCTTTAAACTTCAAATGAGAACGAAAGAAAGGAGAACTTTAAGTAACAGAAAAACGAATGGAAATAAAAGAGGTGTTCATCTAAGATGCGGTATCTCTTGATCACATCTGCTATACTGACCAGCCACATCTGATGCTGTAATTCTCCTTATTATTCAATAATTGAAAATTTACTGGTCTACTGTAATTATCTCACTCCAACCACATTTAACTTTGCCCAAAATCTTAGACTCTGGTTTTCCCTAATTAGTCCGGATACAGGGGAATCCACCCATGCATGATGGTTGGGAGCTCCGGGTTCAATTCCCTGGTGAAAAATGTTTTTATCCAAGGAAGTTCTAGCAAATTATACAATCTTATGAAACTCCTGAGGATTATATACTCCTTTAATCTACCGGTTAATTGACATTGCTCCGTGAATTAAGATAACTAGAGATGTGCAAGAACGTGTTTTAACCTGAAGTTTTAGTAGTAGTGAGATTTTAGAACCCCACAACTTATGATACTATGACTAATCCAGTCTAAAATGCAATAATGCCGACGACATCACACTTTTGTTGCTTAATCTAACTCATTCCTAAATCACACCAACAAGAATTCCATAATTGCCTCTGCAGGACATACCAAAGTCTTAAGTTGATCGCAATATGCATGACGATTTACATGAACAATTAAGCATGAAGTGTAAACAATAACTCACTAGAAAGTATTCTCCGATTTCGAATTCCAGTCCGGACAGATATCCATTCGTCAGAAGTATCGACAATTTTTGAGAGATCATCGTTGGATATTTGAATACTTGGTACAGCAGAGCCACATCCAACTAACTTGCAGCCTTTGCTCACAAGTCTGTATAAATCTAAGTTAGTGATCAGAAATGAATCCGAAGCATTACTCAGATTCATGCTGTGCATATCACCATACATCACATGTATTTAGAATAGTGAGGAACACAACGGATAATACAAATGTGCATGATATCAAGCAATATGTATTGATACATTATAGTTAAATCAAGCAACAGATGATCTTTCTTTGGTAATCCACAAGCATAAATCCAGATTTAGCCGATCGACAATCAAGTTGGCTTACCTCTCAAGATATCACAGACTATGATTTGATAGAGGCAAATAAAACAGGTCTCTCTTTTCTCTACTAAAGTTAATTTCTTCTAATGTAATTCATACCATAAACTACTAGTTATTTCCACAGCACATCAAGAAATCCGCATGTTGGGGTGCAAGAGGATAAGTTGGTTTTATAAACGGTAATGGAAAATCCAACTCATTCCTCATCTTGCTCGGCTGCAGAAGTGAGCATGATAATAGATGGTAGCTGGACACCAAATACCTCAATTCTTACAATAACCTCAATAGCATAATTGCAAGCATGAATCACCCAGATTCGGATTCATAACAATCCAAAGTCAGGCACCAGAAGCACAAAATATCTTCATTTAACAACCACACTTCCCCAAAGTCATGACGCTAAAAACAAAGTATCTTAAGCAAAATGAAAATTACAAACCCACAAGCAAGCTTCAGAAATCTGGAAGATTTAATCTTTGGCAAGAAATTCACTACCTGTGCACTTTAGAATCGGCAGGGGAAAGCTTTTCCGCACCCTGAGCGGTACTGGAACACACAGTTCGCCTCGAAGCGACGTCGTAAAACCAAAATCCAGATCCCAACGAGGGAGAAAATCTCCTCCTCAAACTGGGAGCTGTTGGAGCAACCAGCCCAGATACACTCGCCATTAAATTCTTCTGTTAGATACTGATTAAGAAGGAGTCTTACAGTCTAGGCTTAAAGAATATAGACCAAAAACTGAGATTTCAATAAAAAAGGATGAGCCCCAGAAAACAAGAAAGGGGGACGATAACGGATTCACTAATCCTCGGGAATTCCGAAGAAGAAAATCCTTTTTTTTTTTTTTTTTTTCCCTCTCTCTCCCAACTCCGCGTCTATATATCCCACTCACAGAAAATCACATGCAAATGCAAGTTAATTCAGGTATATGGCCCCAAGATGCCGATTTCTGTCTCTATAACCAATAAATGGAGTTCATTCAGCACGATTTCAAGATTGAATCTTTTGATAGTTCTGAATACAGAAATAGGTTTCTGACACGTAAACAGAGTGTTCATATCCCTTTCACGAAATTACTCTTTTGCTCATGGCGGGTTTGGTCCATTTTGGAGATGAGAAAATGGATTTATATAATTATAATTATATATATATTTATAGGCTGCCATGAACATTAGTTCAACTTGTCATGATCATGTTTGTTCAACTGCAATACAACATGATCATGTTTTGCTTCTACTTTTGGTTTTTCCATATATTTAATTTAATTTAATTTCTTTCCTTGGTGGTTTTTTCGTCTTTGCGTGTCATATTTTGTCTGTCTACAATCCATTTTCCACGTGATTTTGTAGTTATTATTTTTTTCAAATATTCGCACCGAATTGTGAATATAATTTAACAAATATTGCAATTACTATATTTTCTTTGAAATATAATTGTGTTAATTTATATTCGATTGTTCAATATAATTTTGTGAATCTCAACATGCGTTATCGGATATAAATAAGACAACCAATAATTTACCTAAATGTTTAGCTACTCATTCATGCGACCGTTGCACAAGTCTTATACATAAATTAGAAAGAAAAAAAAAAATACTCAATTTGTCCCATTTTATTAGTCTCACTTACCTTTTTGGTCCGTCCTATTTATTAGTTTTATTTCTTAAAATGACAACTTTTTTCACATTCATTAATAAATTATTAATTTCACTACACTCACATACATTGGTTTCGGTGCCTTTTCAGTTTGGGACTAATAATACAGGACGAAGGGAGTATAATTTTTTATATAATAAAACATCATTTATCGTATAAAAACATTATATATTATTTAGCATTGTGAGAAGTTATTTACTATTTTTAAAGCATATAGACCAACTCCAAGTCATGTCTTTCTTTTTAAATTATCACTTGCAATATTGTATGATGTAACACCCCGTATATTATTAATCATGTATAATGATTCGAGTTATATAAGGTAGTTTATCTCAGAATGTTGGTGTATTCATTCCATGAATTCAATTGAAATCTATGATTATCATGAAGTTGAAAAGTAAATGAATGAAGAGATACCATGGTTAAGATTGAAATTGGCAAGATGATTTGTGAATGTTATGATTTAAGTATGAATTTGGTAGATTGATGAGTATGGGATTATAATTATACACATAAATATGTGTATAATGAAGTTAATAGAAGAACTATATTATATGAGGAATCATATCATACCTTATATTATACAAGAGGTATAAATAGAAGGAAGAATTATAGTATAATCTTTTTACCTTATGTTATAATCTTAGAGAGAGAGAGAAGAGTGAGAAGCTCCCCAACACACAAACCCGTCAGCCCTTTTTCCGGTCATTCCCCGGCCGATTCCGGCAACTAACCGACGTGCGACCACCACCATCTGATAGCTCTCGAGCCGAGCTTCTATTTGAGTACTCGTGGGCTCCGAGAGGACAAGAAACGAGCGAGTTATTGAGGTTCGAAGTTGAGGTTAGTTCAAGTGGCGATTTTCGATTTTAATTTCGTATAACTCGTTTATCCGGCCGAATTCCGGAGTTTTGACCATAGAATCGAACTCCCCATCGTGTAGGGAACATTCGGAAGTCGAGAAAGCTCCATTTGGACGCCGGAAATCGCAACCGCCGCCGCGAACGAAGGAGCTCCGGCGAGGTATTTCATGTCTTCGCTTTCCGTCTTATTTCCGTATTTCAAGGGTAGATTCTTGTTCCTTGAGGGTAGAGGAGTAGATATATGTGATTGCATGTGTCATCGACCGAAAAAATCGCAAGATATGGCGATTTGCAGGTTCAGCTCCGGCGAAGCTCGCGAAGGAGACGACTCCTGTCGATCGACAGGAATTGTGTCGATCGACAGGGGGTCGATCGAAGGGAGCATTGTCAAACCAGCCTTGTCGATCAACAGGAAGTGTGTCGATCGACAGGATGTATGTCGACGGAGTCATATCGACAGACTCTTGCCGATCGACAAGAGGAGTGTCGACCGACAAGAAGGAGGACATACCGAGTCAACTCTGTCGATCGACAGGAATTATGTCGATCGACAGGAATGGGCGACACAAGTTTTGTCGACCCAGATATGTCGACTGAGTTGAGTCTGTGTCGACCAGGGTTGTGTCGACCGACACAGACCCTGTCGGTCGACACAGAGGCTTGTAATGTTATAAGTTGTCTTTCAATCCTAGTTCTTTCGAGTCTTGCTTATTTACAATTAAGATATATTGTCCTAGATATATCGAATTGACTCGAGAATCCTATTTAATTGTAGGAGATTGAAAGCAAGGATTGTTCAAGCTCATTCTAGCTAAAGACATCTAGCCAAAAGCCGAGAACGAGGTGGGAAACTATTTCCATAAAAACTTAAAATGTGTGTTTTACTTTTCAAAACGTGTTATAAAATGCTTGTTTTAACTGAGACTGCTATGCATGTTTTGTGCTATTATATCTGCCCTCTGCTAATTGTTATTAACAGAGAGATAACACTAATAAGACAAGAACCATGTACCCTCCGTACATGCGCTACTCTTATTAGCAATAAAAAAGGGTGAAATGGTAGTGACCTTAAACCCTAGAAGGATGTTAACGGGTGAAATGGTAGTGACCTTAAACCCGAGAGAAAGATTATGATGGGTGAAACGGTAGTGACCTTAAACCCAGTGGAGAAGTGAATGAAGAAATATAATACGATCGGATCTCGAAGAACAAACCGAGATTGGTGCACTTAGATGATTGTAGGTTGAATGTTAAATCATTCCTTATAAATCATCGTAACTAGGAAGTCGGCCAACTTCCAGTTACAAAATAAAACAGATATAATAACATACCCTAAAGCACAACAAAATAAAATGTTTTAGATAGCATGGTTCTTTTCAACAAAACCCCATGTCTATCTGTGTGAGTTGCATAGCATGTTTCTTACCTAAAGTATGTTTTCGGCATGTTTCTCACTGAGTACGAAAGTACTCAGCCCTCGCGTTATTTCTAAAACGTGCAGGTTAAGCAGCATGGATGGGAGTAGCAGAGTGTAAGCAGGCGGAATAAAGTGGTTATATTTGAAGAAACAATAGATCCTGTGACATGTATCTTCATATACATGTCACCATCACGCTACACACACGCTGCTACACTCTCTGAATATTTCCCTTCCCTTTTGAAGTATCTAAACTTTGGAATATGTTTTAACTGACGTGACTCGAAGTACTATTTAAAAATACTTATATCTTTTCTTATGTTTAAGTCTTCCGCTTATTATTCTTGAATTTTGATTGTCAAAACCTGAAATATCAATGTAACGTGGCCCCAAATTGGGAAGGTCAGTTGGGGGCGTTACATTGTAAATCCTACACTTTTATTTAAAAAGACTAAGAAAATGGTGGTATTAATTTGAAAAATATGAAAAGGGTTTTGAAAAAAGCATTGGCATTTTTGTAAATAGCTGCCTATCATCTACACCACAAAACTTGTTGGAGATGGACATCACATAAATATTCCTACACTATCCCAATTTCCTCCAACTAAAACTCTCAAATATCAATTTCATCGCTTTTCCAAGTACTTTAACTTCCACAAAAAGACTTTTTTCATTTAGGGAATATTCATTTATTTATTCTTGGGAGAGGAATTAGGGTTTATTTTTCACTTTAATTTTAACTAAAAATTAATTAATTCATAATCCTGATTTGTGTTTTATAAGATTTTGAGTTTTATTCTTTAATATCAATTAGAATATATTATATTATACTTAATTTTGTTTTCATAAAAATAATTATTAATTTTAGAAATAGAAATTATAGAACATTATTATGGAACATGATTTTGGCCCGATTCTGCATGGCCCCCTTTAATATTTTATTATGTAATTTTAATGATTTTATTTTTTTATTTGTAGAACAATTTTATTAAAATTCAAAATGGTATCATATACTTTTCAGTCTCGTGTCAATTGTTCAATTTCTTTTCTGTATGGGAATTAAGGATTTTGAATGTAGAATGAGTTAAGTGGAATTAATATTTTATTGTTGAGTATGAAAAGATACCATTTTTAGAATGAGAATAATGAAGTGGAAAAAGAAAAAAAGGTGAAAGTAAGACAATTTGGGCGGGAGTATTATATATTATGTGGAATCACATAACTCAAAAAGAAAGTTGTATATTACTCCCTCCGTCCCGGCTGAATTGTCCCGCGTTGACCGGGCACAACAACCAAAGAGTGTGAGTGTAAAATAAGTTGAGTGAAATTAATATTTTATTATTGAGTGTGAAAAAATTGTCTTTTTAAGAAATGAGACAATTGTGATGGGACGGACGAAAAAGGAAAGTGGGACAGTTGAGGTGGGACGGAGGGAGTAGCATATTAGTGCAAAGTAGAAAGTTGATGATGCGTGTGTGAATATAAATATGCATAGCAAATGCAAAACACGCTAAGTCTTGTCCAACTTGTTGAAATGGCAATGGATAATGCCACCATGAAGAGACCATCTGCCGAAGAAGAAGAAGCTCTCTCCCTCCGCGACTTCCCTCTAAACTCCGGCGACCCGGAGAAGAGGGAAGCGTCCAAGATTCAAGACAAACGCCGATCATCCTCGGAGCCCTCCGACTTCTTCGAGTTCTTCAACGACTTCAGCTCCGAGATGTCCAATGCTGAAGACATCATCTTCTGCGGCAAGCTCATGCCCTACAAAAACCCTCCTCAAATCCTTAAATCTCTCTCCGCAGACGATGCAACTCGTTTGTCAAGAACCTCACTGCCTCATCACTTGACCCGACCACGCCCCGGCCGTTTCATCGTCAAGCCAGACATTCACCGGAGCTCCTCCAAGAGCTCGGCCAAGTCCGAGGGGTCGAAGCTGTCGAAGCCCAGGTGGTTTGTTATGATGTTTGGTCCGCTGAAACTGCAGCCGGAGATGGATCTCCGGGATATGAAAAGCAGGCAGGTTCGCCGGAATCCGGGGAGGTTGTTTCCCGGAGGCGGCGAAGCTCATGCTGGAAGGGGTGATAGCCATAGGAGGAGTTTTTGGGGTCTTGATTTGCTAAAGGTGTTGAGCTGCAAAAACCATGCGAGCGTGGCTGTCACGGCGTCCATTGGTCTCGTTCCACATTTCTAAGGAAAATAAATAAATGGTGTTTAAATACTTGAGTTATGTCACAAATTTTAAATATATTTTCAATCTTACGTTGTGTTTTATTTATATGAATGAAGTTTGGAACACATATTGAAGCTTGTAATGGGAGGCAAACACAAGAATGGATGATGAAAGCAGAGGATGTAATGTAATAGTGTGAGTAACAGCAAACGTATATACTTTTTCATGAAATTAGAAGCTATAATGAATTCCTTTGCTTTGGATGGAAGAAAGAGACTATATATTTTGGCACGAAGTTGATGATGATGTCTCTATACTTAGATGACGATGACGATAATGATGATGATATTGTCTATTAACTCAACAAGTGGAATGAGGGATTCAAATTTTGTCTGAGAGTCATCATCGAAGTCAATAAATGTCACGTTGCTTGCATTTTAATTTTATCATGATGCGTTGCCAATGTTGTTTATGAAAAACAAATTTAGTTTAGTTGATATTGTCAATATTCAAAACCAACATTCTATATCAATGGAACATCATCATCATCAAAGCATAAATTGCATGCCTATTTCTCCACTACTATGGCAAGTCATTTTCTTCATCTCATCTCATCATGAAGATAAATCAACCTACAAGAATGGATTTCTAATTTGTATTTCAAAACTCCAGATAAAAGCTGAGATATATAACCAATATGGACTTAACCACTCAGATCTTTTAACTTATATTATCATTTTAATTTATTCAATGAGTTATGTCCATGCCAGATTCACCAACCAAGGATTCTAGAAATGGATGTTAATGTTTCAAAGATGTATAATGAGAACACTAACTGTGGCACAACAATGAAAAAGCTCTACTGAAGCAACAGCTGAAATTTGAGCACTATTAGCTACAAATGGCTCTCCCCCCTCCCTATCAGCAACAAGAAGTAATCACTAATTAAGAAAATTATGTGAAAGACAAAAGCAGAGCTCAAGAATCTTACAACTACTCATGCTTGAAAGCTTGTCCAACAAGGGTCTAACTGTAGACTAATGAGTAACAGGTAGAAATTTTACAACTCCTTGCACTCCCCTAAAGATGCAATTGGAACAGTATATCGACTTTTTGATGATTCATGATGAAAATTGACATCACAGAAACATCTTCAAGATCGGTAGTAAACAGACAAGCAAACCAAATGTAAATCTTGGTGTAATTTAGACATTGGATTTCCATTTCAAATGACATTTACACCATATCAACCAAAGAAAGCTGTCCTAAAGTTGTGCATGGTTAATTTTAAGATCAGGTGTAAAATTCATATAGCTTCAACTTGAAATGGAAAATACAAATCACATTAGTTTCACTTTGAGCAACCAGAAACCAAACATTTGAACAAAAAGATAGAAGTACAACTAATTGTATAAGACAATGGATAAGAAAACACGCATTCCAGCATATAGAATGCTAGAAAGTCTTTAACCACAAACTCATCAAAACAAAAATAAAAATGGTACAAAACCAATACAGGGTGACAGTTTTTTTTTTTTTTTTTTTTTCCGATTAATTTTCAATTGCAGACATAAACCCCACTCGCATACCTGTGATCAGTCTCATAGAATTCTGTCTTTCCTTCAGAAGCAGATCTTAGGGAGATTCCAGACAAGGATCTAGATCCTTGAGCTGAAAACTTTACGTAACCAACTATCTCAAGGTCTGATCCATCATCATCATCGCCAATATCCACAGGCATTCTCGCCCTCAGTCTACCAGGATTACCCTTGAGTGGAATCTCATCAATGTGCCATTTCAATTCTCTTTCGGACCTGTTCAGCACTGCTTTGGGCGACACTTTCAAAAGGGTCGGGTCTACAGGCAATTTGAGAACAATTGTTACATTGTTCAAGGGAGCTGGCAAGTCTGGGTTGAAAACATATTGTATCATAATGGAAAGTAGCGTTCCACTGAGACGTTTGACTAGTCGGACCCTTAAAGGCAATGGAGTCATACGAGGCTGCAAGCTGTATTTTGCAATGGGAATAGGTTCCTCTGAGGTAGCAGTTCTCACATGAAATAAACCACTTCCCAGGCTGCTCACCTTAGAGCTGTGCACTGCAAAACGTTTAACAGCTTCTGTACCTTCAATCTTGAACGAGAACTCAGTTTCCTTGTCCTCAGAAGAGGATTTTGGGGGCACAGTCCTCAAGTAAACCACACCCTTCAACCCCACTCTAGCAAGTAATGATTCCCTAAACTCTGCACTTATCTCTTCAACAACATACATTTCTGGACCCTTCATTTCAGTCTTCTTCACCAATATATCCTCTATCTTGTCACCAGCACCACCTTTAGCCACTGTAGCAGACGGTGGCTCACTGGTCTCCAAAAGTTCCAAACCACCGAGACCCTGGTCTTTCGGAACCTTCTTCGGACCCACAAATTCTGATGCATCCAAACCGCCACCCCAGGCATCATTAATCCCTTCGAAATCTTCTGGCAACGTCGACCCATCATTAGAAAACTCAATGCCACCATAATGCCCTTCAAATCCTTCAACACCAATGTGTGTGGACTCAGTAGCTGCAGCTGGAGGCAGTGTAGTCACCTCAAGCCCTGCCAGCACCTTGCTCACATCAGAAATACCAGGATCTTTATCCTTCTTAAACCCATCCATCAGCATTTCCTCTGGCTTATTAATCCTATCACTAGCCGCAAATGGGTCCTTCTCCACATCACTTTCCTCAACCTTGGGCAACTCCTTCTCCTCAACAGGTTGGATAATGGCTAATGCCGCAGCCACCTCATCTCCAGCCTCCAATGTCTCAGCAGGCAACTCAAACGTTGCCTGTGAAAATGACTCCACTCCAGCTTCATGATCAGCCGCCTGTGGCTCCACGGTGCCCCAACTATCTGCTCCACGGATCTTACTCTCAGTCTGAACAGCCGAATGCACCATCTTGGCGATGCCATCACCGTGCATAGATCCCAGCATCGCCGCGAGCCTAATGCTACTAACTCCTCTGAGTACTATATCTAAAGCCATATACACCTCCGCATATTTCCTCCCCAATTTCTCCGGCGTCACATCGACGCCGCGGCAAGCTGTCACAATCACCGAAACCGCTTGATTGACAATATGTATACACTCAAATACATTATTATTCGAATCATCGATAGTAGTAACAGCAAGAACGTAAATTGAATTAACTAGACGGTACACAACGCGATAGCGCGACTCGGCGCCGACAATCACCTGGCCGGAGGAAGCAGCCAATGGGTCGTCACCCAGTGAGTCGGCAGAGGGATCGTCGGAGTTCTGCTGGCTCTTCGCGAAGGAGTGGCGGGTCCCCCGGAAAGCGGAAAGAGCCACGAGAGCGCGCGAAGGGGGGAACCATTCCCGGGTCTGGAGCAGTATGTCGGGTCCGTTTGAGGGTTGAAGAGCTAGCGCTAAACACGACATTTTGTGGATCGATCGATTGAGGTTCGAATTTTGAATCGGGGGTTTTGGTTTTTCCGGCGGAAAGGATTTGAATATGGGGATCCTGGTGTCGGAAGAATCGGCCGGAGCTGGAGATCAGTGATCTGCCGGTGATGTTTGCACCGTCGTAGTTGAAGATCGGGAAATAATGTACAAGTTTCAACTGCAGAGAGTACAAATTTGATGCGGAAATTGTTTTACTGGATGCTTCATCTGCTGAATAGATTTTGGGTAATTGCAGAAAAGTCCCCGATATTTTCTTTATCTCGAGAGCAACTCCTAAGCTTTTGTCAAAAATACCAATTTTGGCAGCCAACCACCAATGGCAAGTTGATCGAGGGTATATTAGTCAATTGGGGGTGGAAGAAAAACACCTACTAATATAGGGGGAAAAAAAATAATACTCCCTCTATCCCATTGAAGTAGTCCCACTTTCCTTTTTTGTTTGTCTCATAGAATAGTTCCATTTACCTAAAATGGCAAACTTTTTCACACTCACCAATAAAATATTAATTCCACTACACTCACAACCCTTAAATCCCGTGCCGAAAAGAAATGGGACTACTTCACCGGGACGGAGGGAGTACTTGCCTTCTTTTTTTACTTTCTTGATTAAAATTTGAGGATTTAACTTGTCTTTTTTAAAGAATAAATTGACAAACCAAATCCCAAAAAGTTTTCTATAAAACGTTTACAAGTTATTATAATTCATAATGCTACTATTCCAATTCAGAATTATACTCGCATATATAATGAGGATTATAATTATTTATTTTGAATTCATACTCAAATCCAACTTGAAATTTTCATAATTATACAATTAAAATCCGAGACTTCGATCGACTTAAATCCTCTCAGGTATAGCCATATATTTATTTATTTAGAGGCCATTTGGTAAAAATCACTATAAAGTAAAAAAAAGAGAGATTAGTAATTCCAACATAATATATGATGATTCAAAACTAAATAGCTTGAAAAATAAATATAATAAATTAATTATAATTTTATTCATTTACATGGCATATAATAATTCATATTTTCAATTTGCTCATCATGTGTTGGATTTGAGATGTGAATGTAGTTGGATGAATTAGAATAAGTTGTGAGATTTAAGGAGCAAATAAGAATCTGATTATAATCAATGTTGTAAAAATCGCTAGGCGCTAGTCGGGCGCCCGAGGGGGGCCTAGCGCCTAGGCGGTTTAGGCAGGGCCTAGGCGGGATTTAGACGGTTGACCGATTTTTCTTTATATATTTGAACATCTTAATGAAGTAATACATAATTAATATTTACTTAAATATCTTAAATGAATATTTCAATATTTATTTAAAATTCCTACAACATTTCAAAGCAATTCCAAAACAAAACCAAAAAAAATAAACAAAAGTGTAAATATTCTTGCAACATTCCAACATTTCAAATAATATTACAAATTTACGTTAACATTACCATGCATAAATAAGTAAGTGAGTAAATACCTTTTTAATGATAATGTTATTAAAAGATAAAGGGTTGAAATTTTACGATGAAGAGAAAATTTAATTTGGGAATTAAGATTTAGAGTTGTATTTTAATTTTAATGTATAATTTTCTATTTAAGATATTTTAATTTTAATTTTTTATATATTAAAATATTAAATATTGATTTTTAAAATTAAAAAATTATAAAACCGCCTAATTGGCCGATTTTACTGAGTAAAACGATTAATCGGCCGATTAATCCGCCTAATCGGGCCGCCTAGGCCGCCTAGCCGGCGCCTAGGCACTGCACAGATAAAAATCGATTTTTCAACCGATTAGGGGTTTTTCGGATCGGTTGACTACCGACTAGCGATTAATCGACGCCTAGGCGGTCCTAGGCGCCGATTTTTACAACAATGATTATAATACACATATATATAAACATACAATGTTAGCGTTTTCTTTTTCTTATAAATGTATTAGGTGCAGAGTGGGAAATCTTGGATCAGCAGAAGCAACATTCCATAAAATCCATGTGCAAACTCATACCCATCCAACTTCATTTCTGCAGATTAATCGTCTGTTCACATGCATGTTTAGAAGACTGAAATTTTTGCAAGACGTTGAAAGAGGGGGCCATCGGACTCGATAGAACTAGAAGCAAGCAATCATCAGGCAAGCATATAATCAGAGTGTTACACAAGTGAACTCCAGCAACCAGGTGGTTACTGCTACACTTCTCACTTAAACAAACAGACTCTTCGTCTTGCCAAGATTTTATCCATCAAGCTACCACTGACACTCATAGATACGTACACCTCAACATGGCTTACGTCGAGTGGAGCAAGAAAGGGACTGCACACAGTAAAAGAATAGAATGAAGTTCAGCATCATTGTTACCATGGTTATTTGGTATACTAACACACATTAAACTAACTCAATGAATGACCTATATAAGGAATGGATTTGACATTAAACTAACTGAGTAAGGAATGCAAGATATAGGATTAATGGATTTGACATCTACTTCACTCGTGCACAGACAAAATGGTCACAGCTTTAGCCTTGTATGGCAACAGCATCACAAAAAGATGGAACTATCCATATTTATCAATAGAAGCGGTAGATAGGAAGCGTACCAAATAAAAAAATGGTTAGCATCAGAGCTAGTACCAAACGTATAGATTTAACAGGCAGCACTGGTGGCGCATGTAGTCTCTGACTTCGCTGTCCTCCTCTCAAGTGCTGCAAGATATTTTAAGAATTACTATATAGTATTTCACTTAATTTGTTAAGGAGCAAATCCATCTGCATCTTAGAAGAATACAGGTAATCATAAAATGATTCGAGAAATATTGAATATTTTGTACTCTGCATAAACAGAATTCTTATGAAAAAAAAGCACACTGAATGAAGGATTGTACAAAATGAAAAGATGAATAAAGATCTTGCCATGAAACCTATTCTTCTAACCAACTAGATTTTTTGCTCAAAAGCAATCACACTGCACGACTGTCAGACTTACATGATTTATCCAGTTTATCAACTTCATTTGGGTGTGGTTTTGCACTTCTCTAGCTCTGCGATACACCTCACCCCTTGGCCTCCAAATGAAAGGTTTTGAGACCTTCTCTTCAGGTGTTACGTCAGCTAATCCAATCATCTGTCTATCATCAATATCAATAACAACCTCCTGAGTGTTCCTGTCTGGTGTAATCCAGGCTGTCGGATTACTAGAGACTTCATCACCTCGATGACTGATTTCGTGTTCTGACTCAGGATTTTTTCTCTCTTGTAGCTCAATGAGGCCATCTATATCCTTAATACTTGTCAGAACTTCTGAACTAATGCCCTGATTTGGGATTTTCATTTTCGAACTTACATGAGAACCCGAACTGCAACCTTCGTCGTCATTCTTTAAACAATCATCTTTGTTAAGCTGTGATGTCCCTGGAGTTCCAGAAAGAAAATGAGCAAAGTCATCACATTCTTCCTTATCCAAATTTACCCACCGAAAAGGCTTCTTCCCTTCCGCTTGCAATGACTCCCTCAATGCTGATTCAACACTGGAAATTTGGCCTTCTATAGCCGAAACAAATTCCTTATGCCGGGTAATTGTAATATCATCGCCATTGTTTCTGTAGCTCAGACAAATAGCTCTTTCAAACTCTTCCAACTATATAATAACAATCAAGATTTTGAGAAACAGAAATTGGATCAGATACATTATTTAATCACTATCTCCATTGTGATTAAATTGCTAAACCTACAAAACTTGAGGAAATGAGGGAAGAAATCATACAAAACAAAGTATCTGACCTGCCATTTTGCAGTGCCTAAAGCCATCTGAAGCTCTCTGCTAAGTTTTTCTAAAGACTGAGGTATCAATCCTTCTTTCCTTGCTCGAAGCCATGCCCTATACACGGATTCCATTCTGCCAAACCAGATGTCACATACCATCCAGTCCAGTTAATAATATGATCAGAAAATGGCAAGAATGACCATTTAAAATGCCTAAAACTATCTCATCTCAGGCTTGAATTATAAATCATTTCCATTTATTGTTTCTTACATTCTTGATTACTGAAAACAAATACAGCACAGCACAGCCCACCTAACTAATCAAATTCTATCGCCAACCAAATAAAATAAAATAAATCATGCTGTTCGGGTGAAATAAATCAAAGCTATACAACATCACAAGTTTTCCAGAAGCCCACTAAAACAATCGTAAAAAAATAGGACCCAAAACCCACAAAAGGAAAATTAGTGACAAATTGCACAAGCAACCAGGAAATAAAGGAACTAGCTTAACAAAATATAATAAATTCCACAAGATAAACAAACCCAGATCAGTAAAAAAGGGCGAATATGGAAGCAGGAAAAAAAAAAAAAAAAAAAAGGAGAAGAAATGGTCGGGGAAAGAAGTTGGATACACAAACACAGAGAGACTCACGTATCGGCAGATTGCTGGACCTCTTCGGCTGCAGAGAAGAAAGTGTCTTTTTGCCATAAATCGAAGCTATTTGCGACCAACATCCTTCTCTATCTCTTGTTTCTTTCTCTTCCACCACAAAATAACAAACAACAACAGCTCCAAGAAAAATTGAATATATATATATAATACAGGAATAGAAATTGTTTCTTAATTGCGTTTGTCCTATTCAAGAATGTCGGAGACTGTTCCACCCTTCCCTTCTTTGCAAAGGGGAAGGAAGAGAGAGAAAGAAAACAGACAACAGAAGGAAGAGAGAGACGAAAGAACGAATCTCAGTCTCTTGTTTCTACTTTTTGCTTTGGTTTTGTTCGGTTGTCCATTTTACCTCTGCAAATATATATACAATATAATTCTTTTATTATTTTTATTTTTTCTGTGAAGCAACAACAATCTCTGCAAATATTTATTTGGGCGTGTCTGTTTCGGATAAACCCAAACTTCATTTTATCATAAGCAGTGACAGTATTAAATCTTCCCATTAATTATTCCTTCTTCAAACATTTCCAAAAATAGTTCGATAAATCTTTGGAAAAAAGTTGAATTTAGGTTAATACTGAAATAAACCTTATGTATTATAAATCTAGGTTATTCTTATCCATTACCACTTATTTATTTCATTGTATTTGTAGATTCTATTTAAGGTAATGGTAATAATTAGGTTTTATTAGGTGTAAGTAGGTGCACGGCTCAAATTGGCAGGCAACCTCTCATCGTAGCTATCGGCTACAGCCGCATAATATTTCTAAAGTGAAAATTAATTATGCCTTTTCGAGTATAAAAGATTTTTTTCAGTTTTAATTTAAATTACTGTAAAATATAAAGAAATAAATATTTATTTTCATATCACGCAATTGTAAAATTTAGAATCTTGATAAAATGTCACTTAGTATCTCACATGGCCAATTAAAATGACTTGATTTTTTTATCAGTTAAAAAAACATTGAGAACTATAATATTCACAAATTTAATTTACAATAAAACGTTGTCGATTTGATTTGCCACATAGGATGTCAAGTAGCGTTTGACTGCTGCAATATATTGTCATTTGTCATGTGGGATGTTATGTGATGTTTAACTATTAAATTATTAATAATTAATAATGTTAACTCTTTTTGGAGCAATTCATAAATAAAAATAAAGATTGAAGTATTTTTAACGAACAAACAACGATACATCAAAATATTTTCAGAAAATATCAATAAATCAAGATATTATTATTATTCTTTTTTTTACTACAAACTTGTCCCATAACTTTGAAACTTTTAAATATCTTGACTTTGTATCATTTATTTCTTTATAAGTTTTTAACATGATTTTACTATGTTGTTTACATAATTTGTAATTATATTATAGATATTGAATAAATATAACTCTAGCTTATTTATTCGGATTTTTATGTCTTTAGTTTCTTTTCAAAAAGATATGAACACGAAATAAAATTACATAAAAGCTGAATATGAAATGTAGTTTTTAGGATTAGACTTTAACGTTAAACCTAGAAAACTTAAATAACAAGATTGATGTAACAACGTAAAATTTATTAGCTAATTATTTCATGATATTTTAGCCTAAAACTGTGTTGGTAGTATTTGAAAAGTAAAATAAATCAAAGTGTAATTATAATAAATATAAAAGTTCTGAAAAAAAAAATTAAACTTAAGCATTATAGTATTTGACTTATGAGCTCGTTAGCTAAAATCAGTAAGAATTATACAAAAATATTAATTTTATATAAAAAATATTTTCATGATTTATGAGTAATAAAATGATAAATATTTCTAGTAATAAGAGATTCTTGAATTTGAGTAGGGATATAATATTAATTTTAGAATAAATAAATTATTATTTCATAATTAATATTTTAATTATATTCTAAATTTCAAAAGTTCTTTTAAACACGATAAAGTTTGTGAAGTTCAAATTATTCAATAAAAAATGTCAAAATTCAACTTGATACTAAACGAGACAAACTTAAGCACAACATCATTCAGCTCAACTCGATTTGATTACACTCGTAATTATCTCTCCTTGGATTCAAACTAAAATTAATTTGGAGGAAATGAGAAACATGCCAACATTTGATGAAACTGGAATGCCGAGATGAAGATGATCCCAATGCGTGAATTACAAGACCCTTAAATTAATTTCTCACCCACAGCCTAAATAAAAAACTATTAAGTGGAGTAAAATTTAAGAATGCATTTAACAAAGGTGGGGTTGGAATTAGTTGGGACACATGCAGTGTTTCTGTTGGGAAAAATTGCCATTTAATGCGTAGTTTGGAGGTCGACTCACACTCACACTCACACACCATTTGCTTTGCTGTGGTTGGATTGGAATCCTCCTTTATATTCGAGGGATTGATTTGGTGGCATAGAGCTCTCCACCAAAATAAGAATAATTAAATAACCAATTATTGGATCAACTGTATCACCCAAGCTCTGACTTTAGATATTCAAATTCCAACACTATTTTACAGCATACCGAGCTTAAATAATACTCCATTTTAGTCTCAATGAGACATCAAAGCAGTTATATGTGAGAGAGAGACGCAGCAACAACATGACCTGATGGAAACTAAATTAAGGAGGTAGTTACATGGGACCTGCACAACTCTGAGTGTAACAACTTACAGCCGGAATCGCATGAAGTTATGATCGACGATATTATCCTCCTTTGCAACCTTTTGAACTCCATCGCAAGCTTCACGTCCCAACCCCCACTTTCCCTATCCAAAAAAAAACGTTGAATCAAGGCATGACATTGACTATGTCGAGTATTCAGCATGTAGAGATACCTGTCTTGTTGTTTTTCATCACCAAGGGCTTCCATCATTCCTTCAAAAGTGGAACTCAGACCACGAAGCACGTCCACGTCTGTTTCCAAGACTTCTTGAATCTGAATAACAGTCGGTGCAGTGCAGATGAATTGAGAATGAGCTCATTCTGAGGTAGAAAGGTAGAGTAAGCAGTAGAGAACTTACAGGGGTGTTTGGCTGCAATGCCGAGTTTCTAGCTTTGCGGAGATGGTCCAGCAGTGGAGGTGGCAATCCATATTGAAAGATCTTGTGCTTCTTCGAGAGCCATGTCCCACGAACCATGTGAGAGCTCCATTCTGTTGTAGGAGCTCTGATGTCTGAGTCTTCTTCATCCTGAGCAATGTCGATATCTGAGCCAAAATAGAATAAACAAATACTTACAACTCGTGATAGGACGAAATCAATCAGATAATTGCAACCAAAAGTAGATAAGTCAAGGAAAGTACCAAGAGGGATAATGTCATAGACATTGTCGCCTTGTGGTAAGAAGCCATAGAATGTTAGTAGATGAGAACTTGAGAAGCTTCCATAACTAAGGAAACATTGTTCCCCTGATCGGCATCTTCTTGATAAAGGAAATTTCAAGGAATTTGTATTTGCATCAATTCTGCCATAGTGCATTATGTGTGGGCATATCTGCCAACAAGAAATGAGTTTTAAGGAACATATTTAATCCCTGAGAGAATTCAACAAGGGCAAGGCTGCCCAAAAGTATGTTGTCTGCCTAGCATCAGCAGAGTAAAGAAAACTGAAGAACACAATCGACATAGCAACTTAAACATGCAGACATGAAATAAGAGACATGAGAACCAACTAGAACTCAAGTGGTGGTGTGGTGGCGACTATATTACCGAGTGATTGAGAAAGCCAGCAACAGGTATCAAGCAGGTCCTCAACTTTCCATCAGGGAAGATAATCTTCATGCTATTTGAGTACCAGAGCTCACAAGCCCATAAAAACTGCTCCCATGTATACAACTCTGAGGGAAACACATCAGGAAAATGATCTGATAACGCTGGGAATAACTCATCATATTGTGTGCGTAGGTGCTGAAAAAAAAGAAAGTTGCCTCAGTCTCAAAAGGAACTGAGATGAGCTAAATCATATAAATTAGCGATTACTAGATTCCCAAACCAAGTTTAAATATCTCAGCATCAACCAACTTTTTAAGAGATTCCTCAGAACTGGCAAAACCTAAAAGCCACTGACCAAGCAACCCCTAAGTTGATTTTAAATGCACTACTGTTGATACAGTTCAAAATGCGAAGGCTTAACACCTCTTTGGCTTGTACAATCTCTTCTAGCAGCAATGTTCCATCTAAAGCCATCATAGCATCGATTCCAAAGCTCAATCCTGAGTTTTGGGGGGAAAGAAATGGAGAATGTCAACTTGCAACCCTATGTAAGACAAAGCTCATTCCACAAACATGTCAAACCACAGAGGTGCAGCAGAAAGATGAATAAGGTGATACTTTATACATAAACACCAGTCATACTTGTAACTCAACACGTACCTGTGTTAAAATTTTCAGGAAGAGTATCAAAATACAATCTAAATTTGGAATTGTTTATGTGCTTCTCTTTCATGCTCCATAATAGCAGCATTGTCTCCTCAGAAATCCCAACAATTTTTTCGAATATAGGAAACTACCTTCAAAATAAGATCAGTTACAAAATGCTGATATAAAAGTACTAATGGAAAGTCTGCCAATGATATATATATTTTTTTGGTAAAGAAATAAGATTACCATGTCAGACTCGCGCAGAAGCTCCCCAGATACGATGACAGATACTGGGATCTCTAGAGCTACATCCCCGACATTCAGGTCCTCTCTTGCAATGGCCCCTCTTCCTGCTCCTTCAATGTCTATATCTCAAAGAATCATATAAACAGGAAAAAAAAAAGAACCCAGTGATATTAGTGTATACTTAAATGCAGTTGTAGCTCAGTTGGCTTACAATAGAATTGGTAAATTAAAGAAATACTACATTAAAATGCACTCACGAGCTATATCCAACTTTGTCATCATGCCATTCTTGATGCCCCAATCTAACAGACCCTTTTCTTTGTCAATGCTGGAAACCTCAAAAACTCTAGATTCTTCCTTAAACTTGTTTCCAACTTCATTGATCCTATCAATAATTTCATTTTGCCATTTCTGCTTTATATTTTCTGAATTGAGGTTTTCAGTAGACACTGACTTATTAATGGCATTAAGAATTGAATGGAGAGCTTCCAACTCATTCCTTGGGCTAATACAGTGTTCCAGATTATCCATATCTCCACCAAAATACAGTTCTACCTAAAAGATAATCATCATAGGAAACAAAGTTAGTTACTTGCAGAAGTTTAGAACTATAAACGACGAACCTGAAAAGTTCCAAACGGAAATCTTTTAGCCTAAGAATTATGCTATAAATATGTTAATGCTCAAGTAACAGAGAGGTCCTCGTCCACATCATCTTTTCCGCTTAGTTAATTTCGAAGAATTATCACATCATAAGTCCCTCTAATAATAAACAAAAATTATTCTTCACCAACATAACTTATAAGCCTTTTATGTTAATTGGTGGGCTCTGGTAAGTACATATATCAGCAGTAGCAGGAAACGAAGCCAGTATATAATCTCAATGACACATCCAATATTCTCCCAAAACATATTTTCATCAGATATTAATCTTATGACTAATCAATTAGTAATTTCTTACAAAATAAGAGTCCCTTCGAGTGTCCCAGGTTATGCCTTTCAGTATGTATGAAAAAGGTAATCCAACCAAGTTCCACTCCAAAAGATTGAGAAGCAGAGTTACAGAGTCACGTTACCTCATTGAGGTTCAAAATCCTCGCTCGCTTAATCAACAAATTTAACAAATCCTTGAGCTGGTCTGGATTTGTGGTACTACTCTTTATACAAACCGGACTCTCAACATTGAGACCCATGTCCTCGAGTAATTTCTAAAACAACATAGTAAACGAAGTAAGGAAAAAAGAAATGACAAAAAAAAAAAAAAAGGAAAGAAAATCGCTAAAGAAAACTCAACCTTTTTGTGGACAAAATGGTCAGTTTCTGGAAGCTCAAGATCCAATCTAAACTCGTCATTGCTCTCATGCTGTCATAAATATTTCCATGACAAAAATCAATCCCTTAGATACCACATAAACATGAACTTTTGCAAGAGAAAGAAAAAAAATGATGGGAAGAAGTAGAGACAATAAAAATGTGCATTAGAGCTTACCTTGAGAAGGTCCATGGTAGAAGTAGAACGAAGGATGAGGGTGCCGGCGAAACTGGAAGCGACCAGTAAATGCAGCGCCGCCGCAAAAATATGAATGAGAATTTATTTTTTATCTGGGCTGGGCCTTTTTATATATGGGTTTGGGCTGAATTTTACCTGGGCCTAAGTGAATTTGAGATTGAGCTTTATGTTTACTTATTTATATTTTCTTATTATTTTTTTCAAAAAGTCACAAATAAAAGAACTTTTAAAAATGGGGTTTAGTGGAGTGTGGATCTAAGTAAAAATATCACGCTAATAAAAACTTAATCCGAAATGTGTTGTCAATCAAAAAGAATGTTTGGAGTTTGAATACTTGAATAAGGGATGGTCCGAATTTGGAAAATAATTTATCTTTTTTCTTTTATTTCACATGATATTAATACCATTGGCTTATCCTATTTTAGATTGACATGGAGTTTTTTGATAATGTTCACGTATATATATATTTATATAACTTATTTTGTTTTGAGAAATTATATAATTGATGATCATGTAAAAAGAATGAAAAGAATTGGGGTGGTTGTTGGTAATGCAACATTAGTGTTTCATCTTCTCAAACTGTAAAATTAGAATAATAGAAACGTTAAAGACAACATGATGAGAGGAGCCGAGGATTAAAAATTAAAGCTTAAATATAAGATTTGTAGCGGGGTGAAGATAATAAAGCAATTTCATGTTTATTTCAGCAAAGAATGAATGTAATTTTATGAAACTGAAAAGAAGTAGAAATGAGGCAGGGTGTCAGTCAATGGCGATGATGAGGAAGGCAACAGAGATGTACATGAGGAAGATGGGGTAAAGAGCAAGAGCCTTTCTGCCAGGGACAACTGCGGTGCTCATGAAGGGATATGCAGCCCAACAACTCCATGCCAGTGTCACCCCCACCACCACCACCTTTGCTATCACGTTCACTCTCATCATGCAGATTAAGGCGCCCATGTCTAGAGGGACCAGGCAGTAACCTAGAACACTCAAGCTCTGGAAGAAGATTATGTGCCCTCCCTGATACATACACATTCATTGTCATCACCAACATACATTGCTATTTGATATGTAAGTTAAATGTAGAGAAGATTACCAGAAGCAAAACATTCAAGGTCAGAATCACAGCTCCTGCAGCAAGTAGTGCAAAGGCAACGGCAAACACTTGAGACTGAAACACAATCACAAAGATTATCAGCCCATGAGCGCAGAAACTCAGGATTCAAGAAATTTACTATTACTCCATCAGTTTCTTCATAATTGCAGACACACAATACCAAGAAAGCAATAGGCAAGTCTGTAAAGTTCAACCAGTGCAAGATGCAATCAACATAATCCATCAGAACAAGAAAGTAAACAGAATCCAAATGATTCTCAGTTTTAGTTGCAGAAAACTCATCCACTCAATGTGCCAAGTTTTCAAATTTATCAAGATTTTCACTGCCTTTTGATGTACAATTGCTTATGCTATCAACAACAACATCATTCCATACTTAAAATTGGACTCAGATGCCATAATTCCTACAGTGCATAATAACTAATAATGACTCTAAATGGACAAATGAACCCAATTATAATATAATAATGTCATAGGGTCTCTCAACTTGGACTTGGCACTGAAAGATTACTGCATGGAAAAAATTAATCATCTGTCAATAACAATTTCATGGCTCAATTTTTTTTTTTTTTTTTTCTTAGGGTATTAATTTATGGAGTTAAAACTTAAAAAGGATTAATTTCAGAAGAAACCTTCTGAACAGGGGCAGACCAAGAGAGGGTGAGTCCGAGGAAAATAATAAAGAAGAATGGGCCCCAGAGATCCCAATCCTTTAATGCCATCCCCGGATCTTCCCGATTCGGATTGGGGAAAACAACCAGCTTCAAATTGCTCACGATCCTCCACAAATCCCGCTTGATTGTGTCCACAACGGGCTCAGTAAGAGTGTTGGCGGGCGGGCCAAACCCGGCGGTGGCGATACCGTGTGGAGGAGGAATAGGGGGCTTGGGCGCGGCTCCGGAGGGGGCGGCCGAGGGGACGAATTTCAGTTTCGGAGAGGGGGGCGGCATATATGCGGGCGGCGGAGGGGGAGCGGAGGACACGGGGATGGAGGCGCGTGGGGGCGACGGGGGGCGGGCGGCTTGAACAGAGGCGGGATAGGATTTGATGAGGTTCTCGATCTCGTCGATGTCGGATTGCGAGCTCGGGTGTTGTGGCGCTGTGTCGTTGTAGGCCATTGTTCGGAGTTTCCAGCGGGGGGCGGCGGCGGTTATAGTGATCACTGATCAGAGTAGGGGGTGGCGCGGCGAGACACGGATTTTAATTTGTTTCTTTCTCTCTTTTTTCACTGTTTCTAGTACAAATATTTGCCACATTATTAAAACAAATTTAGTAATAGACAAATGTTTTTTAAGTATTCATTAATTCATAAGAAAATTGGTTATTTATGTACAAATTTTCATTTTCTCATCAAGGTTTTTTTTCCTGAAAATGAATTATTAAGTAAATTTATCAAACAAACTTGTTGAGTTGAGTAGAAAACTAGATATCATTAACAACTTTTAAAAGTAGATAATTTCAAATCTCACAATCAAATTCATGCAATCTCATACCAGTCCACACTAATAACAAATTCAGTAATGCAATCGATAAATTCAATCTAATTAAGAAAGTAATATTCAACACTCCCACAAATTTTATCAAGTCCACTTGGAATCTGACTCCTGAAATTAGATATGATGTCTTAAGAGCAACATAATTCAAACTTATGATACAGACATCAAGTGGGGTTGTCAACTAATTCAGGGCTTGCGAGCCAAGGATAGACTGAACTTTGGGGCTGCATTCATGGCCTTGGTGTCGTACTCAGCTGAAAATGTTAAGATTGTTTTCAGCCACCATTCCCGTTGGCTCGATACCGCAACCTTACCATCACCAGAGAATCTGGTTTTCACCAAGGTCCGAGGACCAATCTTGTGGACACTTTCCAAGATGAAACTATTGTGGAAACTACATAAACTGTGTATCATCTCAGCAGCAACTTCTGTTCCCGTCAGAGGGTTTACCAGTGCATAAGAAACCTTCGCAGTTCGTCCCTTGTCTTTCCTGCATACACGAGAAGTGCCATAAGATAGAACTCATTGCTGCAGCTAAAGAAGATCAAGATCACTTTTGTCAAAAAACTTGAAGGTTACTTACAGTAAAATGGCAGCAGAAAAGTCTTGCTGGTTGTAGCTTATTCCAACATTGCATTTAGTAAAAGACAAAGAGGAAGTATCAAATCTTATTTCACCACCAATAGCAATACGCTTGGAGCCAATACAGGCAGAAACGTCCACTAGAGGACTTGGGTTCAAACCAATGCTGGAATTAATGGCAGCATGACGATGAATGTAATGCACATCAAACTAAAATTACACAAGAGTATCCATTAGATTAGTCAATAACAATGATCTAAACACTGTTACAATAAAAATCATTATTTTAGGAACAGATGTAGGAAGCAGTATCAGCTTATTCTCAACCCCACTAAGAAGAATATGGCCAGGTTATTAATATTCATCCATCATATAGTAAGAGTTGTCACAGCACTTTATTCAAAATAAATTTCATGTTTTAGAAAACAATCTGCTACATGAACCATATATTAACCAGTGAATTAAGGGATCCCCACCCATTTCTCTTCAGAGATTATAGATCAAACACGGAAAGTCTGAAACAAAGTGATGCCAACTCTATGAAACGAGAGTAAATTTATCCATTTTCGGTAGAATGTATACAAGTACCTAATAATTTTTAAATCCAGACCTATTTAAAGGGACTTCATAGTCAAGAACTCAAGTTGTTAGAGCTCTTTAGACTTCTAGTAAGGAAATTAATCTGCAACTAAGTGAACTGCAATTTCGAGATAAATTGGATGTGCATCCTTTGAAGATTGAAAAGAATCTCACATTCCAGTCAACAAAATAACATGGATCCAAAAACAAAAAGTTAAAGATAAGATGGTGCAAAACTTGAGATGTTATTCATTGATACACTTGAGAAAAGTCTCCACTCTATGACCAAACTTAGCATTATTTCTCAGTTCTGAATCTGATCCAACATCAAGAAAACCATAGTATGTATTAACTCAGAGAATTTTGAATATAAAAATATTGAAAAGAAAACTAACCATGCGCCATAAAATATCTAATCCAGTACCTTTCCCGACTTGTGATCAGGAATGCTAAAGCTAACTGCTGCTTTTGCCCCCGCCACAGCCACTACATCATATGTTACTTTGGTAGAAACCTGTAAGCAAATTAATGCAGCAAGGACTCTACTTCAAACACAATAGTACACCAGAAAAAGTTAACTTGCTTGCCCACCAAGAACAAAAATTAGATTTCTCCATAAAAAATGCTTGAATATAACATAACAAATAATTTGTTTAGCAACTGAAGTTTTTACATTAGAGAATGTATCAACTTTAACATCTACAGTAGTTTTTCCACTTCTGCACCGAGTGCTTATACCACCAACATAGATTTGACCCTGCTTCACTCCAGTTGCGGTAAATCCCTACAATCAAGACCAAACGTCAGTTACCCATACCGTATAAGTCATCTATTGATATCGGCTAAACGCAAAGACCTCATAAATTTGAAGAAGAAAACCATTTTGATTAAGCTGCTTCAACAGCCATGTGGATTATAATTTGTGAATACTCATTGAGCGGGTTGCTAGAGCAAATGGCAGAAGAAGATAATGAAATACCATTCCAGTAGAGCCTGGAGTTTGCTAGGGAGAGTTTCTGATCATCATTGTAATAAGAGAACTGCATACAAAATAAAATTATATGAATAAGAAATCAGAAGCTGAAGGAAAAAAATAAGTTTCTTACAGTGATCGCCGACTAGCACGACCAGAGGCGAGGACGCCGATTACGAAGGAATCTGTGCTAGCTCCAAAAAAAAAAGAGCGGGTAGAAGAAGAGACGAGGGTTTTAGATTTCTGTACCAGATTCAATTCAGTCTTCATTAAATTATTATTTTTTTTTAAAAAAAATAATTTATAATTTAATAAATTATTGTACATAAAGAATTCATAATTTAATTGAGAAATAAAAATTATAATAATTAATACAAAATAAATATATATTGGCAAAATATAAATAATTTGAAAATTGAAATCCATGACGACAAATGACTTGATTTTTTCAATATGGAATGAAGAACAAAAGCAAAGGATATAATTGTAAAAATTTGGGGTGATCATGAGTCATCTTGGCTCGGAAAAAAATTTGAAATCGACTTAAGCTCGAGTTATTCAAATAGTTGTCAAACTTGAGTTTCATGATACTCGACTAAATATATTCGCAAGTCTTATCAAGTTTGAGTATATATAATCAAGCCTCTGAATTAAAACTGGATTCTAGCTAGGTTCATGACTCTTATCGAATTTAATATAATTTAAAAGTATATTTTCAAATTCATTTTTAATTATAAATAATTTAAATTTTTTATTAAAATTCGAACTCGATCGAGCCTATCAAACTTGACACCTACATGGTTGAGCTCGAGCTTCAAGTTTATTTATTAAGTTTGAGCTTGGTCATATTTCAATTCGACTTGTGTTCACTCTTAGTGAAAATGTAATTCCTCTAGCTTCTATTCATAGAGCTTTTTTTTTTTTTAATAATGTTGAATATTTATTATAAAATATATATATATATATATATATATATATATATATATATATATAAAATGGCACCAATGAAAGGATGTTATATTTAAAGTAGAATGGGTCTTAACTAAGGGTGTAATCGAACCGAGTAGTGTCGTTCTCAAGTTTGACTCGTTTAGTATCGAGTTGAACTTCGAACTTTTTTATCGAATACTTTGATGTTCACGAACTTTATCGAGTCTTAGTCGAGCGTAAACGAACTTTCTAAATTTAGAATATTTTAAAAATATTCATTATTATTTTGAAGGAAAAAATTATTAATTTCAAAATTAATATTATATTTATGCACAAATTCATATTTTTCTTATTATTAGAAAACTTTATCATTATTATTACTCTTAAATCATGAAAATATTACTTTTATAAAAGTAATTATTTTATATTTCATACTAATTATAGCTAATGGGCCTGCTCACAAGCTTATGAGTTTCGTACTATGGTGCTCAAGTTTGGTTCGTTTAATAAATAATTTTTTATCGAGTTAAGATTTTAGTAGTTTACGAACAATTTAATTCATTTACAGCCCTAGTCTGAACCCACATAATGTGGGTAGATGAGTGCACCAAGGCTAGAATATAATGAGAAAAAATCTGATACATGTACTTTGCAGTGAGATATGACATATACTGCTGTTAATTTATTGGGCGGTTACTCTATAACATGTCACAGGCGTTGCAAGATTTGATTGCGGACTTTGTTTTGGGCCATTCGGACTTGGGAAATATTTAGACCAAATAAGAAGTTTTTACTTTTGTATAACATTTTTATTTCATTGAAAACGTATAGTGAGTTATTATTTTTTCTTATGTTAAAAGTGTTTCGTATATCATTCATTAATATTATGGCTGAAAATATTATATTAATTATGACGAAAATCTAAAAAAAATAAATAAATCATGCTTTGTCAACAATACCCACAATTAAGAGGCGCGTTGACAAGGATTGTTGGAAATTCTCAAAATTTTATTGGTTTAAACTTAGTCAGTAAGTTGTACATGCATGTAAATATATAGTAGTAGTAAATTAAAAGTTTAAACGTGGGTAGCAAGTGTTACAGCCATGAACAAAATTAAGGTCAAACAATTAATAATAATATTAAGCACGTGGATGATGCATGCATGAGCTGGTATATAATGCGATCGATCGATATTGTAGTTTTTGTTGATGGTATACATTGATTTACCTGCTGTTAATGAATTATTAATTTCATTCCAACATCATTAATTAGGGTTTGGTTCTTTAATATGATGCATGTCGACATTTATTTTGTTTTGGCACTAGTATTACTATTAATTAATAAATAATGAGATCAAATTTGAAAATACACAAGTCTTCCCTAACAATATACTACTACTATTTTACACGCTTGTCCCACTCCTCACGCCTTCTCCATTTAGCCAGCCTCCCTGTAATTTCTCTCTAAAAAAAACACACGCATACGGATATATATATATTTATATACATTACATATTACATCAACTCGCAATCCAATCATCTCTCTCTCTCTCTATCATGGGGACATTGCTTGGAAAGCTGAAAAGGGCGGTGCAGACGATCAGGTTTCTGCTCAACTTGAGATGGAAAGTGGCGTCGATCATCGGAAGTAGGAGACGCGCGGTGAGCTTCAACGACAGGCCGGCCGGATGCGTGGAAGATCCGGGATCGTCGAGGGGGCTGGTGAGGTATCCTTCCGATGATGATATCGATAAGAGGGCCGATGCGTTCATCGCCAACTTTTACAAGCAACTTCACTTTGAGAGGCAAATCTCGTTGCAGCTCAGATATCGCACTTTCGATTCTTCTACATCATCTCCATCCTAGTTCTTTTATTTGGAGTATTTATTTAATGGAGCTAGGGTCAATAACATATTATCTGGACTGCATGGTTGTTGTTTTCAATTAATTCATTTTGTAATTTGTAAATACTAGACAATTTGCTTCATTTATTATCTAGATATCGATATTCTTCATATTTGAGATTATGAGAAAAAGTCTTCAAGTAATGCCATGCACGATTGATATTCCTAAACTTATAATAAAACTATTTTTCGACTCCTTAGATATAATCGTCATATCTTGATATATATATATATGGAGTCGAGTCCAAAAATGCAACTAATATATATGTTAATTTGAACTTGTTGGTGTCATCGACTTTTAAGTTTTAATTGACTTTGAATATATAGTTGCCTTTAGTTAGAAGCTTATTTGTAGCTAAAAGAATCTCGGAAAATGTTCTCGTTGACTTTATTTTATTGTTTATATATAGTCATATCCATGAATTCGAAACTTGAATTTGATCAAAATTGACCTTTCAAAGTTTATAGCAGCAACTAACAACTAGTAAACTGAAGTCTAAAATTAAAGATTAAAATGAAAGGAAAAAGGAGAATTGCATATGAACCTAATTTTTCCTTGGTATTTATAAAAGTTATGTGACGAAGGCGGTCAAACTAATGGCAGTGGATTAATTATTTGTAAACTTGATCTCGACTCTAATTTTAAATGCATACATAATATTCCAGTTTGATTAATCTCATTCTTAATAAATTAATATTTACTAACTTCAATATATAAAAAGACCACAATACTTTCTTCACGTTAAAAAAGTAATTCAAAATCCTCAAATAATAAACTTAATGTAAATTGATCAAGGTAATATACATGATGGAAGATTTGAGAGGGAAAATAAGATTGTTGTAATTTCACTTGCAAGTTGGACAAATCAACATTATATTTTATTTTATAATATTAAAAATATTATTAATAAAATTGTTTAATAGCAATATAACTATACTATTTATTAGCTTTTTTACATCGAATCATGTATTTAATAATAAAAAAAACTTACACAATCACAGTTTACATATGCAGGTAAGCCCAATTTTTAATATAATTTTTTTTTATATTTTTAAAATAAAGTATCTCGATATCTAAATTGTTAACATCTTGCTCGCATTCCCAAACTTAGGGATGTGCTATAGTGGATTGAGTGGTTTAAACAACTGAAGACTTAGACAAACAAACATAAATAACAATTCATATCCAATAAATCCAACAACAACCATTTAATAAGCATATTTTGTAATGAGGAATGCAACCTCACATACAATAAACGATAATAACAAAGAGTTCTCTTTCTCAAATTGTTATTACAATCATGGAAGAAAATAAGTTCAGAGATTCATGCAGCAGAGTGTTACACATATCTCAAGATCAAAGTTCTTATTCAATTAGTTATCTACACATCTGCATCCGCATCACTGCTGTTAACCTGCACATTTTAGAAATAATGCACAGGGGCTGAGTACAACATACCCAGTGAGGACATGTCCCGAAAACAAACAGTACCTGAATACATATAAATGTTATGCCACACACGAATAAACCACGGGGTTTTAAAAAAATATTTGATCGTGCTTTATTTATAACATTTTATTACTATACAATTTTCTCACAAATGAAAGCATATCCGTTTTACCGGTTTGTGACTGGAAGTTGACCTACTTCCAAGTCACGATGAACAGCTGGGAATGGCGAACCACTCGACCCACTGTCATCAATTAGTGCCTTGGTCTCAGAACTCTCCGCATTGTGACCCCGATCAATTTAAGACACAACTTGTGTCTCTCCTTATTTCTCCGAAGGTATCAATACTCTATTGAGTGACCAAGTTTGAGCCTGACTCTAGACAACGGAGGATTAATGCCCTTAAGGTTTGAGTCTTGGCTCAGGATTTCCTGTGAATCCTGGTTCTGTTCTCATTAAACAAATCTCTATGGTCAACTACGGTTGACCAATATGAAATCAAAACATCTTGGCAAAGACAGTCAGTTCAAAGCAAATCAGTTTGCATTCTTTTCAGAAAATAGAGCTTCGAGCTCAAAAATAAGTGAAAATAGGTATAAAATCGTCCCCACCTCAAAAGCTTACAAATACTGCTCAAGTAAGAAGGTTCGTGATGAAAAGCTCTCCTATCACCCTGTGTTTCCTTCAATTGACAACAAAGGAGAATACACCAAATTAGGTGGATTATCTAATGATGATATATCGGCGTCCTAACTGATGTTATCACATACTTCAGGTTCTAAGATGGACTGACACAATGAAATGACAAACATGAACCGAACTACTACCCAACATGCACCATCCGTATATCGAATATGCATGAAACTCTTCTAACATTCACTAGCTCAGTTATAAAGTTCACAACTAGAAGATCAATTAATTCAGAATTCATTTACTTGATAAACATTTCAACATGTATTTGTATTTGCATGATTTAATTTAATCAATTTTCGGACGTTTGAATTTAGTTCTAATTGCATATAAACGAGTATAAAATGCTTCAGATCAATATAACCATCCATGCATCGAAAATATAGCGAATCAGATCGAAAATAGAAAAGAAAATATGAAAACATGACGTGTAGCAGCTTTGCATCGACCGTCGTCAACCCACATTGATTGACGTAGGTGCGTCGACTGACAGCTGACGGTGAAGCTGCAGCAGCTGCTCGCGAGCTTGCGCGTTAGCAACCGACTCCCACGGCCGTTTCGGCCAAACCAGCTAATCCTGATATTCCTACCCCCTCTAAACATGATGTAGAACATGTTGGTATGCTCAAAGCACGAAGATAATCGGCTGGAATCGAGTTCTCCGATGAGAGGGGAAGCTTACTTCTCTTTGAAGGTTTTTGGCGAAAACTCCAGTGAACGGCGTTAGTTCGTAGATCGGAGGGTACTAAAATATTCACAACAACATAGGGAACACAAATATATAGTTAGATTATGATTCCGTGATCGTTCGACGAAGTTTCGACATAAAACCCAATTATATCAAACTCTTACCACGTCCTCTGTAAATGAGGTTGTAACTCACTCGATACTTGACAGAATTGAATGATTCTTGTGGCCATTGATAGCCTGAAGCACGATCTTTCTTTGGTCTTTAGGAATTATGGCCTTGATTGAAAAATCACGATAAAGATGGAGACATAAAGCAGGTGTGTGTGGGGGGTTTGTAAGATGAGTGAGTGAATTAGCAACTGCGTGTTTGCGGATTTCTTTTCTTTTGTCTAAATGACTCTTGCACCGCACTCCTCAATCAAAATAAATGTTTGTCGAGCAAGTGGATTCAAGGATAAGGTGACATGTGTCACTGTTTCATTTACCGCAGCTCTGGATCCGTTATTTCATGAAGTAAACTCTATTAATCAACCTTCGTTGAATCTTAATTCAACATGAATTGTCCATTTTGAAATATAGACATCCAAGGAAATGCTCTAAATCACGAGTCAATTACACAATTTTTTAAATTTCTCCATTTTCGCCCCGAACTCAACAGTTCGAAAAATCATAAAATACCCCATGGATCTCGGAATCTCATTCTGATTATTTCTAAAATTCTCATAAATCAATCTCAAGTTTACCCTATCTTGGTGAAAGAAACAAAACTCTCGGGTGCAAGTTGTTGATATCAACGTACCCAAAAAATGCTAGAATCCCCTATTCATTGCGCACGAATTTTCTACGTAAAATCTCGTGTGCGTGGCTGCTTAGGGTTTTTCAAAACATACCCATAGACATTTTTTTGCATGAAACGTATATGCATACGATAATGGGTGTCGAAAAATGAGTAACGAACAATTAAAGGACTAAAGTAAAACAATCCTTTATTTAAATAGTTAATTAAAATAAATATCACTCAATTAAACCCGGATATTACATAAATTATATATATATATATATATATATATATATAGAGAGAGAGAGAGAGAGAGAGAGAGAGAGATAGAGAGATTCACTCAAGTGCTAAAATTAAAGTTTGTGCTAAATAGGAATGAATCTCAGCCTTTGGATTGATAGTATCAATGGTTGAGATTAAAGCATAAAGATTAAAAAATTAAGCATAATTTTCGTTCGTGTTTAATTGCTTTATAAATCGTGCTTAATTCAATTAAACATGATTTATAAAGCAAAAAATCATAAAATCTGAGAAAATGTTATAATCTCAACCATTGAATTTTCTAGATGTATGGTGTAGATTCATTCCTATTTAGCACAAACTAATTTTTAGTATGTGAGTCACTCCCTATATATATATATATATATATATATATATATAGAGTTGCGTTCATTTCTGAACTAAGTGTTGTGAATGAACAATGAACATACATCCAACCTTTGATTTATTTAATCCAGCGGTTAATAGGATGACACATGTCAATTAAATAATCATTTTTTATTTCATTAAGGGTAGTATAGATATTGTATAATAATTAATTTTTAGTATGGTTATTTAGTTTGGTAACTGCTATATTCACGCAATCTTTAGTATCAATCATATATTTTTTCACTTCAGAATTTTCGATTCATTATACGAATTCCATTAATTTTCGATTCATTATACGAATTCCTTATACCGTTTTTTCTACACTTTTTTTTTAATTAGTATGAACGACATACCAGGTACTTGTTATTTTTTTTACTATTCGTTGTTTTAATTCTTGTTCTGTGTTTTTTATAATTCATTTTTTGCATTCATTCGGTTATTGTTATATTTTTTTTCATTTTTTTAACGTTCTCTTATGTTTTATATTGTTGTTTTTGAATGCAAATTTTCATTAATGTATCGGTTTTGTTTTTTTATGAAATCTGAAGTTTATAATTTCTTTGTTATTGAACGCTAACGTAATGTAAATTATCTTATAGTTATCAGTGTATGTTCTGGCGTTTGTTATCTATATTTTTTTATAAATAGTTTGGTATCATTAGTTCACATATAATCTATCATTTTTATGATAATAAATTGTAATTAATATTTTTTTGATTTTGTTTACATATTGTTCCGGTTCTACCATTAATGATTCTTCAGGTATTATATAAAATACGATTTGTTTTATTAATACATATCATATGTAGCATTCATCCGCCTAATGTTGTTAAAACAAAAGGCAGTGGTAGTCGGAAGATATCGCTGATTGAGAAAATAAGGAAGGATATGGAGAAACCTATGAGAAAGTGTAGAAAGTGTCACAAGTTGGGCAATCACGATTCGAAAAATTATGATAAAATGAAAGATCTTGAGAAGAAAAAGGGTTGATATTCCTTTGTTTTTTTTCAGTATTTATACATTCCAGTATGATTTAGTTACATTTTTCCCGGATTACATTAATATTGTTTTAGTTTTTTCACTTATAATACTTTGTTATTCTGATTTAATTTGGATACGTTTTTAATTTTTTTTTCATGATAATTGTTTATCATTACTAGTTCTTTTAGCATTATTGTTGTATTTTGGTATCATCAATTTTCATTTTGTATATCATTAAATTGTCTGTCTTCTCAATTATTGTAAGTATTTATAATATTTTGTTAATTTTTTTCTCTGTTGTGATATACTCCTTCATAACCTATTTTTTCAAAACTAATTTAAATCTTTAAATATAGTTGGGTGTGTCACAAAATAAAATATTATCAACGAATTCTCAATAGTCAAGTGTGTTAGCAATGTTATTATCTGAATCGTAGTTCGTATAATATCATTATTTTTAGCACTATGTGTCATTCATTATCTTACCGTGGACATTCTTTATTTATTCACATCTTAATACAGTGTGTGTATGTACTGAATTACATTTTTGTACATTGGAAACATAAATTATAAAACAGAATACATTTATAAATTTTGATCCAAAATGCAAATCACTAGATATTCAAAAAAGTTCAACATTTAAACATCATACGATTCAGTTAAACTGTTTCTAAATCCATCCAAAAGCAAAAATAATATCCTTGACAAAATATTCACCAGTCTAAACCTGCGTTTGGAGTATATCACTAACAAACTTTCCAACATCCACTTCATTAATCTCTGCCTCAGAGTTGATGTATTTCAGGCCTTCTTTCTCATTGTTCAGTGCACAAGCATTATTTGCTGACAAGAGAAGGGTGCAGGTATATTTTGCTCGTAGATATTGGTAGACGACCTTGCTCCTTTTTGGTAAACACGCACACCAATCCGATTCTTTCTCACCATTATACAGCTGCATGTGTCTCAGCATCAGAACGACACAATCGCGCTTGTTGACCACTGTCTCAGCAAACAAAGGCACTCTTTTTGGTTTAACCTTCTCCAAACCTCTACATATGTTTCTGAGACGTAGATCGACCATGTATTTTTGCAAATACTTGCGCTGCATTTTTTAGAAATTAAGTTATTTGTCAAGTGTAATTATATAACTTCAAAAATATATATTAAACAATAAATACATGTAGTTTTAATATTAGTACCAGTTTCTGCAGTGTATTGTGGTATGCACCAATTTCATTTGCACCGGTATCATCGTATTCATAATCTATCACTGAAATCCTCTTTGGCTTCAAGGTAAAAGCAACCATGTACCACTTTTCCTTCTCAAAAACAGGAAAATTAACCTGTCATTCACAATATGTAAAATTAAATGACATTGTTATAAAATATTAATGATAAATGCTATTAAAAACAATGACAAGTACAGTGATAAATATAAGGCCTTACAGTTTCAATATTCTCCCAAGTGAAGAAAAAAATTAATGATAAAAGATTCATATATTTAATGATATAAGTTTAACTAAAAAATGATATTAATTTGTAATATTTACTGTCTTCATGACTAGTAATGTTTAACTAAATTCTCATGGGGAAAAAACTGATATTATCACTGTACGTTTAATGATAATGTTTTTATAGGTTAATGACATTTAATGAATATTATGATCAAAAAGTCATTTAATGATCAATATGGTGAACTAACAATGATATGTATGATTTCGAACAATGACAAACACTATATATTTGTGCATATATCATTAGATAAGAAACATACATGCTAACTACACAAATAATGATAAACGAACAATATTATAAAGATTCCATTTTTAAATTTTTATTAAGCCCGCGCTCGTGATGTTCTACGTTTTAGTATTTTCATGAACTTTTTTTTGACAGAATCAAACCATGAAACATGGGGCGGATCACAAATCTTTCAACAAAAAAGTAGTTCGAATATAATAGAACCTGTAGATGATGAGCCCGCTGCTTTTTTTTCTTTGGCCCCATGACGGCGTTTTTTTTGCAGACTTCGTTTTTGCTTTGAACAACTGAAACAAAAAAACCCTAGTAAAAAAAAAAATTGACAATAACAGTTTTTACTTCTTTGATTAATACCATAGAAAATAAATACAATAACAGAGGATAAATGATATATATTCACCGGAGTTTCTTACCTTATGTTGTTTTCCGGATTGAAATCTTCGACCAGAGGTAATCTCAACTTCTTCCGATTTCGTCTCTCGTTGATTTCTAATGGACTATTTTGTTTAATTGCAGTACATTAATGACATCCAACAACACACTGAATATTTGTTTAAATGTGGAGAGATCGTGGGTAGATTTTTTGGTAATCGCACCCTAAATGATCGACTTTCAGTTTTTAATTAATCGACAATTTTTTTTGGTTCCTAATTTACCCTTTTAATGACACATCTGAAACTATATAATGATACACGTTAACTTTAGATCTTGAACGTTGATTTAGGGATTGGATGGTTAGATATTGATCTCTGTTCATTCACATAGAACTGTTCAGCCTAGATCGCTCCCCTATATATATATATATATATATAGGGGTGTGTTAATTTCACAAGTAGTCCCTTAGATGGGAGAAGAGAATGAATCTAGTTCATCTAATTAGACCTTTGGACGGTTAAGATCAATTTTTGCCCGAAATTAAAAAGTTGCATCGGCGACCTAATTATAGTTGCAGAGTAAGGGCATTAATGACATAATTCATACCCATTAAATCTACAAAATATGAAAATTCTTAATTTTATGCTCCATTATTCCTGCTTTTTTGGGATTTCGAATTTTAATAAATATTTTCATAAATTAATTATTTTTATCCTTTTTCACACTCATTATATCTAGAAAAATCCCTAATTTTATGCTCCATTACAGGTGATGTACGTCAATCTCCTATATTCAAAATAAATTACATAAAACGCAACTCAAAATCATCGTCCTTATTTAAATCATAAAAAAACTGTTCTATTAAAAAAAAAAACTCGTGTTGTTGAAGGCTTGAAAACTATTGACTCATGAGTTCCACTTCAAACAAATATCATGCAAAACAAAGTGGGTGTAGATTATGAATGCTGAAAATTCAGCAGTAGCATGCCATATATTTTGTAACTTAATATTTCTCAACTAAAGAAAATATCAGACAAGTACAGCGAGTCCCAAAATTAAAATCCTTGTGATTATTATACTGCAACTGTACAAGGATATATAATGCATATTTACAGGCTTAAATAATGCATATTTGCATGTTTATATATTTTAAGATGTAAGTTGCATTATTAAGCTTGTAAATATGCATTATCTACATATGCAAAGTTGCAGTATCTTATTTTTACTGTGATTATCTTATTCGAAACATATGCAATAGTGATTTCATTTGAAAGATAATTAAATTATCTTTAATTTGATATACGGTAAGTTAAAAAATAATTTAAATTGAGTGAGATATGATTAATTCAAGTTTTATAAGGAAATTAGAGGAGAGATAATATGTTGAAGAAAAAAATACTTGAGTTTGAGATGAAATAGAATATGAGATTTTTGTGGTCCCCCATGTTTAACTTACCTAAATGCCCTTATTAAAAAAAATTAATTCATAAATTAAGTAACAAAACAAATAGAGATATTAAATCTGGACCACTTATTTTATCAAATCAAAGGCCATGATTTATTCTCTTCTCCCATCTAAGGGGGACTTGTGATAAGATCACTCCTCTCTCTCTCTCTCTCTATATATATATATATATATATATATATATAGAGAGAGAGAGAGAGAGCAGGGATCATGTGAGAAAAAATCCTCATGTGAGAAAAAAGAAAAAATCATATCCATTAGATCTAAATAAATCAATGGTTGATATGCAATCAAGCTACAATTAAAACACAATCAAGCAATTGCTTGATTGTGTTTTAGTTGTTGCTTGATTATTGTGTTTGATTTGTTGCTTGATTTTATATCAACTATTGATTTATTAAGATCTGATGGATATGATTCATTCTTTTTTCTTACGGGGGACTTTTTCTAACCTGATCTGCTCCCTATATATATATATATATATAACACACAACTTTGAGGACATGACATTAATATGCTTTATTATGATATATGTTTTATATAAAAGTTAGAATATAGATGTATTGTAATTTTGAAAAAAATGATTGATGAAAGAGCCCCATTATTTTCCATTTTTAAAAAATTATAACTTTTTAATTTCAAATTTTTTAAATATAATATATGGGATGTAGGTTGTTTATCCCAAAACGTCATAGCAAAATGTGTAGCGTAAGAGTTTGTAAATGTGGTGGTCCAATTAACTCTTTCTCAAGTTAATTTGTACTCTAAAAATGTTTTAGTTCATAAATATTACTTAACCAGTTTTCAAGATATACTCCAACAACTTGTGAGTAGTAGGTTTTCAAAACCATCTAGCAAAATCATATAGAAATATAAATCGGTAAAGGACAAGATATTTCATAGTGATTCGGATGTAAATTATCCTACATACATTCTTTGATCGCTAGAAGGATCGGAATAACTAGAACATTGTTATAAGGTGATGTCAATAGTTTGTAGCAGTCGTGGGTAGCTCCTACATCCTCCGGCTGTATGCGCACCCAACAAGTCCACTTTGTATCTTGTTCTCTTTAGGCAGGTCGACTTTACCAAACACGTCGCTAGGCCTCTCCGACTGGAATGGGGTGTGAGTTTTAGTTCTTCACAGAACGTAGTTGTAGATGGTGATTGTGAGTGTCTAATTCTGAAAGGTGTTAAGAAATCGGTCTTGATTCAACTCAAGATTGAGTATGAACTCTGAAAGATTAACTCTATCAAAGAAGCTAAGAGTCTCATGTACTTCGACACAGAATAACTGACTGAGAAAATGAAGTGATTAATTGAAAAGGAAAACAATACAAAAGATCAGCGTTTTCGTATTTTCAGCACCTTATAACTAATACTCATATCGAGTATTTATAAGTTCTCTATGGTGGGTTAAATTTGCTTTATCTTCTAGCCATTGTACACACTTTCCGAGGTATGTATTTGTTCAAACCTTTTCCAGTGATGTTTACATCTTGTAAGAATAACACTTTTCGCCAGTTGAATTTGCTATCAATAATCTTGAAGTAGTTATTCTCTTTATCAATTATGAAGTTCATTCTGAGGGCTTCACGACTAACTCTTTATAAATTTCACTGCTGACGTGTCTGCTTCTCCAAGGAATTTGTTGAATAAGTTTTTAGTAGATATCTTCTGGAAGGAGTAATTCCTAATCTATAACAACCCGATCAATCTGTACAAGGTTACAAATGTAAAATTACCCTATCATATTTGTTAGCTCCGAGAAATAGTGTCCTTGGCAACTTTTGAGACATGATCGTTTTACAGATAAGCAGCCTCGCCACGTGGGATGAAGCGACCAGACTTGAACGACGAATCCTATAAGTTCGTCGAATATGAAGGAGGTCCGACGACGTGGACGGTTCATCAGCACTTATTCCCCATTTTGTGTAACAGATTTCGCAAGTGATTTATAAATACGACATTAATCATTAATTGTAACAGATAGGCACCCATGATTACTGTAATAATGTACATTTATACCTAGAATACATAAATGTAAGGAAAAATATAATAAAAGGGGGCAAGAGGGGACGCTCCTGGCTCTCAGTCGACCTTTGGGTAAAAAAAACCTTTCTTTTCCATTTTTCTTAGAAAAAGAACCTTCTTCGTGAACCCCTCTTTTAGACCGTGATCTTCTCACCATCAACAATGTCTAAATGAACTAACGGATTCTAAATTGGTACGACACACTAAAACAAATAAAGAACTAACGTTACTTTTTGATATGAATATTTTTGTAAATTTCTAGTATAGTTTAATTTGTTGGAAGTGAAGCACAAGATTAGTAACAAAACACCTTTCTTGTTTTATAATTTATGGATGGGTATGATTCTCTAACTTTCAAAGGCTTTGCTTATTGATTGCAAGCTTTTGGGTTTTGATTTATAGATTCTCAATGCCTTAGCTAGTTGTTGTTTATCTTCTTAATTCGTATTCTTCTCCTATTCATTCTTTCCCTTTACTGTTGGGCCCAGGTATCGCAGCGGAAAGATAAATAAAAAGAAATGAACAAGCTGACACAAAATAAACGACACCAGATTTAACGTGGTTCACCTTTAAATAGGCTACGTCCACGGGACAAACTCCGATCAATTCTTCCACTATAAAATAATAGTAGGTACAAAGAGAGGTTTTGGAACAGACCCAAAATAGTGACACTCAAAGTGTTTCCCGAAAATACCCAAAATATTTTCAACACTATTTTTATCACTCCCCCGTAAGAAAAATTACCCCGCTAATTTTTCCTACACAATTTTCTTTCTCTCTCTCTTTTCTTTTTCTTTCTGGGTGTGTTTTCAGAATGCAAAGGAACAACCTATTTATAGGTAAATTCCTCCGTTGTCGCTCTGCAAAATTTGACAAAGAAGTGCAGTAGCCTGCACAATCTTGACAAAGAAGCACAGCAGCCTGCACACACGTTTGACAAAACATGCACAAACTTTTTGACAAAAGATTTGTGTGGGTCCCACCCACTTGATTGGGACACCCACCAACAAATCTCCCCCTCCCGATCAAGTAGAGGGATCCACCATTCCAGCCTCTGATCGACAGTATTCAAACTTCTCCCTTGGTAGAATCTTAGTCAACATGTCTGACCCATTTTCATCTGTATGGATCTTCTCAAGCTGTAATTGCTTCTTCTCCAAAACATCCCTGATCCAGTGATATCTCACATCTATATGTTTTGATCTTGAATGAAAGGAGGAATTCTTCCCAAGATGAATTGCACTTTGACTGTCACAAAATAATTGATATTTCTCCTGCTGAAATCCAAGTTCATTTAAGAACTTCTTCATCCACAGCAACTCCTTACAGGCTTCAGTTGCTGCAATAAATTCTGCTTCAGTTGTTGATAGTGCGACACACTTCTGTATCTGTGTAACCAACTAACACAGTGATCAGGTATCCTGATGTAGACTTTCTTGAGTCAACATCGCCAGCCATATCTGCATCTGTGTAACCAACTAACACAGGTTTTTCATTTCCAAAACATAGACACATTTTGGAAGTACTGCGCAAATACCTGAAAATCCACTTTACTGCAGCCCAATGTTCCTTTCCAGGATTTGAAAGAAACCTGCTCACTACTCCTACTGAGTGAGCAATATCTGGCCGTGTACAAACCATGGCATACATTAAACTTCCAACTGCTGAAGCGTATGGAACTCTATCCATCTCCTCCTTCTCCAGATCCGTAGAAGGGCATTGCTTGGAACTCAATCTAAAATGGTTAGCAAGGTGACAACTAACTGTTTTAGCCTTTTCCATGTTAAATCTCTGAAGTACCTTCTCAATGTACTTCTCTTGTGATAACCACAACTTCTTGGCGTTCCTGTCTCTGGTAATTCTCATGCCAAGGATCTGCTTTGCTGGCCCCAAGTCTTTCATAGCAAAAGACTTGCTTAACTGCTTCTTCAAGCCGTTGATTCTGGTAACATTCTGGCCAACAATCAGCATATCATCTACATAGAGCAATAGAACAATGAAATCATCATCAGAGAATTTCTGAACAAATACACAGTGATCTGAAGAAGTCTTGTTATAGCCTTGCTCCCCCATAACTGACTCAAACTTCTTGTACCACTGTCTGGGTGCCTCCTTTAAGCCATACAAGCTTTTGTTTAGCTTGCACACATAATTCTCTTTTTCCATAACTTCGAAACCCTGTGGTTGCTCCATGTATATCTCCTCCTCCAAGTCACCATGAAGGAAGGCAGTCTTCACATCCATCTGCTCGATCTCCAAGTCGAGCTTTGCTGCTAACCCCAAAACAGTACGAATGGATGTCATTTTCACCACCGGTGAGAAAATTTTGTCAAAGTCTATCCCTTTCCTTTGACTGAATCCCTTGACTACTAGTCTTGCTTTGAATCGTGGTTCGCGACCGTGTTCATCTTTCTTGATTCTGAACACCCACCTGTTCTTCAAAGATTTCTTGCCTTTAGGCAACTTCACCAGCTCAAATGTCTTGTTCTCATGCAAGGATTTCATCTCATCTTGCATGGCAGCATTCCACTCCTTCTTTTGATCATCGGACATAGCTTCTTCAAAGCTTTCCGGCTCTCCTTCATCAGTTATACACACAAACTAATTTCTGGGGTATTTAGTGGACTGTCGCACAGTTCTGCCAGATCTTGTGCAGATTGGTGAATTTCCTGCTGGTGGTTGTTGAGGCTGATTATCATCACCATTATAATTATCGTTGACATTTTCTGGTTCAGCCTCCATGGGAGCATCATGATCACCTGCCTCAGGTTGATCATCTTGTACTTCGTCTCCAACTTCCCTTGGCACCATCTTTGGAGGAATTAAATTTAAGTTTGTTGAACTTCCATTATACTCAGCGAAATCTTTATGAGCTTTTCCAATGTCCTCAATAGTTTGATCTTCAACAAACACAGCATCACGGCTTCTGATAAGCCTCTTCCAAATTGGATCGTAAAACCTATAGCCAAGTTGATCTTGACCATAGCCAATAAACACGCATTCTCGTGTCTTGACATCAAGCTTTGACCTTTCATCTTTAGGTATGTGCACAAAAGCTTTACACCCAAACACCCTCAGATAATCGTAGGAAGTATCTTTTCCTGACCATACTCTTTCTGGAGTATCATGCTGTAGAGGGACACATGGTGAAAGATTCAACACGTGAACAGCTGCTAGTAGAGCTTCTCCCCAGAACGTCTTGGGCAACTTTGCATGTGAGAGTATGCATCTCACTCTCTCCATTAAAGTTCTATTCATCCTCTCAGCAAGACCATTCAACTGCGGCGTTTTTGGCGGTGTAGTCTGATGTCGAATTCCATTTCGTTGATAGAAAACATGAAATGGCCCAGTGTACTCTCCCCCATTGTCTGTGCGGATGCACTTCAGCTTCTTGCCGGTTTGCCTCTCCACCAGTGTTAAGAATTGTTTGAAAACATCTAACACTTGGTCCTTTCTCTTCAAAAGGTAGACCCACGTATTCCTTGAATAATCATCAATAAAAGTCACAAAGTATTGAGCACCACCGAGTCACTAAACTATTGGACCGCATAGATCTGAGTGAATCAAATCTAGCACATTCGCCATTCGTGACGGAGGGGAGCTTTTGAAAGAGACCCGGTTCTGCTTTCCTGCTAGACAATCAGCACACTGCTTCAATTGAACTTGATCCAATCCAGGTAGGACATTTCTCCTGGCCAAACTCTTCATTCCCTTCTCACCCATGTGACCAAGGCGCTTGTGCCATAATTCAATGGCACTTCCATTCTCCACTGCATTTACAGTATCCTGGGAGAGCTTCGCCTGTAGTTTATACAGCTTCATTTCTTTTCTACCTCTCGCCATAACAAGGGAACCTTTGGTGAGCTTCCATTGGCCATTATAGAAGGTATTGCAGAAACCTTCATCTTCTAATCTCCCAACAGAGATCAGGTTCATGCGTATGTCTGGAACATGCCTGACATCTCTTAGAACAAGTTTGGTACCATCTTTGTCTCCAAGCAAACATCCCATTTTCCTGCAATTTTTGAAATGTACTAATTTCCCATTCTTACGACACCGTAATCTCCTGGTGTGTAGGATGAGAAAAACTCCTTTCGAGATGTTGAGTGAATGGTAGCTCCACTATCAATCACCCAACAGGTTTCGTTTGTTGTGAGATTGATTAGTTCATCATCATACACGATGTTGAACTCTTCGACAGCATTTGCATCATCATCACTGCCTCCATCATCTTTTCCTCTTTTGCCATTGCTCTTTTCCTTCTTGAGTTGTCGGCAAAATCGTTTGATGTGACCCTTTTGTTTACAGTGATGATATTCAACGTTGGCATACTTGTTTGACTTTCCTCTGCTTGTACTTCTCTGCTTCGGCCTCCTGCTCTCACTTCTCCCCCTGGAATTTGTAACAAGAACATCTGAATGTGATGAAGAAGCACCTTGATTTCTTCGTCTCATTTCTTCATTCAGGATTCCACCTTTGACATATTCTAGGGTCACTTTGCCATTTGGGGCAGAATTTGTAAGTGAGATTCTCAGAGTCTCCCAAGAATCTGGTAATGAGGCTAGCATTAATAAAGCAAGCACTTCATCATCTAATTTTATGCCCATTCCTGACAGCTGCGCTTCGATCCCTTGAAATTCATTCAGGTGATCTGTCAAAAAGGTACCCTCATGGTATCTTATTTGCACCAGTTTTGTCACGTAAAACAATTTGTTGTTGCCGGTTTTAGAAGCGTACAGCTCCTCAAGCTTGTTCCATAGAGTCTTTGCATCAACTTCTTCAGAAATGTGGTTGTAGACATTGTCATCGACAAACTGTCTGATGTATCCACACACTTGCTCCTGCTCAAATTTCCAATCTTCGTCGGTCTTGTCTTCGGGCTTGCTTTTAGCAAACACCGGTGAATGCAATTTCGTCACATACAGGAGATCCTTCATTTTTCTTCTCCAGATGTGGTAGTTTGTGCCACTGAGACTAACCATCTTGCTTGTTCTGGCCTCCATGATGTTCAGCACGGGACCCGCTGACACTATTCTGGCGTGAATAGTACCACCGACAAAATTTCGGTGAACAGTACTTGACGAACCCTCGAAGGATGAAAATTAATCTAACTTATTTTCTGATGTGTGGGATCCACTTTAGTGGCAAACACAGAGCATACGATAAGCAGATAATAAACACCCTTAACCTGGCTCTGATACCAGTTGTTGGGCCTAGGTATCGCGGCGGAAAGATAAATAAAAAGAAATGAACAAGCTGACACAAAATAAACGACACCAGATTTAACGTGGTTCACCTTTAAATAGGCTACGTCCACGGGACAAACTCCGATCAATTCTTCCACTATAAAATAATAGTAGGTACAAAGAGAGGTTTCGGAACAGACCCAAAATAGTGACACTCAAAGTGTTTCCCGAAAATACCCAAAATATTTTCAACACTATTTTTATCACTCCCCCGTAAGAAAAATTACCCCGCTAATTTTTCCTACACAATTTTCTTTCTCTCTCTTTTCTTTTTCTTTCTGGGTGTGTTTTCAGAATGCAAAGGAACAACCTATTTATAGGCAAATTCCTCCGTTGTCGCTCTGCAAAATTTGACAAAGAAGTGCAGCAGCCTGCACAATCTTGACAAAGAAGCACAGCAGCCTGCACACACGTTTGACAAAACATGCACAAACTTTTTGACAAAAGATTTGTGTGGGTCCCACCCACTTGATTGGGACACCCACCAACATTTACCTCTTCCATATCTTCTTGATCTAGCTCCTTTGTTTTTCTTCCTCGTCTTTCTATTCCTCTTTTTCTTTGTCATTCTCCTATACCACTTCTTGCTATTCACCCGTCTCTTTTTCCTTTTTGTTCTCGATTCTCATCTTTTTCTTGTTGCTTCTTCTCTTTTTCATCTTCCCTTTTTCTTCATCTTTTCTTCTTCTTCTTTTTACTTGTTTTTCCTCGTCTTCTCCGATTCTCCTCTTCTTTGTTTTTTCTTCTTCAACTCGTTTTCTTTTCTTTGCCTTCTTATTTCTTGTTTCTCCTTTTCCTTTTTCTCTTCATCTTATTCTTTTTTCATCTTTTTTTCTTCATCTTTTTCCTGTTCATCATCATCCTCGTGTACCTCTTCTTTATCCATCTTCTTGCTTCTGCTCTCTGTCTTCTCGTTGTTCCTTCCTCGTTCATCCTCTCTTCATGTTGGTGATTTGAGAACTTTTGAATTTCTATTTAGTAAAAATTAAATTTAAACTTAACAATATTAGACTTGTAAGCAAAGTGGTACGATAAATTAATTTGGAAATATAAATTAACCTTATAAAAATCTGTATTTTCATATTTTGATTTGTAATTTGGAATTATAAATTTGTAAATATAATTTGATTAGATTTTGTTATAAGAAAAGAAAACAAATAAATAAATATGATACTTTTCTGACTAAATAATTTATTTTTAATGATAATTACTTAAACATAAATCCGATTATGTTAATGAGTCTTAAAATATTCATATTAAAATTTAAACTTCAATTCAATATAAATTAATACATCTTGAGACTTCGGACGCAATAGTTTATGGAAAAAGATGAAGTCGCAAACTAATATATTCCATATTTCTAATTACACCTAATAATTCCTCGATATTAGGTTGATGCAGAAACAAAAATATCACCTACCTAGGCATATATTAATATACCTACTGAATGTCGCAATATAACTTTGATGGTGATGTCAATTTTAATTATTCATAAAATTTCTAATTTACTGTCATATAAACCATAGGCATATTAAAATGTGTTCTCTTAGGAACTAAGTTTTAGTTCACTCCTTAATTTGATATTTTGATAGGTCAAAACTTACTTTAGCACCAAGTTTCTAGAGTTTTATAATGTAATTCATTATTCATGTATATGATAATTTGTGTTGTAATAGAAGTAAGGTGTTGAAGACCGAGCAAATAAGATGCTCAAAATCTTGAAGAAGTGTTCGTGCGTGTAACTTGATTTGACTAAGTATGGCCAAGTCAGTATGAGGATTGCCCATACTGAGTCTTGGAATGTCAGTGTGGAGGCTCTCTTCAATAAGCACGAGGAACACAAGACGAACCAACCGAAGTCAGACTTAAAGGCGATTAAATGCTAAGTAAAAGCCAGTACGAGGATGTCCCATACTTGGATTCCTCGGACTGAAACTTAGTCTCACAAGAGCAGATAGAAAGTACAACGCAAGTACACCTTTTCATAGCAGCTACCAAAGAATGAATGTGATTGGATCATTCAATCTTGTCTCTAACAACTTGAATTCTGTGTCTAACAGGCATAATTCAAATTGTCAACCAAGATTGCTTATAAATAGCTCAACATCTCGAATGAAGAACAACAACTGAACACGTGAAAAGCTAAGTTGTTACTCTGCAAAACTTTCTACTCAAGCTCTCTGATATTCCGTGATTTCTTTCACGAGTCTTGAGTTTCTAACTCAAGGTAATCTTTCCGTGCTACGTAATCAAAGCACGAGGCTAAGCTTAAAACTTAAGCTATCTTCCTAAGATATATTCACAACAGTCATTATCTTATTCTGGGATAGTGATTCTCACGGGCGTTAGCCAACCAAGCTTAGTTCTGGGAAGAACAAGTAAACATCCATCCTAACAAGAAAAAGGCTGCGAGGTGCGTCCTCACTTCAACCTGAAGACTAAGTCAGCAAGAAGTTCTTAGGCGAGTGACGACAACAAACCGAAGGACGGAGTGCCGACGGGCTGTTCATAGATTGTAAGGAGACTTGTAATCAAGCATAGTGGTTTCTCGATTAAGTTTGGAAGAGTGGAAGTAGGATTTTAAGTCCGAACCATTATAATATCATGTATCATTTACGTGCTTACTTTACATTTCAACATTCTTAGCTTTTTATACTTAATTTGAAACCTTCAATACTTGGCTAAGTATTGAAGAGTATATTTTTGAAATTTACTTAAGAACTTTCTAAGCTTAACTCACTTTCCGTAATCCGAAACTGAGTTTCAGTCAGTTTCGAAGAACGAGTGAAATCAAACTTATTTTCTGCTGCATATTATATTCTCTGATTTCGGGACCAACATATTCACAGTGAATAGTTGAGCATTTTGCCTAATCACAGGGAGAGCTGGTGACTTTGAGCAATTGTGCGGCCGGATGGGGGATGAGGCGATGATTGACATCCCTTACTTTTTTGGGTAATTGAATGCTCGACTTGGATGTAGAGATGCATACTCTTATTTTAAATTATCAAATTATGTAAAAGGGCAATTAATCCTACTTCACTAATTTTTTTTGTGAGTTAGTAGAGTAAAATGACAGTATCAGTTAGAAAATAATGTAAAATGATATTAGTTACAAAGTAATTAACCCATTAAATAAAAAAATTCAAATTTTTTTCTTAATTTTTGTATCTTATTTAAGAATGTACACCCAATTTCAAGATACCAAAATAAATAAAAAGAAAACCAGAAACGAAGAATGCTTGGGAGTTGAGACTGGTCATTACTTCTAGCTGTTACAAATTCAATGGTTCAACAATATCTGTATTTAATAGATGAACACTACCATAATATCATAAGCTATTAATGATTTTTTTTTTTCCTTTTATTTTGTTCTTTTATGAAGTTTCATAAGTCCATATCATAAATAGTTTTATCTTTTGTAATAAAAAAAAAAGAAAAGGATATAAATATAATATATTAGAAATAGTAGGTGAAGAGCACTTCATAAAACTAGTGTACAACTCTTGTAAAAACTGATTTTATTTGAGTGAATTGTAAACTCAACATTCATTTCTAATAAAGTAAGAAAGAGGGCATAAACCAAACAAACCACCAAAATATTAACACATATGTCCAAGACTCAACAAATAGTAACCTATTTTATGAGAGAAATTAAGCTTATAAATTCATTGTTTCAAATCATTTCCATATCTAATAGATTCACTCTAGAATGAGCTATTGATATATTTGTCCAAATCTAGCTCTTTTCATGAATTGTAGTTCATGGATCGATGTCATCATAGATATAATCATTGACTTTAACAATAAATTTAAAGAATTTATTTTCAACGATGTAATTATACACAAAATAATAACTGTACTCCACTTACTCAATAAATGAGGAATAAAACGACAAAGTATATGATGAGCAAAGCTTTGTGTGTGGCATAATGTTGAAATCTTAAAGATCTGACAAATTTGATTCAAGAATAGGTCGTTAGAATTCGCCCCCCTTTGGAAGGGCGCCTCAGGTGGCGACACGTCAGCATCCAGCCTTGTGAGCCGACGCGTCAACTCGAGGGCCAACTCATTTTTCTGCGCCATCTACATTTGCCGCTAATTTTGGATGTTTCGTAGTCAACAAAAATGTCCAAAAAAACCACCCTTTCCAAATTATAGAGGCGCCCACCGATAGGGTCGTGTAGAATCCAAATTAAAATTAAATTACGGAGAATTGTTCATTCACGGGTAGAAAGATAATTTAATTATCTATTTAATATTGAAAGATTAATTCTCAATTTAGGATTTGAAAGATTACAAAAATTCTCAATCCAGGATCCAAAAGATCAAACAATTCTCAATTGAGGACCTGATATTCAGGTCCTGGATTGAGAATTAATATCAAGTCCTAGATTGAGAATAGTTTGATCTTTCAGATCCTAGATTGACAAATCATCTTTAATTGGGGTTCTGAATTAATAGTTAAACTATTTTTTGGGTCCTGGATCGAGAATTCTCTTTAAATTAATTATTATAAAAAATTTTCTTTAAGTACATGGATGGATAAGTATTGGTTTCATTTTCAATAATTTTACTTTGTTTAACTGTGATATATACATTCCCTAAAGTCTAATTTGGGTATTGGAAAGGGAATCAACATGTAAAAATATCTACAAGTGAAATGTTTAGAAATTGATCGTTTATTCTCCTACCATTCACTAAAAAGAATTTGGGTTCATTCAACTAAATATTTCCAGAAAAGTTCGAATGCATGATTATTTGATCCCAGGACCCAGGTATGCAAGGTGCTTTCATATAATTATGTGGAAATATATCAAAATAGCTTCATTATTTAAAAATCTTAAATAGTCAGTCTTATGTACATATTTAAAAATTAGTCAAAATTGTAGAAACTATACAAAATACCCCTAATTTTGAACTAATATTTTCAGGATTTAAAAAATTTCTTATCATTTTTGGACTTGTTTATATTTGATTACTCAAATTATCAATTAAAAATATACTTTCTAAACTCATCTGATATTCAATATTTTTTAATTTTACATTTATAAATTATTAAATGAAATAATAAAAGAATTAAAGGTTGCATTTCATGATTCAATATATGTTATTAATATTTAAGAATGAGTATGCAACTTAATTTTGAAAAAATTATGGATTTATTTTTGAATAACATTTAATTGAATGAACAAAAATTTAATCAAATAAAAAAATTAAATAAAATAAAAGTATAATTGTGGTACATTAATGCTTTCTAATTTTTTTTTTACCATTTGACTAGTTTCATTTGCAACATAAAAAAAATTATGAAATAAAAAAATTGAAATTTTATGATAGTGCTTTCCGGCTTTGTTGGTCCCGAAATTAGAGTGCAATATGTGCAGCGGAAGGTTTTGTGTATGCAGCGGAAGTAAATGTAAGCACAAGCACTAGTTCGTTTAAACAGGGCAGAGTCAGTTTTGTGTACAGTCAGTTTTAAGTTTAAGTCTCTGTTCCGTCTTAAGTCAGTTTCACAGTTTATATTCTTCAATACTTGGACAAGTATTGAAGGCTCAAGTAGTCAGTTTGTGAAACAGAAAAACAGAGCAAGTATATGGAAAGCAGTAAAGCAGCACACATAGATTTATAGTGGTTCGGATTTCAATATCCTACATCCACTCTTCAGACCCAAGGTCTGGATAATTTATTAAGTGAATACAAGTCTCCTTACGATCTATACACAATCCGTGGCACCTTCGTCCTCCTTTCAGCTGTGACACTCACCTAGAAACTCCTTGTAGATTCAGTCTTCAGGTTGAAGCGGGGACGCACCCCGCAACATCCTTCCTGGTGGGTGGATGTTTACCAATTCCTTCCAGAATGGTTGAATGTTTAGAGGTTCTTCCCAGAACTTAGGTGGTCGGCATACACCCGTGATAATCAGAATCCTAGACTAGGAAACTGACTACTATGAATATATCTCAGAAAGATATATTCACCAAACTGAGCCTTTGCTTAAAGCTTTGGCCTCGTGCTAGGAGAAGATAGCACGATGGGTAACTTGAGTCGGAGACTCAAGTCTCGTGTTTACAACACAGAAAAACTCTGAGAGAGTTTTGTGGGAGAGATGAACTGAACATGCCCTTTGTCTCTTTAGACTATAGATTTTGAATTTCAGTTCAGGTAACCTTTAAGGTTGAGAGGACAGGTATTTATATAGAGAGGAGAGTCCAAGGCAATTTGAATTTCTATCCGTTAGATACATAAATCCAGACGTTAGACTCATGGATTATATTGTCCAATCGTAGCCCATGCCTTAGGTCTCCTTTTTGCTCTGCCCATTGTCAGTGTTCGATACATTAACTTTTCGTTAGACTCCTTTACAGCCCGAGGAACCCAGTTTTGGATAACCTCGTACTGACTCAGGCATTTTACAAATGCCTGAGTCTGACTAAGACTTCTGATAAACACTCATTTTGTGCATTTTAGTGATGTGAATCTGCTAACTATTTGCCTTGGATTAGATCATTAAGTGATATTTATGTGCTGTATTCATATTCTTTTAGAAAATATTACGTTTGGTTTGGTTTTGGGTTGTTTATACAGGTTTCACGCACAATTGAGTCGTTTACAGGATATGACGGAGTACCATATAGCCATTTAATGTTCGTTTGCATCAGGAAGAGGAAGAAGTGAGAAAAGACCGAACCCAAATACATTTTAGGCCAAAATTCAATGGAAACTCATATCGAAAGCAGTTGATGTTCAAAGAATCAGTCACTAATTCCTCCACACATAGAATTCGAGCTAATGGAGCATAGCAATAGATAGATATTCGAATTAGCTTTCCAATGCAACTTGAATCGGGTCAATCGGAGTTCGGGAACGAAAGTTATGACCAAAACCGTGAGACTGCGCACGTTCGTGACAAGAACGGCAACCCAGATTACAAAATCGGCTATCGCCGTTTATGCTTCTGGGTCGCCGTTTTCGTAATTTTCACCATTTTTCCTTCGGCACACGAACGGCGACCAATGCACAAGAATTCCGATTACCGATCGTGTTTTATGGGTCGCCGATCCGGTTATTTTGACGAATTTTTGGCCCAAATCCCATATCTTTTCAGATTTGAAGAAGATAAGTGTAAATAGAGTCTCCCAAGTCATAAAATCGACCCTTCCTCATTATTTTAGACCTTTCACCATATTTTTTAGAGATAAACCTTTGGAGAAAGCTAGAACGTAGGAGACTTGAAGAGCGAAGATTAAAGACTTGAAATCGGAGACTACGTGTTTTTGGTTTTCATGTTTTCCATTTTTTGAGTCTTTACTTCTCTGTTTTTATGGAACTTAGTATGATTGGCTAAGTCCTTTGTGGATTATAAGGTTTGAAACTTGTTGAACGTTTTACAATTATTTATTCGATTTGATTTTCCCTTTCCATTCACATTCTAATTATTCCTGAGTTTTAATTAATTGCTTGATATTGGCCATTGATGGCAATTTGATTGGTATTTCTTTGAACTGGAAGGTCTAGTTTTATCAATTAGATGCAGGATAATTAGATTTAATGAATTGAATGTCCGGAAGGAATTTGAGTTATTAAAGAGTTTTTGAAATCTAAGGTTTTTATCAAGAGTAGAAGTCCTCCTGTGCATCCGGAAGGAGTCATTAGGTCTTTTATATCCAAGTTATGGTTTAGAGTTCGGAAGAATTGTCTGATAACATAAATGAGATTAACCCATGTTTTTGGAAATTAAATTGGAATTTAATTGAATAAATATTGTTTAATAAATTGTTGTTCATAGTGGATTACCATGGAATCCTGTTTTCTCCATATTTTCTAAACTCATCTTTTTAATTGCCTTTTTAATTAATTACTTTTCAAGCTGCCTAGTTTACATAAACAAACTCCTTTACCGATTTGTCTAGATAGTAGTAATGTATCTGTGTTTTAGTGTTTGGTTATATTTCGAGCATGCAATCCTTGAGTTCGATAAATTATTACTTGCCCTCTGCAGTGGTCTGTACACTTGCAGTTTTAGCGTGTTGCAAAATACGCTATCAACTTCTTTTACTGACTTCTAAGAGTCAGTACAGTTTAGCCCTCATACTGACTTTCCATGGTCAGTATGGTAAATCCTCATACTGACTTTCCATATTCGGTATGGAAAACACCCTCATACTGATTTCTCCGGATCAGTATGGTAATCCCTTAAACTGACTTCTCCTTAGTCAGTTCGGGAAGGCCCTCATACTGACTTCTCCTTGTCAGTATGGTTAGACCTAAAACTGAGTGCTCCAACTCAGTTTTTGGTTAAGGTCGGGCATGATGATAGTCATTTCTCGAGCATTCTCCATTACTAGATCTTCAGTCTAAGTTCTATTACAACTCAATTGATCCTATACAAGAATTACAGTTCAGAACTCTAGACACTGGAGAACTGACGAGAATGAGTTTTGACATATCAAAACATTTCTTTCGAGAGGGAGGCTAGATCTATTATTCTAACAATTTCCCCATTTTTGATATTGTCAAAACCATTAAAAAAGACAGAGAGAAAGGAAATAATGTATATCGAGTTTACAAGGACACTACCCAATATACATGTTCTGTTCAAAAACACTTTCCACCTGAATCAGTCAATATATATTCATATGTTTTTCTGAATAAGTCATGTAGAGACTAAAACCAACACAAGAGTAACAAAAATTATCAACCACACACGACAGAAAACAAAAAAAAATATAATTTTGTGCATGATATAATAACTAGTCAGTAAGAAAGAAAGACTTCATGGAGGTGGTGGATTAGAGGAGGATGATCCAGAGAGCTTAGCCATGATTTGTGCAAGGATGTTGGTCTGTTCCTGTCGTCTCTTTTCTTCAACTTCTTGTCTCTCTGTCTTTCTTCTTCCCCCCTTTGTGACAATGTCAAGAAGGGTTGAGACAATGATTTTAATCGAAGACAGGTTCTGTTATGATTCAGCATGGCGTTGCTCAGTTCTTGCAGCCAGTGTGTCAAGTTGGCCTTGAAAGTTGTTGTTCATCTGCTTCAGCATTGTTATCAACACAACATCATTTTCAGAGGCCAGTGTTGAAGATGCAGGAGCACTGGTGACAACTGCAAGCAATTTGATTCTCTCTTCCTCTAGTCGAGCTAACTCAACAGTAGCTCGAATCCTCTCCTCTTCAGCATGCTTGTGAATCTCATATTCTTGTTCTTTTTGTTTTTGTTCAGCTTCAAGATTCATGCGAGCTTCCTCTTCTACTTTTTACTAAAGTTCTTCCTTCTCCAATTGTCTTTAGATGTCTTGGAGCCTCTTGGTTTCTTCCTTCTCTCCAACAATTCTTTTTAATTGAACCAACTCAGCTACATTTCCCAGATGATTACTACAGGATTGAATTGTCTAAATCAACTTAGTGAAATGATTCACGCAGCAATCTGAGCTGACAGAGTCAAGGCTTGCTCCAAGGTCTTATAGTTTGCTTCTGCACCAGCAAACTCCCATTGTGCGGTAACAATATCATCTTGAAGTTGCTCAGCCTCCATCTCAATTGTGTGCAATCGAAGACTCATATCTTCCACTTTGTTTCTACTTATTTCCATAAGATTGCATAAGGAATCAATGTTAAGATCAGGAGATGGTACTTGAGCGGCTGGTATGATCGGCCTAGATGCTTGATAAGATCGTATTTTGCCTCACTTATCACATTTTTTTCTTATTAGTTTCTTGCATTTACTTGAATTTTTAGTTAATAATTGAGCATGAAGTATTTATAGGGGATATTATGCTTGTCATGGTAATATTTTGCAGGTTTTAGGCTAAAATCAATGAAAACCCGTACCGAAAGCAGTTGATGTTCAATGGAACAGACACTAATTCTTCCACACATAGAATTGGAAAGATCTTTAAGTTAGCTTTCCAAGGCAACTGGAATCGGGTCAATCGGAGTTCGGGAGCGAAAGTTATGGCCAAAACCGTGAGACTGCGCAGAGGGAGGTTTCTATGTCGAGAGACAGGATTTGGGTCGACCGAAACAGAGGTCGAAATTCCGAAAACTTGTGATCTGCATTCCTGTCGATCGATAGGATTTGTGTCGATCAAAATGCGCGCCGGAAAGGCATATTTTTGCCCAATTTGGAGATTTTTCCTTCACAAACCATTTCCTTTTGAAGATTTGATTTCTCCCCCTATAAATAGGACTTCCCTAGCTCGAAAAATAACATTCTTTTCAGCATTATTTAGGTCTTAATTTCAGTTTTTACAAGTTTTTTCAGCATTATTTTAGTCTTTAAATTCCCTTTAATTTTCCAGTACTCTTTATTTTATTGTTGCTTTGGATTCAAGACATTCAAGTAATTCAAGGTTCCTATTGCTTTTATGATTCAAGTATGTTTCTTTACATCTTTTGCAATGTTTATTTCAATTATGTTAGGCTAGAACCCTTAGCAGTTTCTAGGGTTTTCTCCATCCTTATTGGCATGTGTTAGTTCGATTAATTCCAAACCCTAATTAACTTGGTTCAAATTCTATGGTTTTGATTTTTAAAATCTATTTTCAATTGAAGGATCGAGAGATGAAAATTGGATTAGGTTATTAGTTATTAATTTGAGACCGAGAGGAGATAATTAATAATAGGAAAAGAGAATTTTGATACAACTATTTTCTGTCTCAAAAAGAAGAATTAGTTGTAGGGTTTTTAAATCTGTATTTTTATTGAGATTGACTAGTTTGTGTTATTGAGACCGAGAGGTAAAATTCACTTTCTAGTAATTTAGGTTTTAATTGTCCAACGAAGGAATTAATTCCAATTTAACAGATTTCCCACCTTAATGATTATTTTGGGTTTGGATTGGTTGATTTCCCTAGAATCTGTTCTCTTTATTATTGAATTTTATTCCTAAGTTATTTTCTATTTTTCAAAATAAAAACTCTTCTCAAATTTGAATTTGCTCAAACAAAGAATAGATAAACTATGCCAGTACATGAGATGATTTCGTTGTACTATCCCTGTGGGTTCGACATACCTTTGGGTTTATAAATTTATTTGCACCACTATATTATAATAAAACTATTAATTTTAACAGCGATCAATGCTTCAGATGCAAACTGGAAGTTGGGTGGAGGAAGACGATGATTATCTAGCCCAAGTTGGTTGCTGTCCTCTGTGAATGATCTGTAGGCACGAATGGCCAAAAGTCTCTGTTGGATGAATTGCTCCGAAACTTTCCTTCCCCTGTCATGAGCAATCCATTCATCAACCCAAACTTCTTCACTTCTCCAGAAGGTTAGCCCAAGTCTAGCCATCATGATGGACAAATCTTCAGCATTCAACTCATGTCTTGCTACATCAAGACGTCTCCATCGACAAAACTCCTTTCGAAGGACATCACAGGGGATAAAATGTTCCAGTAGGATATCTAGGTAGATCTGGTCTATTTCACCAGTAACTTGCTGCTCAATTCTCTGAGAAATCTCCCCTGCCCATGGAATTAGCTTCGCATCTCCAGTATCAACAGTAGTGATGGGAGGGCACCAACTTAAGAGTCGATAAGATGTATGCTCTGGGTGTGGTATACCGCTGAATGGCATCTTGAATTCTTCAACAACATTTGGTTGCTTACTAAATTTCTTTCCATCTCTGCCATCCAAGGATGTTTACGCTATTGTCCTTTGAGATCTTCTTCAAATGTGGGTCCTTCTGAGAGTGCCATCTCTCGAGCTTCTTCGGCAGTAAGAGATCCAAAGGACAGATCAAAGTTAGCAGAGGAGGATGGACTCAGGATATCATACATTTCTTCATCCTCATGTCCTTCAGAGAATGCTCTGAATCAAATATCTGTGAAGAAGACTGATCAATCTGTATGGATGTTCCCCCTTGCTCAGGCATCGGTCTCTTCCCCCTAGTTGGATCCCTTTCCAAGTCATGCAGCTCCCTTGCATTTGGCTCATGTATTCCTGCTCTGGAGCATCAGATTCAAGTCAACAACCATTTCTACATGATGAGGGATTGATTGTTCCATCTCAAATTCTTCGTCAACCTCTTCGGAGTTTGGAGACTCCATCTCCTCCCTTTCTACAGGATCTCCTCCTTGAAGTAGTAATTTTCCCATTATCACAACATTCTCTTCCTCATTGTCGTCAAGATTAGGGCTCTCCAGAATATCCATTATTTGTCGAGCAGAGAGATGCAGATCTTCAAAGACAATCTGTTTTTTTGAAGAGGGTTCCTGCTCTGTTTCTTGTGCCCTCACGCTCACATTATCTTCCCTTCCTCTTCTTCTTCGGATGAGGGGTTCTACAATTTCATCTTGTGATCTAGTCAGAATGGGAATGGATATCCAACCCCCTTGTATTCAAATTTCTTGAGCGGGTTGTTGTGGTTGAGGCTGTTGTGGCTGAGAGGTTCCTTCATTCGCAAAGGCTTTTATCAACCTCCTCCTTTTTCTACCCGGATGTGGTAGATCCTCTCCTAGTCTAGTTAGGTCAGGGAGATCCTCTTTGGTCTTCTGCAAATTTTCTTCTTATTGAGCGGCAGATTGTACTTCTCTTTCTTTCTCATTATCTTCTTCAACATCAATGATTTCAGAGGGTTCTCCTACTATTCCTCTATATGGAAGAAAATCAGGGGAAACCAAATCTTCACCAACATCCACTGGAGGAAGTAAACTTTCCAGGAGAAATCTTATCTTAAGCCCAAAATTGACCCCGCTCGAAAATTGCCCCGTCTCCCCAATGGAGGTTGTTTTCCCTGCATATTCCAACAATCTTTCGAACAGAAAAGAGGCCCAGTTTCCCTTGATTCCATCATCAATAGCCATGAGTATTTAATACTTCTTCTTACTCATCTCAGAGTAAGATCCCATGTCACATTGTAGCATCCTAATTACTATATCCGCAAGATATTTGTAAAAATGGTCAAAATCACTTGTTTTGTGATTTATCTTGAAAGATGAGTTATCATCATCCAGTTTCCATCGCAACCAGTACTCTCTTAAAATCTCTCGCAGTTTTTTATGTCTGTCTAATGCTTATAGTTTTGAACACATGGTCCCTCATTCCTAAGCTTGAAGACCTTCTTCAGAAGAGTAGGAGTAACAACGATTCTTGTACATGTGACATGCGTAACAAAGGATTTTTGATCTTAGGGATGTTGGGATTATATACTGAAAGCATATATGATTAAGTGTTTTGTACACTGGTCTTCATATATGTGTTGCTACAACCAGTGGCGGATCCATGTAGGGGCTAGGGGGGGCTCCAGCCCCCCTAGCCCGAATTTTTTTTCGTTTTTGTAGTGTCATGATCCGATTTTTTATGGTATAGCCCCCCTCGTATAGAAGAAAAAATGGATGAAAATAAGGAAAAAAATGATATAAAATGATTGAAGTTAAGGTGAAGGCGAAAAAAAAATTCTAGCCCCCCTCGGAAAAATTTTCTGGATCCGCCACTGGCTACAACAATACTCGCTATCTGATGAAACTAACATACAACGAACCATAATATCCTATTATCTCGCATATAGGGATGACCATATGGTGTGTAGGAGATCACAGAGGATCATATGAGTCGTTTGACCTAGCGAGATATAAACAGTATCACAGCTGAGACAGTCCCTGGATAGGCTGTCGGTCTAAGCTGCGGCACATCGATTCATAAGTGGGCTTATCCTAGCTACTTGATGGGTCGGTACATAGTTAAGTATTGATGGGATCAACAGTGGGATGTGCCATTCTCATTGACATATGAATGAGCCAGATCCCTAACATACTTCCTATGATCTTAAACCTAACTGAAGGATAAGGGGCACACACGGATTGACCACACTTTGATTTACCATGGTGGCGAGTCTTATATGTACTCTTATACCCGTATTTTGGGTGTTGGCAATTTGTGTGTGGCTTGCTTAGGCTGGACGTTTAGGTAAGCATATCCGTTTCAAGATGGTGACATTCCCTGAAGAGCTCACAAGGTTCATTATGCTAAACCCTGCAGGTTGAATTATTTAATTCAGGCATAAGTGAAAAGGAGTGAGTGGTATTACTCAGGAAATAAGAGATTAATTAATTGTGGCTGATTGTCATAAGCCAAATCAATTAATGAATGTCTAAAACCTTAAATATGTGGATCATGTTAGTTTGGTGCAACCCGTTCCTAATAACATGGTAATAAAGGGGCGAGTCAACATTGTTACCGTGGTGAAGGTTAAAACAATATTTTATTAATTAATTATGTTCTGGGTTGAACAAGGAATGATTAATTAATAAAGAGGGCCCACTTTATTATTTGCATCTGGTCCCTGGTCTGGCCCATGAACTACTCACAGCCCATTAAGGTTAGGGTTTCTCAAAACCCTAACACTATATAAAGGCCTTCTCTCTATCAGATCAACAAGGGGTTTTTCATTATATTGAAAATAGAGAGAGAGAACGGCGACGGCTATCCAGAGGGAGAAATTGATCGTCTTCTCCAGATCTTGGATTCAACTTGGTAGATAATCCTCACCAGATTTCCAAGGAGCAAGGGAACAGATCAGAAGATCAGATATGTAGGAACAACTATTCATCGCCGGTGTTCAGATTCAGATCCAGATCTATTTCATCGTTATTGGCTCCGATCTAGGTCTGTAGATCAAACGGTGAAATCTGGTATTCTCTAAATCCATCATCTGCAATTAATATTGTAGGAGCATGCATAGGATCGTATGGTTTATTTAATTGAAATTTGTTCCTGGTACCCTAAGAACGATCCTTGGCAAGAAATTCATTAATGACAACTCGTGTTGTCCATCGTAGACTCAAACCCTACATGGGAATGATGGCATTTGAGTAGAACTGTGCCACAAGGAAGGGGTGGAATCGTTGAGGGCGGCATCTCAGAAAATACATCAACTTTTCTTGTATGATAAGATGTGTCAGTTTCTGAAAATTCGGGCATTCACTTTGTAGACCTTTCAGGAAAAGGATTTCTCTTTTGTTACTTGGGTTGCTTGTCTCTGTTCTGGTGAGAGCCTCCTAGGATTAGAATGGAAGAGTCTTACAACCTCTGAATATGTGCGCTCAATGTACTCTTAGATAGGTTAAGGTTCCTGGCCAGACATGGATGCATCTCTCACAAGTGTTTGAGATGATCTAGTTCTTTTTGGGGCCATTGATGGAGATGGATGATTATTAATAAATGAAGGAATTTGTGTTGAAGGATTAAATGAGAGCAAAATTTTCCGGGATGGTGAAGGTTTGAGTTCTCTTGAGAGGGATGAAAATGGCAAAATGACTAAGACTTTAACCGTCGTATAGATGTTCTTTCTATACGGATAAGTTCTGTTCTTACGAGTTGAGAACCTCGGATTCCTAGAGTCTTGAAATGAAATTGACTTTCTATAAAGTTCAATTTTAGCTGTCGAAGTGGGTTTTCTAGAGTTATAAGCATGTCGTTTACCCCACTTCCTAGGTATGATGGGCTTCATCTCAGATTTGTTTAACTTGAAAGTCAAATCTTTTCTATGCTTGGGTGTTGAAGTCAGTTTTAAAACTTATTGTTCCCTTCTTTCCTGATTAGCCTCAGAGGAGTTTCTGTCCATACTGATTACTCCTTTACCTAACAGCTTGAATTCTAAACTGGAATTCTTCTTAAAGTGATTGTTTGAGATATTCCCAGTTTCGGAAGAAGAAGTCTGATTGCTCAAGTTATTCTCTGTAAAGCCTATACCTGACTTATCAGAGGAGTGTCTTTGTAAACTTAGAGCTTCTGAAACTTTGCCAGTACTAGAGTAGAGTGAACATATAAGTTTTTTATCACTATCAATTTTCAGTTTATGAGATGCGCATTCTTCAGATATAGATTTAAACGATTCAAGTAAAACAGAATGCTCTTCTCTAAGTTTAGCTAAGTCTTCACTTACTAACTTGGATCCTTCGATCTCTTCAATCAGTTTTAAAACTTTCAGTTTTAGTGAAGCATTTTCACATGCCAAGACATTTTTTATATAATTAACTCATAAGACTTAGCAAATTCTCTATTCAAAGTTTCAAGAGTAACATCCTCTAAATCTGACCAATAAGATTCAGAGTTGTCTTATGCATGTTATAGGAATAGAAACTGATTTGGAAATGTGTACCGGAGTATTAGACTATGTTTCAGTTTCTTCCTCTTCTCCAAGCTTAGCCATCAGAACCAGGAAGGCTTCTTGCAGCCTCATCGTCTGATGTGAAGTAGCCATCATCATTGACTGAGATGTCAGGCACCTCAGTTCTGGTAAGCATGGACTTAGCAACTGCTCTAGAGGCTTTCTTTTCGAACACCCTCTTCAAGCGCTCCCTTTCCTCTTTGGAAACTAATGGGCACTCATACTTGAGGTGATCTGGAGAGTTGCATTCAAAGCAACCTCAGGGAGGTCTGCCACTGAACTTCAGTTCACTTGTGAACCTTCCTTCTTGGATTTGGCTATCTCAAGAAGTCTAGTCAGCTTTCTTATTTGCTCCTCAATCTCTTCAGCTGAGCTCTATTCCTCTTTTTTCTAGTAGGAAGGTGTAGGTGCTGACTAAGATGTGGACGTTTGTCCAGAAGTTCTGTCAGCTTGATAAGGCTTTTGAGGCCTTCTCTTGAACTCCCTTTTTGCGAAAAAGGCAGCATCCCCTTCTTGATGCGTGCTGACACTTCGCAATGCTTCATTTATGTTTGCCATTTGGATGTCCCATTCATGGGCTTGGAGCTGGGCGAACACATCCTTGGTCGTCATCTGGGAGAGATATTTCTCCTTCAGACTGGTTGCTTTGACGAACCAATCTTCCTTAGGCATCTTGGAGAGAATCTTTGCATTCATATCAGCAAATTCATATGTTCTCCCCAAGTTTTTCAGCTCGCAGATAATAGCATTGAATCTTGCTTCCATAGATTTGACATTTTCACCAGGAAGCATTTGGAAATATTCATACTTATCTACACAGTTTTGAAGCTTATTTCACTTTATCTGAGTTGTTTCTTGACTGAGTGAGCCAAGAAATTCCTACATCTTTTTGGCTTTGTTGTGCTCTAAAGCTTCAACAACCAGTGACGCTGGTAGGGATTGTAACATGAGCTCCATGGCCACTGCATCCAGTTGAAAACAAACTCTGTCGTCGTTTGTCCATTCTGCATAAAGCTTCTCCACTATCTCCTGACCTTCTGCTCCTCCAAGATGAGTATTCACTTTTGTGATCTTTATTGGTCCGGTAGATAGAACCTCTGCCATTTTTGGATGGACATTCTTCAGCATGATCAACGAACGTTTCTTCTATATCTCAAAGTATTCTGATGAGTACTATGGAACTTTCGTGATCTGAGCCATCTCTGTGCACCTAAGCTTAAAACACACAAAATAGAAACCAAGAGCAGAAAAACAGAACCAAGCGCTGAAAACAAAGATCTGGTCCTAAGTGACTCAACACAACCGTAGTCTGTAAGAACCTTGGCGCGTGATACCACTTGTTGGTCCCGAAATCAGAGTGCAATATGTGCAACGGAAGTAAATGTAAGCACAAGCACTGGTTCGTTTAAACAGGACATAGTTATTTTTGTGTGAAGTCAGTTTTAAGCTTAAATCTCTGTTCCGTCTTAAGTCAGTTTCACATTTTATATTCTTCAATACTTGGACAAGTATTGAAGGCTCAAGTAGTCAGTTTGTGAAACAGAAAAACAGAGCAAGTATATGGAAAACAGTAAAGCAGAACACATAGATTTATAGTGGATCGGATTTTAATATCCTACATCCACTCTTCAGACCCAAGGTCTGGATAATTTACTAAGTGAATACAAGCCTCCTTACGATCTATACACAGTCCGTAGTACCTCCGTCCTCCGGTCAGCTGTGACACTCGCCTAGAAACTCCTTGTAGACTTAGTCTTCATGTTGAAGTGGGGACGCACCCCGCAGCCTCCTTCTTGGTGGGTGGATGTTTACTTATTCTTCCCAGAATGGTTGGATGTTTAGAGGTTCTTCCCAGAACTCAGGTGGTCGGCATACGCCCGTGATAATCAAAATCCCAGACTAGGAAATAAACTGCTATGAATATAACTCAGAAAGATATATTTACCAGACCGAGCCTTAGCTTAAAGCTTTGGCCTCGTGCTAGGAGAAGATAGCACGGTGGGTAACTTGAGTCAGAGACTCAAGTCTCGTGTTTTCAATACGGAAAAACTCCGAGAGAGTTTTGTGGGAGAGATGACCTGAATATGCCCTTTGTCTCTTTAGACTATAGATTTTGAATTTCAGTTCAGGTAACCTGTTAAGGTTGAGATGGCAGGTCTTTATATAGAGAGGAGAGTCTAAGGCAATTATAATTTCTATCCATTAGACACATAAATCCAGACGTTAGACTCATGGATTATATTATCCAATCGTAGTCCATGCCTTAGGTCTCCTTCTTGTCAGTGTACTAACTTTACGTCAGACTCCTTTACAGCCTGAGGAACCCAGTTTTGGATAACCTCGTACTGACTTAGGCATTTTACAAATGCCTGAGTCTGTCTGAGGCTTCTTATACTAACTTCTAAGAGTCAGTACAATTTAGCCCTCATACTGACTTCCCATGGTCAGTATGGTAAATTCTCATACTACTTTCCATAGTCAGTATGGGAAACGCCCTCGTACTGATTTCCCTGGATCAGTATGGTAATCCCTTATACTGACTTCTCCTTAGTCAGTTTGGGAAGACCCTCATACTGACTTCTCCTTGTCAGTATGGTTAGACCTAAAACTGAGTGCTCCAACTCAGTTTTCGGTTAAGGCCAGGGGTGATGATAGTCAATTCTCGAGCATTCTCCATTTCTCGATTTTCAGTCTAAGTTCTGTTACAACTCGATTGATCCAATACAAGGATTACAGTTTAGAACTCTAGACACTGGAGAAACTGACTAGAATGAGTTTTGACATATCAAAATATTTCTTTTGAGAGGGAGTCTAGATCTATTATTCTAACAGGCTTGATTCGATTTAATTTTATTTATTTGCGATAAATTTCTGAAAAAATGTGGGTAGCATGATAAATATGGCCATTATTTAAATATAAAATATAAAATAGTTATTTAATAATTTTTTTTATAACAAAATAAGCTATTTAAGGTTTTGACTCTATAATTATACCTGAGTTAATATTTATTTTTTAAAAAATTGCAATACATTCATTTTAACTCAAATACTCAATCATCTATAAAAAAGCTCAAACGTATAATTTATTAGTCACAAATAAAGTGATTTCATTTCTATATACCAACCAACGTAGGGGTGTGCATCGGGTCGGGTCGGGTCAAATCCGACCCGAAAATCATCACCCGATCTCCACCCGAAACCCGAGCTCACCCACCCGAAACCCGCCCGAGCCTCTGCTTCACCCGACCCGTCACCCGACCCAAAATTCGGTCGGGTGGGTCGGGTTTCACCCGATTTTCAATTCGATTTTATTCCCCTGTTTTTCACATAAATTGTTTGTTGGCACTTAGCAGCTGCGTGCCAGTGGCAGGGAAGACCGGACGGCGGACGGCAGGCGAGTGGCAGGGACGACTGAACGGGAGGGAGGCGGGAGGGAGGCGTGTGAACAGCAGCAGGGACAGGAGGGAGGCGGGAGAGCAGCAGCAGGGACAGGAGGGAGGTGTGTGAACAGCAGCAGGGAGAGGCGAGGACGGCGGCAGCAAGCCAGCAGTGGGGACGACCGGTGGGTGCTGGGTGGACGCCGGACGGTGGTGTTGGTGAACGGGAGGGAGGCGGGCAGCAGCAATCTCGTCGTTCTCCTCGATGTCGATTAGGGCTGGGAGGGAGGGTGATAGGAATTTAGGAATTAAAATTATGATATATCATATTATTAAATTCAGATATATTATATATATATAATAAAGTCGGTCGGGTCGGGTGGCACCCGAACCCGAAACTGCAAACCCGCCACCCGACCCGAATATGCATCGGGTGAAATTTCCCACCCGAAACCCGATCCGATCTTGCTTCACCCGACCCGACCCGACCCGAAATCGTCGGTTCGGGTCGGTTTTTCGGGTTCGGTTCGGGTGATGCACACCCCTAAACCAACGTATGATGAATGCAGCACAACTAAAAGTGTTTCGCCTTTCGAAGGGGCCCTATTTACACTAATATCACCACAACTGTGTGGAGTGGATTTTGTGTAAAGTCGACTCAATCACAATTTTTTTTAGTGACCTTTCAATCCGGAGTCTTAAATTATTCGAGGCAATTGGGATTATGTTGCGGTCTTAAATTATTAGACCTTTAACAAAAGAATCAAACAAAATCTCATGGCTTCACTAAAAGCAATGTGAATCTAGTTTTGTTTCATATGGAAATTGCATTATTATCAGCTGATTTCTATCACTTCAAATTATTTTGACTGTTCAATTGATCTTCTGTATAATTTTTAAAGACTTTAATTGCTCTATCTTTACTTTTTAAGTATAATTATATACTCCGTATTATAAAATCCAACAGAAAATCCACAATCTGAGCTAGTAATGAACTCTTCCTTATCTTTTACTACAGTCTTAGATTTTTAATGCTGCCCTGCTCATATCAATTTGTCTACTCTTTCACTATTTGAAATAGTGAAAGAGTAGACAAAACCAGTCAGTTTTATAAGCAATGGAACACAGGGCGAATTTACGGCACTTGAAAACTTGGTTGACACGAGCACAACTTTCGACGGAACAGACTGGGAAAGGAAATATGAGTGTCAAGAATTTGATTTCGACAATCATTGAAGAATCTTTCAAATAGCTTGACTTTGTTGCCTTGTTTACATTAATGATGGCCTTTTTGATCTCATTCGTATTTATTGTCTTTTTTTCGAAGAAAGAGGTTCAGCTATCTTTTTGAAGGCGGAATTTTTTTTTTTTTTTTTTGAGCTCAAAAACAAAAAAATTCCAGAAGGGTGATTTTTTATTTTTATTTTTCGAATCAAAAAAAAAAAATTCCAGAAGGGTGGTTTTTTATTTTTATTTTTCGAATGGATTTGAGATTTACTTCATTATAATTGGATTTGATATTATTCATCCTACAGCCTAGCTAGCCAGGAAAATTAATTAGACCTAAAATCCACACGCTATTTGAAATCATTGACTCACACACAAATATGATCCATATAGGAATATTAATTAAACTTAAAGACAATAATAAATACACGCATCATTCCAATGTGTACGAATTGGGAGACAAATTAGACGATGATTAAATGTGATACGATTTGGGATTTGGAGTTAATAATGTCCTAATTTGGGGGATTAATATAATATTATAAATTCGGTGGCAACAGCCAACAGGGAGGTCTGCACAAGATTATGTTGTGTCCGTAAATAACAGACACTAGGCATCCCAATTATATCCGACAAAACCTCATCTTTAACATCTTCCTTCCTAATTAATTTATTTATTACATGTATACCCATTCCTTCAACATTTTAAGCCATGCATTACCCCATATTAACGGTTTTTGGGTCGTCGATCAATTGCATTAATTAAGAAGTGAATGCAGATTTTGAACATTGTAAGATTTCGATTATATTTTTATAAAATTGACAATCTCGTGGAGATTTGCCCCGAGCCCTCAAATACATCGGCCCTTATTGCATTTAGAAGTAGTATGAATCAGTAAATATGAGAAGATACGTATGTTGACTGGCTTTGATACTAGGAAAACAATAAGTGATAGTTTTTTTTTTATATAAAAAAAAAGAACATTTTTGTCCATTTAAATAATGAGAAATGTATACACATAAGTATATATGGAGTTGTGTTTTTGCATATGAGTAAAGACATGCAACTTCAGCCACATGGTTATATGCGAGGACAATCGATACATTCGCAATCATTAATATAAAATATACGTAATTAAATAATTGAAAAGATGAAAATTTATATAGAGTCGAAGATCGATTTGGTAATTGAGGTGAGATATTTTGATGCCATTCGTCCCCTAAAAGTTACACACTTTGCATTCAACCATGTGTGGTGGGGGGGGGGGGATGAATGTATATATGTATAACTTATCTAAGTATATATAATCATAAGTTTAATTTTAACAAGAAACATTTTATTTAATTTGGTCTCTTTCACTTCCATCAATGAACTGTGTAGCAAAATCGGAAACCTCCAATTTGGTCAATAGTTGCAACTTTGTATTTATTATAGCATATATATGTCCTTTCGAATTCCACGCTTTCTTCTCATCAATACATTATGTGTTGTCAACATTTATCATTTATGTAGTAATAATGTAATGGCTAACATTAAAAGGAACAATCAATTTGTGAATAATTATGAATTATATGTGTAGAATAATATTTGAATATAGCTATAGTTATTGAATCAGGGAGCATCGAACTTAGCTAGTATAAATCCCTCTAATTCAACAGGTGTTTGAGTCACTACAAATTATTACTCCCTCCGTTCCGATTATATATAGTAGTGTAATCGAACCGAGTCGAGTAATGTCGTGCTCAAGTTTGGCTCGTTTAGTTTCGAGTAGAGCTTCGAGCTTTTTTATCAAACACTTTGATGTTCACGAACGTTATCGAGCCTAAACGAACTTTCTAAATTTAGAATATATTTAAGATTTTCATTATTATTTTGAAGAAAAGATTATTTATTCCAAAAAAAATATCATATTCATGCTCAAATTCTAAATTTTTTTTCATTATTAGATAGATTTATCATTATTGTTACTCTTAAATCATAAAAATATTATTTTTATAAAAGTAATTATTTTATATTTCTTACTAATTTTAGCTAACGAGTCAGCTCACAAGTCGAATACTATGATGCTCAAGTTTGGTTCATTTAATAAACGAGCTTTACTAAACGAACTCGAACGAGCTTTTATCGAGTCGAGATCCGATCGAGTAGCTCACGAACAGTTTGGTTCATTTACACCCCTAATTATATAGTCCAGTTTGATCTGGCACGTTTGCCAAAAATTATTTAATATTTAAACAAACTTCCAATATTAATTAACCACTCATTTTCATAATATTACATTTAATATTCTCATTTTCCAATATTATTCAGGGATGTAATGGTAAATGACCATATAAAACAATACCAAATATAGAAATTGGACTATATAATTAAAACACCCTAAAATAGTAACTCGGACTATATAATTGGAACAGATGGAGTATTAGGTAATAAACAACCGTTATTTAAGACGTGTAGTAAAAAGCTTTCTGCTTCTGTATAATATCACATTGAAGATGCAATGTGCATTGGATAAGTATTACACATCCAATAGGGACAATTATATGATAGTCCAAAGAAGAGGTATGATCAGTTTTTTTTAAATAGGTTACTTTTAAACTCACCCCACTAAAAAGTTCTTCGAAACTCGAACTCATAATTTATTTGATGTGAACATGTACATGTGTTATGGATGGGTGATCTCAAATCCGTGATATGGTGCTTAAACTACTTGCACTCAGAGACCGGCGACAAGGTCAAATTTGAGATTCATTATTTATACAAAAATCAGTTTTCACTGGATGATTCACTCCTTTGTATTAGATAAAAAGTAATCTTTCGATGATTGATATTTTTGTAAAGCTTATTACATGATGCATTTAGCTAAGAAATTCACTATTTACATATTATTAGACAACTCGATATTGACCTTAAAATATCCGTACATAAAAGAAGAGGTATCAAAATTTGAGACTCATTATTTTCATTCTCCAATTCAAAGGAAGTTTCGTACATGCTGCATGTATTCTAGATAAGATTGATCATGAGCCAAGCTTGAACTATTCAAGTAGTGGTCGACCTTGAGTTTTAAAATTTTCAACTTGATAAATTTGCATGTTTTATCAATCTCAATATAATTCAGATTATTACCCCTCAACGTATTATTTAAGTAAAATATTGATGCATAATATAAACGGAATTTGAATTTCTTATTAAAATTCAAAAGAGTAATATAGAAAATCAAACTCGAGCTCGATCCTGCTTGACTCAGTAACCACCCTAATTCTTGAATATGTATTACTTAAAGAACATAGAAAAAATGAAATATGCAGATAAATATGTATACATGAACTTAAATATGAATATTAGTAAAAATTATGATAGATGTGGGTTGATTTAATTAGAGTACGTACTTGTTGTTGCTTTTTCGAAAAGAGACCATAATTGCTTTACTTTACGTAATTGATATAGTCAAGAAGGCTTATCTTAATCTCTCTCCACCCATCTTTAGCTTTAATTCAGGAAATTCATTCACCATCTCCAAACTTTTCTTGTCCCACATTAAAGAGTAGTGTCTACACCTCGATGCTTACTAGTCCTAAATAAATTTTTTAACTAAGTGTGTAATTAAATAAGCTAACGAAGAAATGGTTTTTTTCTCTAAGAACCGTCACTATCTAAAAAAAAGTTGAGATTGGACTAGCTAGTGATATCATACAAAAATTGAAACAAATATTTTATATAACTTATATTATTACTCCCTCCGTCGTCCCAGAACACTTGCAAAGTTTTCCTTTTTGGTCCGTCCCAAAACACTTGCAACGTTTCCTTCTTTGGAAAGTTTTTATTAATTATTTACTAAACCTACTCTACTCCTACCCCACTATCTCTCATACCCCACTATCTCTCATAATCATTAACCTACTAATCCTACCTCACTAACTCTTCTAATCACTTTTTCTTAACCTCCGTGCCCGATCAAACGTCTCAAGAGACCCGGGACAGAGGGAGTATTATTTTTTGTTTGAGGGTTCATTTGATGGAGTGGGAGTTATTTTTTCATGAACCGACAATGGGATCACTTGCTGCCTTTAATGGAGACCGACAGCCTTGGATTGTTTACTGATACCTCAAAATTCTGTCTTCTTTCTCACTATTATAACGTATTTTTCTCTCTCTCTCTCTAGCAAGGGTGTATTTGTTCTCTTGCAATTCTTTGTGTATAAATACAACATTTTCTTTCCACAAACCTAACTCTTAAGTTAAAGCCTTCTTTACTTGCTACAACAAACACTCAACTGCATAAGCTAGAGCAACAATTTTTATTGCAAAAGAAAAACCTAAATCCTTGCTAGCCATGAACCATCATGAGCCCAACACTTCCCTTAACCTGTGTTTATCATCCAGAAAAAGCCAGATGATAAACTTAGGGCTAGGGTTTGAAGCTTCTGCTCCAAGATCCTCTTCTATGCTTCCAGCCAGCCTGATCGAGGCGCGGGTTTTTTCCTGCAACTACTGCAGAAGGAAGTTCTACAGCTCTCAGGCTCTTGGAGGGCACCAAAATGCTCACAAACTGGAGAGAACCCTAGCAAAGAAAAGTAGAGAGTTTAACTCGGGTTCGAGCTCGAACCCAGGTCAGGTTAACGAGCCGATGGATCACCAGGGTCATCTGGGTAGGTTTGAGAGAAGAGATATGATCATGTATGGATATAGAGAGTATTTTAGTGAAAGTCAACATGTTCGTGAAGATGAGCTCGATTTGTCTTTGAGGCTTTGATTTGGCTTTTCTTATCCTATATTTATCGCATATAATTATGGAATTATAAGCTGTATTTTAATAGTTATTAATGGCAACTGTGGTTGATATTAATTTCATGCAAGAAAATATCTTTAGATAACTCTCTCTCTCTCTCGCTAAAAACATTTGGTAGTGATGAACTCGTACTCGATCGTCTGAATGAATCCTTTTAGGGATAAAACTGTTTTTCAATATCCAACTACAAGAAAAATACATGATCATCGTGATTGAGTATACGAAATGTTAAACTAATATGGAGTTTGTGAAATCTAAAAATAAGATTTGTAATTAATAATAAATCATAAACGGTCTCCATTTTAACAATGCAAAACAAACGAATATAATTTATACGCTTTGAAAATATATATGAATTTGGACTTTAATTACACACAAATGGAGATTTGATATAAATAACATATATGAACAGAGAATTGCATTACAAAAGAACTAGTACAATGCGCAATATGCATATACTATTATTTAGTAAAAATGAATATCTATATTTTTAATTATATTCGTACATTTTATTATAACATATAAAAAACAAATTTATTTGTTTAATATATACACATAGATGACACGATAATTAATTAGATATATACCAAATAATAATAATAATAGTTTTCAGAGTTTTTATCATCAATTTATTTTAAGAAGCTTTTTTTGGGCCTAAAATCTTTTTGGTAAGGTTCTGCCTTCAATTATATATATATATAGATAGATATATAGGCTCAAATTAATAATTTTGTAATTAATTAAAAAAAATATGCATAAAATAACTTTATATATTTCAAAGCAATCCTTTTTTCTTAAAAAACTAGACTGGGTGAAGGGACAATACATAATTAATGAAGAAATTTGTGGATGTAAAGAGACAATGTGCATGTTGAAGTTGATTAAGGAAAAACAAATCAAGAAACATACATGGGTGTGGGTGGCAAACCATCCATTCAAAAATGAACTTAAGCAATCCAAATTTGGATGCTGTAAACTCACTATCAACAACCTATATTAGACATATCATGCCCATGCATCACTCAAGATAATGTCTCACATCTCCACATCCCATTATATATTGTATAATGTATTCTAATTCATCTTTAAAAGATTATTTAATTTGTCCCTTTAAAATAAAATAAAATAAATAGATATATAAAAACATAGCTTCAAGCAAATGGAAACTAATGTGAAACTGAAAATTCACAACTATAGTATACTTAGAAAAATCATCAACTCCTAACTATGCGTATCATGTCGACACTTCAACAATCAAATAAATCAAAATAAACTATTCGTTGCTAAGATTTTTATTAGTTAACCTTAATTTATTGTCAATTCATATAGGTTGAATGTATCAAAACAGCTATAGTTACTATAATTAGAAATCAAAGTTTACTTGCTTTATTATTCTCTTTTTTGTGCTACTTTTTTTTTAATTATTATTACATCTTTTATAAGGTGAATCATTGCACGTAAGGGTGTCATGCTACACGTGTCAAGTACTGCAAAAAAAATTCACAAAAAGAAGAGAAGAGGGTTGTTGCACTTGCCCTCCTAGTTCCTACCTAGACTAGAGACGTGAGTCGCCAGAGTAAATAATTTTAATTTACAATTTTGTCGATAACCATATATGATTATTTTATGAAATTGAATCAATCCAAATTGATTGAAATGTTACTTTTTTGACAAGGCCCAATAGCGAGGTGGATGTGAATGCATTAATTCATTTTTATAAAGATATTTTCATATTATCATTTGCGTGTGCCAAGTGCTAACTCTATACCTATATCTTATTATTTGATTTTTAGGGTTCATTATTTAGGCTAAAATATTTAGTCTATTGACCTAGGACTAGATTGATAAAACTAATTATGAATAAACCTCAATTCAAATAATAACAAAACAAACTTTCAACTTTTGGTGCAGTGACATTGGGCATGTTTAGCATCTTATACTTTATCCTATCAATTTAAAAACTTCATAATTACTATAGTGTTACGAGAGCAGTCACAAAATACATTGTGAGTTCCCTGACGCGTAATTAGTCACATTTTGACTGGACATGATGATCAATATTTGTAAGCGTGGCGGAATTAATATTTTATTGATATGTGAAGATTAATTTACATTTTAGAGAATGAGATTAATCTAATAGGATATACGAAAATAAAAAATAGAACTAATTTGACGGGATGAGAAAGTAATATATGAAAAAAGATTTTCTTTAATACAAGAATCCATTGTAGATCTCACAAGGCAACCTTTGAAGATTAAAAAAAAAAGTGTAAGTTTAAGTTTGCCCTAGTTCGGCACGCATCGATGAAAATATTTTATTTATAATTAAGAGATCATGAATTCGAGATTTTTTTAGGATATTTGATTTAGTAAGTTTAAATTAAATAAATATAATTTTCAAATTAATAAAAAATAAAACCAAAAAAAAAATGTATGTCCTTAATTACTCAAAGCGTAATGATTCAAATAATTTGCTGGTAAATAAAAAATCATCGGTTCAGATTTATTACGTTTGAATATGATTTTACTGGGACTATGAGACACGTCATAAAAAACGGTCTCCACCTACTGTAGTTTCTCTGTTCTATTTGAATTGACTTACTTATCAAATCGGACATTTCAATTGAATTAATCAATTATTTCTAAAAATAATTATTTTTTTTTCACTCAATAATAAAATGTTAATTCCACTAATACTCACAATTCTTAATCCACGGTGCTAAAAATATAAAAGCTAATATTAATTCCACACATACACACCAATTTAAAATTATTGCATAGGAGAAGTTTAAAGTAAACAAATACGCAAGGGAAATGTCATAAAGACATCCATTTTGAATTTCTTATTTGAATTAATAATCCTTTGCCATGTCACTCCTAAAATATTCTATGCATTCACCGTACATATTCGATTTTAATTATTAGTTTTTTATAATTATAAAATATATAAAAATGAATATATTTCCACATTCCTTCTAAAAACAAAAATAAAAATATGTGATAGATATGTGCAATACTGTAAAAATCTCCACTTCTCCCTACAAAACCGGCTTGTAAGAAGAGGAGATCTCCACTATTATATAGTTACAAAACCGGCTTGTAAGGAGAGGGGATCTCCACTATTATATAGTGGTATACTCCAAGGTCCATGGCCGATGTGGGACATTCAACACACCCCCCTCACGCACAGCGTGGAGCTTTACGGGGATCTCATCATTGGGATATATATCAAGTCCCATTATCGGGATAAATCGGAAGTCCCATCATCGGGATACATCAAGTCCTATATATCATAGGACAAATTAGATCTCACATCGAACCGACTTCTCCCTACAAAACCGGCTTGTAAGGAGAGGGGACCTCCACTATTACATAGTGGTATATGCCTAGGTCTATGGTCGATGTGGGACATTCAACAACACCCCTCACGCACAGCGTGGAGCTTCACGGGGATCCCATTATCGGGATAAATCACAAGTCTCATTATCAGAATAAATCGAGTCCTATCATCAGGACAAATTGGTCCCATCATCGGGATAAATCGGATCCCACATCGAACTAACCTGGCTCTGATACCATGTAAAGATCCCCACTTCTCCCTACAAAACCAGATTGTAAGGAGAGGGGATCTCCACTATTATATAGTGGTATACTCCAAGGTCAATGGCCGATGTGGGACATTCAACAAATACCAAATTGAATCATAATCAAAATAAATCAAGTCCTATGTTTTCGACCAAAACTCATCACAATTCCACCATGGACAAAAAAAAAACAAAATCAAATACACGAGGTTACTACATATATATTTTATAAACATGGATCATTTTCTCTAAATTATATACACAAATACATATGCATCAATATATATATATATATATATATATATATATATATATAATGCCAAATATATATTTAATTTATTCTGGAACTAGAGAGCGCGGCACTCGGGAGGAAAGCCTTGAGGGAAACGCTTTGCATCGAAGCAGTAGTTGTAGATCATGTGATTCCTGTGCACCCAATTGAGCTTGGCTTGATTGGTGGGATCCAAGCGCAGGTGCATCAATGGCATGGTGTTGAAGTTTCTGTAGGCCGCAGTGAAGGGAGCTTGAGTCCAGTCCGTCTTCACCACCCCACCTCTCGTCGCCCATTCATCACCATTCCATATGCTCGAGTAGAGCCTCATCGCCTGCCTGTTCGGGAATCCCACACCCATTCTTTCCAGATTCTTGAACTCTCTTATCGGCGTGTTGTCCACCGACAAGCTGTGCTCATGTAATAAGATACTTAACAAAAAAACACAATGAAATTAAGGATTAATTAATGTCGGAAAGAGGAGGAGTTGCGTACGTACACGATGGTTCGTGGAGTCCAGAGGATTGAGTAGGTGTGGAAATCAGAAGTCGGGTCGAACCACAACCGGAACTGCTGCTCTCTGTCTCCCCTGCCTTGAGTGTACACGTTCGTGTGGAGTGTGTATGGCTGGCCGCTCACGTTCCCCAAGAACTCGAAGTCTATCTCGTCGTGATTCGCCCCTTGTGATGACAGCTATATACATGCATGATGAAATTAATTAACAATCATGGGATTAATCGGATAAGAAAGAAGGAACAAGGCAGTGGTTTTGTTTTTACGTAATAGGCGGTGACGGTGCCGGCGGAATTCCCGGGTACGAGCTTGAGCTGCATGTCGATCTTTCCGAACAAGTACTCCTTCTTGGACTGGAAGCCGGAGCCGGAGCTGGTGTCTAGAGAGAGAGTGAGAAGCTCGCCGTTGTTGAGGATCTTGCCTCTGCCGGAGCCCCATGTGATGTCGAAGTCTTGGAAATAATTGCTTCCGGAAACCGCCGACGTGAGGTGTAGGTAGAGCAGCAGCAGAGCTGCACCGCTTGAATACCAAAACACGCCCATTTTCCTGTCTGTTAAGTTGCTTGCATGATTCTAATGATAAAACTTATATAGAGGCAGAATGCATTGAACATGGATGAGAATTAAAGTAGAAGAATGAGGTTGGATTTGGAGAAACAGACATCTGGAAATCCGGATTAATTCAGCAGCTGATGATGCGCAGCTGCACACGCATAAATATAAATAAATCTGTGTCGAACCGATCGAGCGTTGGATAGCTCAAAGCTAGCTAAGGAGTTGATGGATAAACTCGAAACTGGAAATTCGTGCATGTTTTGCCAACTCGGCTGCCATCCTTGTCTCTTTAGTTTTCCTTGCAATAAAAGTTATATCTAATATAGTCGGTATATATATGTTTATTAATTTTTTTATATAATGTCGTATTATGTATTTTTGTTATCATATATGTTTACAAAATCGGCTTGTTAGGAACATAATATTTAATATTATATACTATTTCATATCATTTTCTAAATTGATGTGGGATATTTAATACAAACTCGATCTCGTGTATGAGATTATTTAAACTCTCGAACGGTGATAATATGTATAGCATGAGACTATTTTAATCCCAAAATACCTATCATTAAAATTTCATAAAGATAGATATTAACATCACTAGCTCGACTCTTTATACAAAACTTTTAAAAGGAAGGGATGTTCGAACTTTATATATTAGCTCCGACACTTAATTAGCAATATTATAAAAATTGATGCCTAAGATTATCTAGGCGCCGATTATGGCTAAGCGGTAGTGTACTGATCCAAAAATCATATAATCATAAAGAAAATACGTGTGTTGCCTAGGCCACCGCTAGCGGATTATGCAGGCAAATCAGCCAATTAATTGATTTATATAAATCTAAAATTTGAATAGATAAGAATTATATAAATTGAGATTAAAAGTATTTATAAAACATAAAATTTAACTAAATTAAAACCCTAAATCTTAATTATTCACCCCTAAATTCATTTTTTATTCTCGTACTCAATCATATTATTGGTTTGTTTTGAAATGTTGAAATTAATTTTTTTTGTGTTTTAAATTAATGTTAGAATAAGTATCTAAAATATTTGAATAAATATTAATTATGTTTTACATTATTAAGATATTTAATATTTAAAATATATAAAATAATAATAAAAAAAATAGTCAACCACCTAAACCCCTGCCTAAACACTAACTTGGGGGAATGAGTTTGTAAGGAAATCTGAGAATGATTTTATATTATTTTGATTTGTTGTAATTGATAGCTCGTATTAAAATCTTGATAAAATGCGCCGTTTGATATAAAAAAATTAAAATTATAAATGAAAGAGCTAAAGCAGAAGCAGACAAGCGGTGATGATATTGATATTATTTCAACTTATGCAAAATACAGATTTTGTCTCTTTCGCCCACATTTGTTTCATCCCTCCTTACTCAATATTCTGCAAAATAGAAATTTATTACAACATTTTTGTTCTTTCTTACAATCCATGAGTTTAATTGATTTTTAAAAGTTGTTGTACAAATCCTTATTCCATAGACAACTCTAACCGAATTGAAAATTTTCAAATCTCTGTGTCTAAGTAATTTGATGAGTAATCGACGATTTAACACTGCCTAGATACTAATCTAGACAACTGATTGGGCAAACTAGATGAGTCTAATCAATTCAGGTGACATATTTTAATTTTTTTATTCGGGCAAAAAAAATTTCGGCCCAAAATATTTCAGCCTTAACTCGCATTTTGATTCGGATAAATCGGATTAATCCGCAAATTTCGGACTAAATTGGTATAGCAGAATATCCATGAATTTAACATTTCCTTCTCTAGTTAAAACCATTCTATACTTTTGTTGTCCTTGCTTTTTTCATGAGGTGGGAAGTCAAGAAAGGTAAGAAAGTAATCCAACTTTGATTTGGGCCTATTTTGGACTAATAAAACTAAGCCTAACTATTTTACTAAACTGAGATAGGCCTGAGTTTGTAAAATCCAATTGGCTAAGCCCATATATCACGAGTTTATTTATCTAAAATAATCTCTTTCCGTGTATTCTCCGAAAATCAATTATTAAATATTATTCATAATTCTTAATTTCTTGGTGTAAACTTTTTATCATCATTATTATGAATATAAAATGCAATGGTATATTAATTTTTCTTCTAAATAATTATATATTTAGTGAGAATGCCCTTCTTTTTGTTGTTCGAAGAAAAATACTGAATTAGTTTTTTCCTCAAAAATCGAAAGTAAATATGTAGTATCAATCTACGATTTAAAAAGATATATCAATCGTATTCATGTTTTTTGTTGTTAGATTTGCTGGGGTTTTTTCTTCATTTCCTTTGATTTTTGCATGACACACAGAGAAATTCTTGAGGCATGAGTTTGGTGAGTGACAGTCTTCCATTAGTCTTTGGATATTGGTGTTTGGATCTCTAATATCCACCAACCAATTTCACTAATAGTTAGTTGGACAAACTTTTACTATTAGGCATACTAAATAGAAATCATTTTTTAATAACGGAATCAGAAAAAGATGATCGATCTCAAAATTTTTCATTTAAAAAGTCTTTACATATAAGAGATGATGTTCATCATTGAAGTGTCTTCAAACCGACTTCTGTATTGAAAATTGAAAGAGAACATATGACCCACAAACATCAAAACCTTGCATTATTACATAAAGAGAATCGACAATTTTAGGTTAACACTCCAGCTAACTTTAGTTGATGCAATGCAATAAACATAGAATAAGTAATTAACTACACTCAAGAGTTTTATATATGAAGATATATGGTATAAGTTCATTAACGTATCTGATGAAAGTTATACTACAATCATATAACTATCAAATTATTAGGTAATTAATGCAGTTGGTTTTAACCAAAAAAAAGGTGCATTTAATTTGTGAGGGAGAAAATAAATGGGTTACATTGACAAACTAAGTTTTGTCCAACTGGCTGGACTTTGAATATTTAACTTTATTCTAGAAAAAAAGATTTCTTTCTGGATGGCCAATAATTCTACAAAAATATTGTAGTGGAGAATAATTGGAAAAAAAAAAGTTACCATCAAAACTTTTAAATATTAATTTTATATTATTATTTCTATTATATTATAAATATATAGTAAACAAAAATTAAAATATAACAAAATTATATTTATCAATTTTCTTTAAAATATTTCATCTTCAATTTTATTATATGGAGAATTGTCGTTTCAAGACCCAAAATATAATTTAATTATCGATTCAAGACCCGAAAAATATTTTGTCAATCCAGAACCTGAAAGATCATACAATTTACTATTTTGTAAATAATACAGGTATAATACTTTTATGGAATAATCTTCAATTCAAACCTTATAGCATTTGATATACTCCCTCTGTCCCTATGTATTGGCCCCTTTCATTTTTACACAGAAACCAATGCAAATGGAAAAAATTAATAAAATATTAATGTTGTAAAACTTGAGTGGAAATAAAAATGTGGTAAATGACCAAAAAGGGCACTACAATAATACAGCCAACTTAAAAAACTGAAAAGTAGAGATTTAAAACTCCCACCAAAATATTTTGGTGGGAGCTGAAATGATACAAAAGTTAGAGCCAAAATATACATCTACAAGACCAAATAATAGCTTCAAATGTTTATAAATAGAGAGAAAACTTAAACCATTACACATCCTATGAGAAAATTACAAAAAATGGGTACAAACAAAGACATTCCAGCTTCAAAGAAGAAGGAAATTATGCAATTCTTGCTGGGGAATTGCATCAATGGCAAACCAAAGAGGGGGAAAATTGTTGAGGCTGCCTCCATTTTCAACTGCAGCAAGAGAAGCATATCAAGGATTTGGGAATCTGCAACAAAACAAATGGAAAGAGGTGAAGTTATGCATTTCAGATCATTAGCCACAAATTCCCACTACAGAACCAACAGCTCTTTAAAAGAATCAGCCACAAAAGATGAGTGCAGACCACAATAGATGATCACATACCACAATAGATGACTGCAGAAGATGATCACAGACCACAATAGATGATCACAGACCACAAAAGATGACTGCAGACCACAAACCAACATCGCAGACCACAAACCAACATCGCAAACCACAAAAGATGAATCGCAGACCACAAACCAACATCACAGACCACAAAAGATGAATCGCAGACCACAAACCAACATCGCAGACCACAAAAGATGATCGCAGACCACAAACCAACATCGCAGACCACAAAAGATGAATCACAGACCACAAACCAACATCGCAGACCACAAAAGATGAAATCACAGACCACAACCAACATAGAAGCAACAAGTAAAAGCCATCAAGTGATTAGAAATAACCGGATGTTGGGAAAGTATATTTCCCAAAATTGTCGAACCACCGCCTTGATCTCTTCGTTTTCAAGCCTCAATGCCTCTGCTTCAGCCGCCAGCCATTCCCACTCTTTGGTGTAAGGCCCGCTCAGAAAAATACGATCAGTTGGCGTGCCAATCTCCGCCTCCAAGCCTCCGGCGGCATCGGATCCATCGACGCATGAATCACAACGGATCGGTTCAGTAATAGAGTGAAGAGAGCAAGGACGGAAACAGATCTCGGTCGAGGAAACATCACCTGCGCGGGAGACTGGTGGCGGAGAACCGGCGGCCGGGGGGTTCGTCATCACGTGCAGCGCTTCGTCTGCAATCGAAGAACCGGCGGGCGAGGGTTTCATCATCGAGGTCAGAGGGGCGGCGGCTGCTAGATGGACGGCGGATTTGAGGGGAAGAGAAGACGGCGGATCAAACGAAGAGATAAGAATCGCCGCCTTTCGCAGACAGCTCAAGTGCTGCAATCGAAGAACCGGCGGTCAGGGGGATTAAGTATCGCGGTCAGGGGTGCGGCGGCCGCTAGATGTACGACCGATTGGAGGTGAAGAGAATACGGCGAATCAAACGAAGAGAGGCGATAGGGTTTAGGGTTCGCAGGGAAAAGGGATCGAATGAAGATAATCGATCTGTTCGATTATTCAATCGAATAGATCGGCGGGGGTAGGGGGTAAAAAACTTTAGGGTTTCAAGGGTAGTTTAGGAATTTCATGTTTTTTTTTTAATATAATTAAAATGAATATAATAATATTATAAATTTGCCAAAAATAGAAAGTGGACCAATAGATCGGGACGGACGAAAACAGAAAGAGTGACCAATAGATTGGGACGGAGGGAGTACTTCTTTTCAGTTTTATTAAATTCATAAAAATAAATTATAATATATTAAATATAATATTAATAAATAAAAATAATTATAAAATATGTAAAATAAGATATTATATATTTAATTCGTGAGAATTAAATAAAAATAGGTATTGCATATAGATTATACAACCGTCGCCAATGTGTATAGAGACGTAGGTTTGAAAACCGTGTATACGAAAAATTATTGTTTTAACCTTGAAATTGAATATAACTAATAACCCTCATCTATCTATCTGTATTAGCTGTCTCCAGCTTTATATATATATCATTGTATTTATTTATATTTATATACATCCTTCCCCACTAAACCATTATTCCCAAACTCCTCAAATTTTCATCTCTTTTACTTTTTCTTTACTTTGACCTTTGCAAACCACTATATATTTATACCACACGCTTTGCTTTGACCTTTCTTCGTTGGTTGTTGATGGAGTAAATGAACTTATACGGTGCACTTTTTTTTTATTATAAATAATTCTATAATTTAAATTTATTCCTGTATATTTCAATAAAAACTTTAGACACAAACAAAACACTTTAAACAAATGTGCTTTGAGTAAAAAGAGTTATACAGTGCAGTTTTTCTCTCTCGTGTGTTATGAAATGTTAATTTAATCCTAAACTTGCGGATTGACCTGATTTAATCGAGCGAAAAAATAAATTTTTGGGTTGAGATATTTTTTTTTCCAGAAAAGATGTACCCCAATAGCCTGAGGTTGGATTGGGTTGAGCACGAAAATGACAGGTCGAGCGAATTGATGTTATATTAATATTTTTTATTATAATTATTCAATCAAAATCTGCATCTTAATTCAAGATTATATTTTTAAATTGATGAATATAGGAAGTTTAATATGTTTTGAATTTTTTTTATAAAAGAGAATAAATAATACTTACTTTTCTTATTGTTTAGAAAATTAAATAGAAACCTTACAAAATATTAAAGAATAAAATATAATTTGTGCTTTCGTTGATACGATGGACAGGTCCAATAATCAAAAAATCATAATTATGATAAAAAAAAATATATATATATATATATATATTAACCTGAACAAATTTCAATTCGAATCAACTTAAACTGAATAACTTGCAATTCAATAGAATTGACTCAAAATGCCAATTGACATCACTAATTATGACTTATGAACTTGTAGAATTTATAAAAGAAAGAAAAAAATAAATAAAGATCACATTTAATAAGCTATAGAAATTCAAACATAAAAGTTAGTAGAGATATGATGTTAACAATAACCTTGACCCCACACGCCCCCAACTACGTCCATCACACCAAAAATCTTTACAATTCCACATCTATAAAGCCCCCCCTCCCACACACTTCCATTTCATATCACACAACCAAATATTTCTCCTCTCTCTCAATCAAAACACAACTATCACAAATTTAATACATCATTATGGCTTCTTCAACATCCCCTTTTGTTATGGCCTTCTTCATCCCTCTCTTGATGATCACCTCCTTCAGAGCAGCATCTGCTGGTAACTTCTACCAAGATGTCGACATAACATGGGGCGAAGGCCGCGCCAAGATCCTCAATAACGGAGACCTCCTCACCCTCTCCCTCGACAAAGATTCGGGCTCAGGGTTCCAGTCCAAGAACGAGTTCCTCTTTGGGAAGATCGATATGCAGCTGAAGCTTGTTCCCGGGAACTCAGCCGGCACTGTCACTGCCTACTACGTAAGTTTTTCGACTGCATTTAATCGAATCTCCATCAAAAGCAACAATCTGATCTAACTCTAAGTCATGTTGTGTTGTCGTCTGCAGCTGTCTTCACAAGGGCCAACGCATGATGAGATAGATTTCGAGTTCTTGGGGAACCTCAGTGGTGACCCTTATATTCTCCACACTAATGTGTTCAGCCAAGGGAAGGGCAACCGTGAGCAGCAGTTCTACCTCTGGTTCGACCCTACTGCCGATTTCCACACCTACTCCATCCTCTGGAATCCTCAGAGAATCATGTAAGCACCATCATCACCAAGCTTACCGAATTCTACATATGTATTTATATATGTTTTGTTGGTTGGGTTTCAGATTTTCAGTTGATGGGACTCCCATTAGAGAGTTCAAGAACTCGGAGTCAGTAGGAGTTGCATACCCGAAAAACCAGGCGATGAGGATTTACTCGAGCCTGTGGAACGCGGATGACTGGGCGACAAGGGGTGGCCTTGTGAAGACGGACTGGAGCCAGGCTCCATTCACTGCCTCCTACAGGAACTTCAACGCCAATGCCTGTGTTTGGTCTTCGGGCTCATCTTCTTGCACCGGCAATGCATGGCTTAACGAGGAGTTGGATGCAGCAAACCAAGAGAGATTGAAGTGGGTGCAGAAGAATTACATGATCTACAACTACTGCACCGACTCCAAGCGCTTCCCTCAAGGCTTCCCTGCAGAATGCACCATCAACACCACAGCTTGAAGAAACACATAATGAACAGATATAAGATTCTTTGATTATTTTTGTTCTTCCCTTGTATCGTGTGTATTTTTTTGAACATTATGTAATGAATGCCTTGACTATCAGCAATCAAAAAACCGGAACAAGGAACTGTATTTGCAAATTCTAAGAAAATACTATATGAAAACGAAGAAATCCCATTGCATGGTCAAACAAGTTGGTATCAAATTTAGAGTACATGAATTTTTCTCCTAATTTGACATTGAAATTCTAAACAATGAAAAGTAATACAAGTCATTTCGTTACATATGTTCAACATACATACAAATTATACAAAACAACAATCAAATCGATTGTGTTATAAGCAAACATACTGTACATGAAATCATCCGATTTTCTATGAAGACCAAGATCTTCAAGAATTCTGATGACATATATACTCTTATACAGTCGTAAAAATCCATTAATCCTACTCGAATTAATGAAGAGTAGCAGTTGTCAGCTTTGGCTGGTTAACAGTGTTAACTCAAATCTTCAGTAGAAAAAAGTCATTCATCTTCCAACTCCACAATGTGTGCCCTCCTTTCTGCTCCTTTCTTGCTGATCACCTCATTGCAGCCTTGATCTTTAGCCAGCCGGCAACAGCCTTAACAGAACGGCCTCGGTCCTCGCCATAACTGAACCCGGGAGAAGGTGCAGACATGTAGGGAGGGAAGTTAAATGCATCTTCAGGAACATTGACAGAGGCATGACCACCCATGCTGAAGAGCCGAAGCAAGTGTTGCATATCATCATTCTCCAGCATTTCATGACTTCTCACACGGATTTCATCCTCTGACAAGAATTAGTCAACACCCTTGCTCCGATTATTCGGCTAACCCTATTATATCATGTGTAGCATTTTGAACTTGGGGATGGTTGACATGCTGCTCATTCTGGGTAAAAGGCAGTTCAAACTGGGAGCGGGAACTCGTAAACTGAGACTGGGTGGAATATCTAGAGGGCACATTGTCATTTTAACCTGAAAAGTTGTTTTTGCAAAAATAACAAGTTAGTCCCGTCGCTTACTGCCTCACCAAAAAACAAAAATTAAATTACAAACAATCACGCTGGTTAGGCTTGACGTAATCTTAAAGAACAATATCAATGTTACCAGTTGAGAGAGTGATGCAACTTCATAGACCAAATCACTAACTAGAATAAATGATAACATATTTTGTACAGATATAACGATCAAGGTAGACTATAGATGTTTTCCCAGTAAGCATAAACACTATTTAGGTAAAGAGGAATATAATCTAAAAGAGAATTTTTGCTTCTGTGACATCAAACAACAATAGAAGAGCAAAAAGAGAATAGGATGGCAGTAAGCTTTTTATTATGTACATAAGATCTACAAGGACTTGGATACATATTGCCATTATGATAAAAAAAAATTCAAGGATATCATTAGACTTCAATTAGAATCTTTCTTCTACATATAGAGGAACCAAATTAACATATTCAGGAAAAAAACGCAACAGGTTTCACAATGCATTTCATTATTACCACTCTTCGGAGAATTGGTTCCAGAGATAAGCACAGTTTCTGAAGGCTATCCACCTATAACACTGCAAAGAAACACTATTTTATCAGACAATAAAAATCTTCTCCTTCCTCTTTACCAGTCAAGTACATAAAACTTGTATCAATTTAAGGACAGGATAGAAGAACCAGATTCACATAGAATGAGAATGTAAGAGCATTTGAGAGTAAGCAGGATTGAGCTTTTAACCAAAACATTTCAAAGACATTATCTAGTATCTTTTCATACATTACATAGTCTTTAAAATAAATATCTTGCGAAACGATCAATGTACAAAAATGTAATCTGGTCGTTGTGATGATCTATTCACTTCATAGCAAACAATTACAGAACATCTTGTTATAATAGCAAAGTGACCCTTCAGAGTTATTGCTCCAACATCAGCTTTTACTTTTCACACAATTTGCATACAAATGGAGTGAGGTTTCTCAACATCATAAAGAAGACACAATGTAACAGTTCAGAACAAATAGAGTACGGAATGAAACCCATTGCGATGATCATTTCCAAACATACAATAAACAAGCATCTATGTCCATAGACAATAATAACACAGTAAGAACTAGACTGCAACAGAGCGAAAAAATGGTATAAATTAAATCTTTACCTAGCTAAAGCAGGCTGCTTTCTGTCCGGCTCCTGCTGCTCTTCACCATCCCCCCACCGCCATCTTCCAAGCTCCTCTTTCCTCTCCCTTTCATCGAGTGTGTTCTCTCCATGTACCTCGTCTGCATTTTACTATAAAACTCCACAAAGAAACGAAAATCAACGAACAAATCATAAAACCAAGATACAACACAAAATCAATAAATCTATAAATTAAGTCAACCAGATGTCAACACTTCCAAAAGTCACATAACCATAGCGATTTTCAGATCAAAACCCCACATATCAATCAATACCAAAAAAAAAAGGCAAATCCACATCTCGAACTACACAAAATATACACACTAGCACCCAAAACCTCACCAATTGATCCGCTTAATTGAGGCAAAAACCGAAAGTGGGGTTTCGTGATTCAGCCGCAGATTAGAAGCAAGATCCCGTTTTTACAGTGACTAGGACAGATGAACAAAGGCAGTCCACTATGATTACCGCATCCCAGAATAAAGAAGAAAACAAGAGTCTGGGATGTTTATAACTGCACTTCGCTATTCTCTTTGGTTAGTGAAGAAATATATACTCCATAATCGAAGCGAGTGCTGGAAAGCAAACATGTATATATATCAGCTCAAAATCTGAATTGTAGGCATCGATTTGGATTGGGTTCCGATGAGAAATTTGGGAACCGTTGGATTTGTAAAATGTGACGGCCAACCAATTACGTCACAGTTTTTTCTTCTTTTATTTACGTCAGTTTTGGTATAATACAATGTTGAAGCGATTGTCAGTTTTTCGCAGATGTCGTTTGATTCTTCTTCTTCGCCGTCATTTTTTTTTTTAAAAAAAAAAATTGTAGTGTTTAAAAATTTTAGGTTTCTGTATGGACAATTGCTCATAAATCAAAGTTATTGGCTGCCATATCCCTCTTTTTTTATTATACAAATAATATGAAGTTATATTGCAGGCTTGCAGCCATAAGGCCATCTCCAACCCGAAATACCAAACTCAAACTCAAAATGCAGTAAACATTAAATTAAATAGTAATTTATCTCCAACCAAAAACACCAAACTCAAAACCCAAAAGAATATTCTCAGCATATTCTTTTTTTAATAATTTTTTACACTTTTCAAATACTACCTATATATTTATCAATTTTACAATTTGATCCATTTATTAATTTCATTGAAATAAGTTATTACATTATAAATTATCATTAAGGAATATAAAAATTATTATATATTTTTTAATTGAATATTTATTTTAATAATAAAAATTAAATAAGTAAACAAGTTAATAATAAAATTAAATTAATTAAAACTGATTTTAATAGCATGATTTAATCATACTTATTCATTATTTTGAATGTAGTAAAAATAATCACTATAAAAAATATAAAAAAAATCTGTATATCAAATAAAATATAAATATAATAAATCAGCATGAAATTATGAAAAAGAAATGGATTGTTTTGCAAATAAGAAAAAAAATGCGTTCTTCTACAGTAGAGCATCAAATATGCTGTCTGTGGAGATTTTGAGAACTGCAAAACTCAAATTGAGTTTGAGTATGGTGTTGGGTTGGGGGAGAAAAACTGCAAAATATGGGTTATGGGGTTGGGTTGGAGAAGCTCTAAATAGAGCTAATTAAATCTCGATCTTGTAGTGACTGGATAAATAAATCTCTTCATCGATAACAAATTGGTTATGAGTTTAAGAATAGAAAGGGACATTTCATTACTATTTAAATTAGGCAAAAATTTGCGTTAGACACGCCTAAAGAGTTTAGACAGGTTTTATCCATACTAAAATGAGTTCACACATCTCAAATAGGGTTTATTAATCCTCAATTAAGGTATATTAGATGGGTTTGACTTGGGTTAATGGATAAAACTCGCATAAATCATTTAGGCGTGCCTAACCTGAGACCTTCCCTTTAAATTTTGTTTATTTGGTACGAATTATACTATTTTACGGTGTTTCAATTATCTGGTCCAATTTTTATATTTGGTTTGTTTTTCTCTAAGAATTTATAATTGCACCCCTAATTCAAACATCAGAATATTAAAATTAATATTATAAAAAATAGAGGTTAATTAATGTTTTAAATAAGAACAATGTCGCATTATTGGAAATTTGTTTAAATATATTATTTTTATAAATAACTTTAACAAATATGTAAAATAAAACTAAACTATATAATCAATGTTTGAATAACCCGGTGTTTACAACATTGCAGCTTCAATGTAATGAACTAAATTATCTATGGTGAAAATTCTTGGCCAACAAAAAATGGTTGCAAAAAGCAAAGAAATTAGATGATACACAATTATTTTATTTCAAGTACGTGTCCTTGTGCCAAGTGACGGCATGTTCAAGGGCTTATAACCTAAGAAAAGACGAATAAAAAATCATACGAATTCAACAATTCTTGAAAATTTTGTACAACTAGCATTGAGATTTAGGTATAGTACTAAAATTAAAATTAAGTCCAACTACAATGTTACTTATTCTCTCTTTTCCTAGGCCCAGCCCAGCCCATTATTACATCTATAGTCGTGGAAGGAAACAAAGCTAATTAAGATGATAAGGATGATAGGCTAGTGAATTAGGTCTATTTCATGGATAGAGATGGGTTTGTTGAGAAAAAAGGGTTTAATATTTGTTAATATCAATTAAGATAACTTGTAGATTGGGAGATTAAGACTCTAATTGAGAGCTACTGCGTCTATTAGTAGCGTCTATAGCAAAATTAAATTACTTTAAAAGTGCATTTGAGATAGTGAAAGCGGAATTAATATATATTTGAGTAATCATCAAGTAGTATAATTAAATACTGATTAGTGTCTTCTTCAATAAATAATAATTGTGACATTTTCTAAAAGTTACATTTATATATAAATGTGGCTACGTATTTTGTCAACGCATTCCTACTATATTGTAAGAGCAAGAGCTCTAATTTTGAAGGACTTTTAGGTTTGTATTTAAATATATATATTATCATTAGAAAAGTCTAATCCAAAACCTCGATTAGGTTGAGATAATGTGAAAATATATTTGGTTTAGAGTGGATAAATTAGTTCACTATTATTAATTATTGAAGCATTAAAAATAGATATATGAAAGATCTACTAAGTTCTTTCAAGAAAAAAAATGGTTATAAATAATATAAAGAGAATAAAAAAAGTTATATATACGTATTAAAAAATAAATGAATGTAGTGGCAGAGTGTTTTTAAGAGGAAAATTCTGAAATGAGAATTTTGGTTATTTGACATGTAAAATATATTAACTCTTATAAAAAATACCACTTATGTTAAATTTTTAAATAATACGTGATATAATTGAAAACTTATTGAGAGAGATTGAACATAGTGCTCCATTCGCGTTATCCGCAAAAAGAATTTAATCTTCAGTAAATTATAGTAATTGTTGATGAAACACACACTATTCAATTAAACAACTACTTATATTGTAAGAAATAATTTATCAATTGTCTAAATATATAATTTGTAATTTGTCATGCTTAAATTTTTGTCTTTAACTTAATATCTAAGTCGAAGCTTGAGAGTTACACATTGCTGATTAATTCGACGTAGTTTATATAATGGGGGTTGACAAATGAAATTAAAAAATAAATAATGAATACACGAAATATAAAAATTAAATCATAATATATTTTATAAATACAATTATAATATTTAATGTGATCGACTAAATAATCTATTCCAAGACATGTATTTAGCAATTTAAAATTAATTTATAAATCAATCACAATTTATCTAAAAACCAAGCCGACAAATTCTTTTGCAAATAAAAATAACTTATATTATTGTTTTTATAAATAAAATCATTTTGAAACTACTTAAAATAAAATATTTGAATGGGTAAAATATTGATAATATTACAAAAATAAATCTTATCAATAGCTTTAATTAAAAAATTATTATTTTTTATGCATAAGGAAATATTAAGATTTGTTTTACTTAAATCTAATTTTTAAATAATAAAGTAATAGGTCTAGCAAATATTAATAACACGTATTGGATATTAATATATATTTAGAGGAAGTAAATATAAGTGAATATTTAATCTTAATCTTAGTTCATAAATTAATTGATTTTAATATCTTGATAAATAAGATAAATAAAATAAAATAATTTTAATTTTAATATATTTTGTTTTGGCGGGAACAGTTATGGTGACTTGTTTGCTTTAGTATATATATAGATACGAATATGAATTCAATTGATTAAAAAATTAAAAATCAATTAAATTCACATTTAATCATATAAAAGGGGGTGGATTGGGATTTTTTAAATTTAAATCTAATCATTAATTTCAATTTATTTCTCTCATCTTATAATGAAAACAAATAAGTATTATTTTAATTTTGTAAAATGGAAAACTAATTAGATATTCATTCCATTAATAACTTACCCTAATTAAGGGATGTGATATTTTCGATTTAACAATTCCAAATAATCAAGTGATGATAAAGAATAAATTATACTTTTAACTTAATTTTTGCTACTTTATGCATTTTTTATAAGAGTGACTATTCTTTGCATGTGAGTATGTGACTTTGATTTTTTGACATTTTTAATTTTTTCCTCGTGTTTTTAATGGGTGGGTATTTAAACAAATTTGAGGGTTTAATTAATAGGACTGTTGTTGTAATTTTCACATAAGATTTTCGATTGAATGATCCAAAATTGATTTTTATTTTATCAATATATAATTCTAATATTTTGTATGTGTGATAAAATAAGCACAAATACAAAATACAATTAGAGAACAAGAATCTCTTACAAGTTAAACTATTAATTGGATGACACAAACAAATTATGTCAATTCTTGATATAATTATACACAATTTATATACAACCATATTGGTCCCCATTTTTCAAAGTAATTTTAAATGCACAACTGAATATTGATTTATAAAACTTGCACCTTATCCAAACTGAGTGTCAGTCTCAGTTTGATTATCAAAAGCTCAGTACGTGAATTAAGTCTGGATAGTCTTAGCGTCAGTTTCAGTCTATATTTCAACACTTGAGTGCTGAGTTTTAAAAAAAGGTAAGTTGATAAACTGGAAGCGAAAAAAACACAAAGGATTATAGTGGTTCGAACACTGAAGGTCCTACGTCCACTCTTCAAACAGAAGTCTATAAATCCACTAAGTGACGATTTACACAAAGTGCTCCTACAATCTATCGTTTGTCGGTGAAAGCCTCGTCCACCGATCTACAAGCTCACTCGCTTGGTCTTTTGCTCGTCCTTTACTTCGCAGCTCCTCGGAGTGTGGGCACACCACGCAGCCTTCCTCGAAACTGTCAGCTTGCGGCAAGAATGCCCGTGAGAGTCAAAGTACTAGATGTACTTGACTGTTGTAATCTTTCTTAGAGAGAAAGATTACCAATATAACTCAAGAACTTAGAAGTTCTGAGTCTCGTGTTCACAACAGTGACACATGAAATAGCTTAGAAAGCCTCAAACGTTTGAGTCGTAAATTTGACAGAGGATCTGCTATTTGAAAATCGCAAGTTTGATTCGTGTTCGATAAGCTTCTTCTGTTGAATCCTCAAGTATATATTTATAGGCAAGGAATTCTAAGGTTTGAATCTTCATAGATGTTAGAGACAAAATGGATGTCGTCCATTCAGAAGTCTCCATTCATTATAGTGATCGGCGGGTATGTAGGTGTTTTTCCAGAAGGTATAATATTTTTCCCGCTTTTTTCTGACCGCGATAGTGACTGTTCACCTTTTGTCAGAACGGTAGTATTCGGTCGGTCCGAGGAATCCAGACTGGCCAGTCCAATGAATTTTAGACTGAAGTCTAAGTTTCAGTTTGTAGACTTTAATGAATCTCATATCCTAATAGTCTGATCTTGTCAGCACGTTCGTCTGAGGAATACTTCTTGTCTCTATGCGTCGAGACTAGAACTAGGATTCCATGGTGATGTGTCATGTTTGCAAGTCCATGTTGGCTGACGTCATCATTTAGTATAAACTTGGTTCTCATGCTAGTCAGTTCCAAAGTATCTCCAAACTCGTTAGTTTCTTTAAGATCCAAACTGGTCAGTTCCATACTGAGCTCCAGTCTGTTTGAGTCTTCTCGCGCATCCAGACCGGTTTTTTAGTTTGTCTTCGAACCAACTCCAACTTACAATTCGATAATTAAAGGCCTTTACAGGACTTTACATTTTGAACCCATACTGGAACTTAATCTAGAGACTTACTAAGATGACTTTTACACTTTGACCCACCAAAACAAAATAAGATAAGGAAATTTCTAACAAATTCCTAATAACCCACATTTAACTAGAGTTGTAATCGAATCAAATTGAGTTGAATAATGTCTAGCTCAAGTTTGATTAGACGATTATCAAATCGAGCTTTAAATTTTTATCGAATATTTTAAAATTTACGAAATTAATCGAACCTGAATGAATTACTTTCTAAATTTGGAATATATTTAAAATATTATTATTTTTCTAAAGAAAAAATTATTTATCATACTATTTTATCTACACAGATGCAGATATAGCTGGTGACATTGATTCTACCGTATCAGGAGCCAACCAACCAACTAGCTGATATCCTAATTAGCTGCAATTTAAATCATGAAAATATTAATTTTATGAATTTTATTTATCATTACTTTAACTATCAAGTTTATTTACAAGTTCATCATGAGTATAAACTGAATTTGATTAGTTTAATAAACCGACGTCACTTACTAAAATGAAATCGAAAATCTTTTATCGAGTTGAGTGCACTTTGGTGTTTTGTTGATATAATTATAGTTTCCACTGATCAAAAGTCAAACATATTTAGCAATTAATATGAAAACAATCATAGATTGATAAGATAATTTCTCGTTACCGTCAATTTGTCTAATGCTAGTTGAAACTTGTGAAATTGCATGCATTTCTGTCGGGTGTCGGTTGCCAAAGTCCATGATCAGAATATACAACTACTCTTCATTCTTCCTTATCTTAAATCAATTTGTATTCATAGAAATGGATCGTTATATTAATGTATAAAATCGTTTCGCAAAGTTTTTTTTTCCAAAGAAAGAATGGAGGATCGATTCTAAACTTTTTTTATTAGAAGATGTTTAAGGTATAGATTGTTCATTATTAAAATATGTTTTATGAAGAGATCTGTTGGGTATCAGGGTTCCAGGCCCGTTTACCAGCCTGTTACACCACCGGACTCCGACCAGGCTTAGATTGAGCCCAGGTTCCACGCACTAGGGTTCGAACACCCTAGCTCTTCAAGCTTGGTCCTCCTCGAACTAGATCTTCAAGCTCGGACACAGATCTTGCCGTTAGACCTCAGGAATCCTCCGATCCGTGCTCCTCGACCAACCACACAAGAAAGGGACGAGGGTCTGCTTGCTCCTCTTTAGCTAACTCAAGAACAAGCTCCGCTCCAAACTGGGTATCAGGAGGTGAATCAGAAGCGAGAGGCAGCCCTCGAAGGCCCAGACCTTACCGTCTGAGCACCCCAACGCCGTCCACCACCCAAGGGAGTTGCCAGAACAAGAAGCACACGCTAAGAGCTCTCACAAACACTCACACTCACCACGAATCACTCACAAGATCACTCAAGATCGAAGAGAGAAGGAGGAGAGAAATCAGAGAAGAGAGAGATATGCGGCGCTCTGAATTAGGGTTTCACTCGCTAGGGTTAGGAGAGCGGGTCACACATATATATAGTAAGTTAGAGTAACCGCCCCGCTAACCGCTTCGACCCGAACCAGGATCATAACCCGAAACCAATCCATAAACCAAACCAGGCAAGTGGGCTCGAGAAAAGAATAGGAAAGAGGCCAAGAATATAAGAGAAGCCCAAAGCAAAATGGCCACACATATTCCTACATTCTCCACCTTGGGCATGGTTGCGTGGGGCATTGCTCTTATTGGTTGTCATCATCGCCGGTTGCCTAGCGATACATGTACTAGGACTTTATTGTGTGTGTGAGTATGGCTAAGGTACGCATCACAGAGGAGAAGTACCTGCAAAATTAAGACAATACCCAAATGAGTAATGGAAGTGACACACAAAAGGATACACACCATCTCAGACCTAGCAAACATACATATTCAAACGTGCATCGAAATATTTTTTGTATATTCAAATCATAAGATGCTTCAATATTTTTATAAAACGTTACACCGTTAAAAACATTAATATATGCGCAACAAAGAATTCATTTTAATTTAACTCACATGTATTAGATTCATAATATTTGAGCCCTTAATCTAATTCCCAGTCCACCCTCTATATGCAACTATATTCAAGATTTTAATTAAAATTTGCATTTTTTATGCGCCTCAACCCCAAATTTACCAGCTTTAAAATAAATAAATAAATAAATAAATATATATATATATATATAATGGCAACAAAACATATATTATAATGTCATTAATGAAGATAATGGTGATGACCTTTCAATCAAGAACAATATTAATTCTGTTTCACCAGCTCTCCTAAACAAAAAAGTCAAAAGATTTGGTCTTCATTGCTGATGCATGAGAAATGCAGTGTCAATGGAGAGAGAGATTCTAACCTAGAGAGAAAGACAAGCAAAAGAGTATCAAATTTTATTACAACCTTTTTGAAATCTTGATGGTTTCTTGCTTGTAATTTCTTACAAAGTGCCCCCCATCTTCCTTTTCCTTTAAAATATTCTAGGAATCAATGGTGTGTTCCTCTCTTAAAAAAAATTAAATTTTTTATATGGATGTTACTGAATTATTTTCTCACTAACTTTTTTGTACTTTTGTAGGAATTCTTGAATTTTGGGCACTAGAAAATTATAGCCATGTTGCTAACTTTTAGGGTGTCATGAAGTAACAACATGAATTATATGCAGTATGGCGTAATCAACGACTTAAATCAATTATTTATAATTTAATTAATTTCAAGATTAATAGTATTTTCAACTCACATACATGATAAGATTGACTTAGACAATAGATATTTAATCGATCTTCCATCTTTTGATGATATATTTATTATTGTAGACGTGACATTAAAATGACAAACTATATATGCATACTAAACGAATTGATGTTGCTCTATATATATATATGTTCACAAAACCGCAAAAAAAAAATTGTGAATATTGCAACTAAACTGATTTTGATATTATGTTAGAATTCAGTTCTTTCATACAAAATTAAATTAATTATAAGAAGAGAGATGTTTTATTATTATAAAATGGTTTAAATCAATATATATCCACACTTGACGTGGGACACAATTAGCAAACACAAAAATTTTAATTAATGAGCAATCTATATATATAGATTATTTCAAAAGATTCAGATCTATACGTTTACAAAGACAAAAATGCCCCCAAAATGGAACATTTCAAAGAAGTTAGAGACAAACCGAGCATGGCTAGCTGCTTTCTTTCTTGTGAACTTTAATTTGCTGTATATTAATATATTATTCAAATACCCCTCCCCAAAGAAGGTAGTATGATTTTTATATAATGAATTCAGTCAAGTTCTTTGTCAGGTTGTTATTCAATAATCTCAACTAATTAAATTTGCATTATTACATTAATATTACCAGTGAACTAATCCAAATGTGCGTGTCTGTGTGTGAGAAGAGGATATATGGTAAGACTTTTTTGGTTTCTTGCAAGCCTTGCATCATCACCTCCCTACCTATAAATTAAGGTCTTCCCTTCTGACATTCTTCCTCAACAATCAATAAACAAAAAATAAGAGTTTGAAATTGGTCGGATCGAGTTTAGACAGAAAAGAAAAGATGGGCAGAGCTCCATGCTGTGACAAAGCCAATGTGAAAAGGGGACCCTGGTCTCCCGAAGAAGATTTCAAACTCAAGTCCTACATCGAAGCATTCGGAACTGGTGGCAATTGGATCGCCCTTCCTCAGAAAAGTGGTAAGTGCTCTCGCACAAACATATATATAGTATAGATAAATACATACATTTTACATATGTTGATGTATGTATAGTAGTTGAATTGAAATGATGATGATGATGATGATGATGAGCAGGGCTAAAGAGATGTGGGAAGAGTTGCAGACTGAGATGGCTGAATTACCTGAGGCCTAACATCAAACATGGTGGATTTACTGAGGAAGAAGACAATCTGATTTGCAGCCTTTATATCAGCATAGGCAGCAGGTCCCTCTCCCTCCCCTCCAGCTTGTTCTATTCTATCATACATCAAGATTTCTGTTTTTCTTGTTTGTTTCTGAAAACTGATTTGGTAATAAAATTAAGGTGGTCCATAATCGCGGCGCAGCTGCCGGGAAGAACGGACAACGACGTCAAGAACTACTGGAACACGACACTGAAGAAGAAACTGCTCGGCCGCCATAAGAAGAAGCCGTCGACCAATATTCCCGGCCTAGAACAAGAAGAAGGTGGAAGCTTCGATCTACGCAACTTGAGCAGTTCAGCTCTGGAAAGGCTTCAGCTCCACATGCAGCTGCAAACACCAATCTCTCTCTTCAACAATCCGGCGCTCTGGCCCAAGATGATCCAAACCCTAAATGAGAATATTCAACACAATCGCATGCCCTCCACCACGCAAGATCATCTTGCACATTCTCAAACTACTCAATTCCCATTCAACGCGAAACTCAGCGGATCGGAGCAAGACAATCCAAGCTTTTCCCAGGGTGATCTTGAAGATTTGATGATGATCAACAACAAATCTTGCAGTGCAGCAGGGAAGAATAATCAGACAGTTGATCATGAGCTGGATTTCTTTAAGGATATGGATGGTGCATCGGAGGAAGGTCTGGCGTGGTGGTCGAATGAATTCGAACTCGTGGGACTCAGCGGCGATGATTCTTCAATCTGAACATATGTGTTCAAGACAGGGGCGGAGCTATATGGGGGCTGATGGGGGCTGCCGACCCCACGACGATCCAAAAATTGTATTATTATATATATGAATGCAGAAGCTTTACTTATGTCGTAGAAGAAGAGAGGAACGGCGAAAATGGCGATGCGAAAGAAAGCTGCGGCGCAAATGTCTTTCAGGACAATGGGAAAGAAGATAGTGAAAGAAGCGCTACTAGGCTTTTAAATTTTTAATAAAATCGTGTTTAAAAATAAAAGTTTTAAAAGGAGAAATGGGCCTTTTATTATCTTTTGTAAAATTACTCTCTCTATCCACTAGCCAACCAAAAAATTTCTTTTTTACATTGTAAAATAACTTTTAACTTTTAGTAGTATTTATTTTAAAACTTACATTTTTTAGATTTATTTATATTTACTGTTTATTTATCTAAAATATAATAAATTGAAGTATTAGTATTTGAATTATTTAATTTATTTGAGGCTTATTTGCGTTTGGTTATTTATATTTTTTTGCATGTTTGTCATATTAACAGTTTTATTAAATCAGTTTTATTTATCTTTCAATTTTAATTAAATTTGTTTAGTTTGAGCTTAAATTGAAGTTAAAAAGCAAGAGGCCATGAGTAAAGAATTTAGAAGCTATTTTCTATTATTTTTTCATAAACCTAGTTTTAATATGTTTCATGATCACTATGAATTTATATGGTTTTTAAAAATTATATATTATTACATTATAAAACTTTGAGTCTACGGATTATGGAATAGGCTTTAGCCCCCACGACGCTCAACCTCTGCATCCGCCACTGGTTCAAGATTACATATGATGCAGGTTTTAGTTTTAGCATGTGAGATATTAATAATATTGTGGACTTACTACTTAGAGGAGTTCAATTTGTTAGCTAGCTCATAAAAGAGGGGAGGAATTTGGTGTCTGGTTATAGACTTATTGTATATTGATGATGTGAATAAATTAAATGTTAATTAATAAACAAACTACAATCACATTTGATGTCATTACTCGTGTTGTGATCATTATTCCACTTATTTTCTCTATTATTTTGATTGTAAATCCAGTTTCTTTTTCTTTTTTTTTTCAAGTTTCTGGATAGAAATTGAAACGAGAAATGGGGGAAATTTTGAGAGAATTTTTAGAAAGAGACTTTACTTATATAGCACTATAGTCTTGCAATCCCAACAAGGTAGTACTAATACTAATTTGATAATAAAACAAATAAACGGAGAAAATATTTAAAAATCGAAATACAACTCTCCCTGAATTAAAATTTTTAATTCAACTCTTTTCTACTCCAACAACTCCAATACTCGGAGTATGTGACAATAATACATTGAAGAATATTGTTTTTTATGTGTAAACAAACTGATAAGCCCATAATAGAATATGGGCTTTTAATGACCCATTTGAACACCCATCCGCCTTCACAACATTCCATGCATCTCTTGAAATAGAATGTAATAATACTTCAATTTAAATTCCATTTCATACGTCTCTAATCTATATATACCTAAAAGCAAAACCCCACCCCAAAATTTTTTTCCCCCAAAAAATCTTACTAAAAATAAACCTAGCATATAATAGGTAAGTAAAACTAAATATGGTAAGTATGTAATTATTATAATTTATAATTAATCACTACTAATTGTTTTATTGGAGTATATAAATAATTAGGAATTTTTAATTATTAACATGTATATATTATATAATTATTATTAAAATTTATGTTTAAATAAAAAATAATTATAGTTACTAATAATAAATATGCTAAGTATGATGAATAATTAATTTATTGTACATATATAAAGAAATATTTATATCTACATTTTATATTTTGAACAAGTAGTTTATTATGTTAGTTTAAATTATATTTAATAATTAATCAAATACAATACTCATCATAAAAAAATTAATATCTTTACTAAGGATATAAAGAGGGGAAAAAGGAAGGGGAAAATTTTTATTATAGAAAATATTTTTTGGAATAAATCTTACATATACTTAATAATAACTTAAATGTATATTTGTAAAATATTGAAGAAAAAATTATTCTTAAACTTGAATACTCATTGATTTCACATATATATCAATCTATATAAATATAAAAGCAAGACCCCAAGCAAAAAAATTCTCCAAAAAAAAACTTACCTAAAATAGTTGTACAATATATTAAGAAAGTAATAGTATTAAATATGGTAATTATATCTCTATTAAAAAAAAAATATGCTAACTATATAATTAATAATTATTATGTTGTATATATATTTAATTAAAACTAATTATTTTATATAAATGTATACATATATGTATTGTACAATTATATTTCTCATTTATGTTAATGTTAAATAATTAATTTCATTACTAATTAGTCCAAAAAAATTATAATTAGATATTTCATATGAATTAAAATAACTATTTGCATTCAAATTCTCATTTAAATATTATCAATATTGACTTTTTTAATTTTAATGATTATTTAATAATTGAAGTTACTAAAACATAAATTTTTTAAATCCATAAATTTATTAAAAATGCTTAATTCATGATCATTCATAAAAAATGCTTAATTTACGTTATTCATTAAAATTATTTATGACTAATAATTAAATCCCAAAGCATAATTAGTGGCATTCTTATTGATTTTTTTTCACTATCATTAGTATAAATAGGGTCTAATTCTCAAGAACAATCAAAATAATTTTCATTTTGCCATTGTCATATCTATAGTTCCATCATGTAGTGTTTGCATTTTCTTAGAATTGATCTTTTGATTCTAATATTTGTTGTAGGGAATATGAAGATGTCGTCTATAGGGGTTTAGAGGGGTGCTTGAAGTGTTTGAAATTCAAAAGAAGATCTTAAAGCACGAGTGGATCAAGAGGATTGCTTGAAGTGTTTGAAATTCAAAAGAAGATCATGAAGCACGAGTTCTTTTTATCAGTTGTTGATATGATTTTTGCATGTTTTGGATGTATACACTTTTGAGGTTTATTTCTCACAAAATTTATAGTTTTTAGTTCAAGTTTAATTTTTTTTTTACTTTTCATTGATGTATATAATTTGTTTACATTGTCGCTCTACTCAATGATAATTATGTATTTTTTAGAAAAAAATCTTAAATTTAGATATTTGATTTTTGTGGTTAAATTAATTCATTATGTAATATTATTTGGTACTTTGCTTTCATTATACTGTTTTTAAGTTATATTCATTCTTCATCTTAATAAGATTTTATGTTTATATATTCAATTCAATATTTAACGTCAATGCATTTCTATTTTTATCATTTATATCAAATGAGTTGTTTTAACATTAACTTTTGATACCATACAAATCATCAAAACCAACATATGAAAAATAATATTATACAAACTAAAAAAATATGTAATTTGTTACATGGTGGGTTGATATTTTATTAATTCTAATTTACTATTTAAACGGTTAAACGGTTCTTTAAATAATTGTTTGAATGTAATAGCTTAAACGGTTCTTTAATACGAAAAACAACTTACAAATACTGTGTGATTCTTCCATTTGTCGAGAGGGGCAGCCGCATCTCCACAACCCCCTTTGGCTTGATCAGTCAAAGGGCTAATTAGGTCGCCTCCTATTTTAATCTTGAGATATTTGAATACAATCGACAATTATTCTTCCTGCAAGAGTCTCGACGGTCGCATCCTCAGCCGGTGGCAATGTAGAGGGATTTTGTCTATAATGATGTAGACAAAAAAGAAGAAGAGAACCGATGAACAGGCTTGAGAGTTTACGTGAATGATAATGAAATTAAGAAAAAAAATAAAAGATATGATAGATTTTGAAGATGAAATGAATTTAGGAGGTTACCAAGTTAAATAAACCTACTAAATATTCTATATTGCTTAATACCAAAAAAAAAACCCTTTATTTAATTAAACATTAAAACTTACGTCCCGGCTTAATTGTCCCGGGTTGACCGGGCATAATAACCAAGGAATGTGAGTGCAAATTAAGTTGAGTGAAATTAATATTTTATTGTTGAGTTTAAAAAGTTACCTTTTTAGTAACGGGACAATTGAGCTAGGACAGACGAAAAAGGAAAGTGGGACAATTAAGCTGGGACGGAGGGAGTTTTAATTGCCACATGTCAAAAGACAGGCCATTGGATCACATGCTAAAATTTAGTTTGTGCTAAATAGGAATGAATCTACACCATTCATCTTAAAAAATCAATGGTTGAGATTAAAAATTTATACCAGATTTCATGCTTTTTTGCTTATAAATCATGCTTAATCGAATTAAGCATAATTTATAAAGCAATTAAGCATGAACGAGAATTATGCATAATTTTTCAATCTTTGATGTTTTAATCTCAATCATTGATGCTATCAATCTAATGGCTGAAATTTATTCATATTTAGCACAAACTTTAATTTTAGCACTTGAACATAACTCTCTCTCTCTCTCTCTCTCTATATATATATATATATATATATATATAGATTAAGAATAAGTTTAATAAATGACTTTTCCTAACAACAATACATTAATTTAAACTCACACTTAGATGCTATTGAGAAAGCTTCGAACTCATAATCTCTTTAATTATCACAAGTTACGAGTGAGCAACGGGCGGTTCGGTTTGAAATTTGAATTGAACCCACAAACCCACAATTTTTTAAAAATTTAACCTGAACCGCCAGAATCAAAATATGTAGATCGCACTCAATCATCGATTTTGATTTGATTTTGGTTTGAACCGAAAAACCCCAAAAAATATCCAAAAAAAAAATCTCAAAATCACAATAAAAAAGCAACATGCGAGAGGGGCTAAGTAGGGGGTTGAGGGTGAGGGATTGAGTGAGGGTCGCAAGACTGCAAGTTAGCGACTGGCGAGCAGCCCTTAGGCGAGAGGGACGACGAGCCAAGACAGAAATAGTGACGTGCGTGAGGGGCATGTGTAGGGGTGAGGGATTGAGCAAGGGCCTTGATAGATTGAGTGGCGTGCGTGAGGTGAGTGGCTGAGGCCTGAGGGTGAGGGATTGAGCGACAGAGTCTGGACTAGGGTTTCGTTGGGTAACTACTAATTTGGGTTTATAATTTATTTACATATAGGATATATAATAATATAAATAATACATTAAATTTAATAATTTATATATGTATATGAATTGTGGTTCGGTTGTAACCAAACCCAAATTGAACCAAACAGATAATCCAAAATTTTTCTTAAATTCAACCGAAATTGAAATCGCATGTGTTTTCGAACCGACCAAAATTGCCTGAAACCTAACAAATCGGTTCGGATTGACGGTTTAGGTTTGGTTTTCCTCACCCTTATCACAGGTAACGTGCTTTCACAACTACATCCAAGCAGTGGATGAATAAATGAATTATTATTATTTTAAATAGTAATGCATTTATTTAAACTTACACACTCAGATATTTTGAGAAGCTCAGACTCATAACCTCTTGGTCTATGTAAAATAGTTTCACTACTACCCTAAGCAGTGGAGAAATAATTAATTTTTATAGATGACTATTGTCGATTCATTTTTATTTATTCTAAACCGATTTTAACATTGAATCTCTTTCTAAATATAATACTCCCTCCGTCCCACTCTATTAGTCTCATTTGCCTTTTTGGTCTGTCTCACTCTATTAGTCTCATTTCCTAAAATGACAAACTTTTTCACACTCATCAATAAAATATTAATTCCATTACACTCACAAACATTGGTTCCTGTGCCGAAACCATATGGGACTAATAGCGCGGGACGGAGGTAGTATTATCTTAAAATGACCAATGAAAATTTTTTATGATATTTGTTGTATTAAAAAGAATTTTCAAAGAGAAGTTATTCTATCCATATATTTTTCTTATATATATAATGCATAATTTAAGCTGTAATACTAATATAAAAGGTAAATTCTGGTGCATTTAAACTTCAAAATTTTATATCTTTTTATAATAAAGTGAAAGTTAAAAAAAAAAATCAAGGTATAAGTTTACCTCAATCATGCATGTGTCAACGATAACATTCTAATATTTCATTATCTAAAATTAATATAACTCTTTATAAAATATCAATTTTACAATATGTTTGATTACATGAAGAAATAATTAATATTATTTTTATTAATAAGATATAATATATTTTATTGAAATTAATATTATGTATATATAATATTAAAAAAATGTTTTATATATTTATTATTTATAAATTATTAAAAATAATATATACGTGCCGCGCATCGCGCAGGAAGAAATCTAGTTTATCTTGAATTCATAAACTTTGGATACAGGCTAGACACTTTAGTTATGAAATCTTTGCTGTTGCAAATCAAAATTTTGTGTTTTCACATTTTTTCGATGTTTTCTGAAACTTGATCTTTTTTTTTTTGTCTTTAATGCACAGAATTCTTAGCATTAATAGTATGAAACGCAATTACGGAAATACTATAACTTTAAGCTTTTAAAATAAAGAATCTGAAATTTCGCCATCGTGCTTTTAATACTAACGCATTATCAAGAATATTTTCTTTTAGACGAGGTTTTTTTTTTTTTTTTTGAGTATAATGAATATTGCAAGTTGTGTACATGGTTTGCAATTAATTCTTGGAAATAGTTGGTGAAATAGGGACTAAACCAAATTCGACGGCTTAATTTGCAGTGGATCCTTAATGTGGAGAATTGAAGTATCCCATTTATGACTTGGCCAAGGCTTAAGACAACTTTGTCAGAAGTCATGTCTGTTACTAATGAATTTTCAACAAATAATTAAAAAAAATTAATCATTTTTTTAATAAGAAAACCTTGGTCACTTTTATTAACATAGGTTGATGATCAGATGCGCTGCATGGAGTTTTAATTAATTTAGACTATGTTGAAGGGTGTTTTTTATCGGATTGAGGCCCCAAGAACTTTTATGATAAAAAAGAAATAAATAGCAGAAAATAGCTTAGATAACAAATGTATTATAGATTAAATCAAACCGTATTTTGAGCTAAGAACGAAAACAATTGATGTCCACTGAAAAACCAGTTCAAATTAAGAACTCTTTCTTCTAAGAGAATTACGGCGTGTTGAATTCTTGTAATCGAAATTGCCAGTAAATTCTATATAAAAGTTTAGATGCTGGAAAAAAGAGATTTACATGAGGTATTTATAAGCTATATTCGAACTCGAGCGTTTCCTATTTTTCTGCCAGGTAACATTTAATATGTTCCTGGTCTTCAGCATACGTTTCTACCCGTTTCATCGGAACTTTCTACACAAGCTATTGTTACCCAAGATGCGGATATATGAGCACGTTAATCAGGCTCTCCACCATGGCAAGTAAAAACAATAGTCAACCCGTGCATACTCCTGAACCTTCGTTAGGATTTAGATTTAATCAAGACACGAGATCTTGTATTCTCTGAAGTCGGACAGAAGAATACATCTCATTGTGGTCCAATCAATACGCAACCGCACGTACCAGCATACCAAGTGATCAAAACAAATTTATATTACTATATTTAAATCACTTCTATTCGACTATGCTGAAGCCTACACTGACAGACTTATCTTTGAGATGACTCGGCTGTGATTACTATATTTATATCTCACTAGATCAAGCGATCCATACGGTCTTCTGTGATCTATTATACGCTGTATAATCTCCCTATCGACGAGATAAGAGGATACAATTGTTCTCGCATGTAAGTTTGTTTACACTTAGAAGATAAAGCTTAATGTATACATACTGTAATAAATCTTTCAGTATACAAAACCCAACATGGACAAGATTCTGTAACCGTGGGAAATGGTAACTCACTTCCTATCTCTCACGTTAGTAAGACCTCCATTCCCAGCCTTACTTCAAATAAGTCTCTAATTCAAGATCGCATATTGTATGCTCATCAAATCACCAAAAACCTTATTAGCATTTCTCAATTCACAAAAGATAACAATGTCATATTTGAATTTCATCATTCTCACTGTTTGATAAAGGACAAAGTGACACACAAGACTAGGTTCAAGGAAAGCTTGAGAATGGTCTTTACCAACCGGATGTTCCTGACTTGCAATCATGAACATCTTCCTGCCTCTCACTACTCGTTTGTTTGCTCAAGATGCTATGGTTTGGCACCATCATCTTGGTCATGCATGCTTAGATACTCTACGGTCTGTTCTTCAACTATAAAAAGTAAATGTCAACACTGATGATCTTCTATTCTGTACATCAAATGCCTTTTCCACTTCGTCCCTTTAGAACGTCTAAACCATTTCAGCTGGTTCATGTTGATGTATGGGGGCCAACATCAACCCCTTACATTGCTGGTAGGTACTATGTACATTTCATTGATGATTTCACTAAACATACTTGGATCTTTCCCTTGTATCTCAAATCTGATGTAACGACTGTGTGTATCAAGTGTTTTGCCTATGTGAAAAATCAATTTAACTGCACCATTAACTCCATCCAATTTGATTGTGGTTCTGAATACTCACGAATACTTCCCTTCTTTCAAAAGCATGGGGTAATTGTTAGAAAATCCTGTCCACACACACACACACTCAAATGGAATTGCGGTGAGAAAACACAGACAAATAGTCGATATAGGGTTATCCTTACTCGCCAAAGCACATTTTGATGGGTTTTGTATACTGAAAGCATTTATTACAATGAGTATACAATGGTTTATTTCTCCTATCTGTTAACAATCTTACATGTATGAACAATGGTATCCTCTTGTCTCACCGATAGGGGTGATCATACGGCGTGTTGTAGATCGCAGAAGACAGTATGATCACTTGACCTAGTGAGACATAAACCTGATCACAGCCGAGACAGCGTATGAGGATATGTCTGTCCGGATGGCTGCAACATTGTCGGAATAAGTAGTCTGTCTTGGTTACTTTACGTGCTGGTACGCAGAGGTGGCGTATTGATGGACCGCAATGAAATGTATTCGTCTGTATGACATCAGCGAATACAAGATCTCGTTATATTGATTGAGTCCAAACCCTAACGAAGGTTCAGGGGTTTGCACGGGTTGACTGTTGCTTTGACTTGCCATGGTGGAGAGCCTAAGTAACGTGCTCGTATATCCGCATCTTGGGTAACAACAGTTCGTGTAGTACCACCTGAGACTGGGTTTAGGTAACCATATCCGAGTAATAGGATGGGGACATTTCCTGAGGAGCTCAATAACATTCATCGTGCCAAAGTCCTGCAAGCTGATTAAGTTCAAGCACGAGTGATAAAGTTTGAGTGGTACTACTTAGGAATTATAAGATATTAATTAATTGTAGTTAGAGCTTGTCAGAGTCTCCGATTAATTAATGGATGTCCGGTAACCTTAAATATGGGGATTCTCAATTAATGCAGCCCGTTCTCATAACGTGGTAATAAAGGGGTAGGTCAGTATTAATTATGTGGTAAAAAAGAATTAATATTAATTAATTGTGTCCTGGGTTGTGGACATTGGAATTAATTAAATAATATATAAGCCCACTTTATTATTTGCATTAGGTCTCAGGTCTGACCCAAATTAAATATGCTGAATTGAGCCCAAAATGGCCCATTAGGGTTTACAACCCTAGGTCTATAAATAGACAGCTCTCTCTCATAAGTTGTAACACAGTTGAAACACACTAAACCTAGAGAGAGAGGGAGGCGCCGATTTTGGGAGAAGAGGGAGGCGCCGATTTTGGGAGAAGAGGGAGGAGAATTTCGATTCTGGTCCTGCTCAGAATACAGATCTACGGAGTCCTCACCAGTAGTAGATCTGAACAGCATTGGGACACAGCCCTGAAGATCTAATCTGGAGAACAGATTTTTCTTTTCTTCTCCTTTTGTTTTTCGAATTTATTCTTAGAAATTAGATTTCTAATTTCTACTTCCGCAAATAAATTTGAATCGCGTGGTTGAATTGAGATTTGGAATTCAAACGCGAAAGATCGGTTCATACTCGACGGAGTTACGGTAAACGCTAAATCCACAAATCTTTGTATTAAATTCATAGGAGCATGCTAGGGTTTTGAGAATTTTAATTATGTGCAATAACCATAAATCAATCCGGTTCAGTTTGGTTTTGGTGATTCGGTTCACGGAAAAACCCTACACATCTTCCCTTAGTATTCTGGTGGGATACCTTCAAAACTGCTATCTCCATAATAAATAGACTCCTTACCGTCACACTTAAATAACAATCTCCATTCCAAAATCTCTTCAAAGTTCCTTTCCGACTACAAGTTCTTAAAGTCATTCGGTTGCTCTTATTTTCCCTATTTGCGACCTTACAACACTAAAGAACTTCAATTTCACAGCTTACAGTGCAACTTTTAGGGTATAACTCGATTCATAAAAGCTATAAGTGCCTTAGTCCAACAACGAGGTTGTATATTGTAAGAACAGTCTAATTCAATGAATTGAAGTTCCCCCATCCCTCTCTCTTCTCCAGTGTCAAAACTGAAGCATCCCTAACTCACACTCCAATATTCCAAGCTCCAGTAGCTTCCTCCTCATCTACACATACTACCTCGACAACAGATAAGTCACTATCCCCTCTACCTGTGTCTGAACTACCTCCCTCAGATAGTGAGTAATCTTCCTCTACACATGTACGTACCTAACCAGCCCGATTCCCCTCCTTTCACTGAGATCTCTTGCCCCTCCTACTACTCCCAACTCTCCTCAGCCATGCCATCCCATGACTACAAGATCTAAACATGGTATCTTCAAGCCAAAGATTCTAATGACTACCACTCAACTCGACATCTAACCATCCAATGTCGATCATGTTTCGACTCAACCTAAATGAAAGGCAGCCATGCAGCTAGAGTATGATGCTCGAATTAAGAATGAAAATTGGTGTTTAGTTCCCTTTACTGATTCTATGAAGCTTATTTCTAACAAATGGGTGCTTCGCATCAAATGTTGACAGAATGGTTCGGTTGAATGATATAAAGCCTAGTTGGTAGCTCGTGGGTTTGAGCAACTAGCAGGAGTTGATTTTCTTGATACTTTCAGCCTAGTGATCAAACCAAGCCTACCACAGTCCGCCTGGTCGTGTCACTTGCAATTACCTTTGGCTGGGAAATACAACACATCGACATCAATAATGTGTTTCTGAATGGGCATCTCAAGGAAACAATCTATATGGAACAACAACGTGGGTTTGAAGATCCCAAGTTCCCATCACATGCCTGAAAACTGCTTAAGTCACTATATGGGTTGCGACAAGTTCCTCGAGCCTAGTTTGGTAGGCTTATACAATTTCTTCTCTCGTGGGGATTGCGTTGCTCTACTTTTGATCATTCATTGTTCATAGGTCAATCCTCATCTCAACCCTTGATGGTGTTAGTTTATGTTGACGACATTCTTGTAACAGGAGGTGATCCTACTCAACTTGATCGTCTCATACATGATATGGACATTGAGTTTTCTTTAAAACACTTGGGCTGGTGAGTATCTTCTTTGGGATTGAGGTTCACAGAGGAGAGACTGGTCTTCTTCTTCATCAACCTAAATACATAAGGGATCTCTTACATTGTACAAACTTGTCCAACTGTAATCCCTGCACAACTCCTATGAGCAAGAGCGTTAAACTTCAACCGAATAATAGTCCTCCCTTCTCCCAGCCCTCTCTGTACAGAAGTGTGGTTGGTGCACTCCAATACTTAACTTTCACCAGGCCTGACATTAACTTCGCTATTAATAAACTGACTCAATTTCTACAATAACCTACAGAGGCACACTGGGATGCACGTAAAAGGATTCTGCGATTCCTTAAAGGCACTTGTGATCACAACTTGCTATTCCAGCATGTCACTTCTTTCTCTGTAATTGGATTTTGTAAAGCAGATTGGGCCAGTGACCCAGAAGGCCGTCGTTCAACCGGAGATTTGTATGTTTCTTGGAAAGAACTTGCTTGCATGGTCTTCCGAGAAGCAATCGGTGGTTGCCCGGAGCAGCGTGAAACCTGAATACCGCGCTCTTGTTTATGCAATTGCGGAGCTTTTGTTACTACAGTCGGTGTTCAAAGAACTAGGTATTCCTCTTCAGTTACCTACCCAACTTTGGAGTAACAACTAAAGTGTTCTTTCTCTTGCCTCCAATCATGTACTCCACAAACAAACAAAGCACATATAAGCTGATGTATATTATGTCCAGGAGAAACTCGCTAGTATGATTATGGAGGTTGGCCTTTTTCTTTCGCTGAGCAGCTAACTTATTTGTTCATCAAGCCATTACCACAGTCCAGGTTTCATTTCTTATCTACGTAGCTGGTTATTTAGCCTCACCCCGACTAGGTTTGACATGAGTTACAACTGCATCTATATATACAACTCAAGAAACTTTAATGTATTACTCCCTTCGTCTCATTACATTAGTCTCTTTTGGTTTCGACACAATAATCAATATTTGTGAATGTAGTGAAATTAATTTTTTTTTATGTGAGGAGTTTTTTTCCACTTTAGGAAAAGAGACTTATCTACTGGCACAGACAAAAATAGAAAATCGAATTAATCTGGTGGAAGAGACAAAATATCTTTAAATGAATGAAATAGATACACTCCTCTCATAACACAAAGTCTAACAGTTCTTTTAACTATCATCTTAAAAACACAGGTTCTTTTAACTTTACTTTTCGCTTTCATTTCCTATTACAACACTGGGACAATTTCGAATTAAAAAGGCTGGACAATATTTTGATAGATATAACATCTCTCATCGATCGACTTTCTCAAATAAGAAACCTATTTATAGCTCAAGCCTCTAGGCTCAAATAAAACAAAATAGCCATAATTATTTTTTTTTCTCGGGCAAAGAACAGCCACTACTTATTTCTTTGATAAATTTTTAAAGAAAACCAATAATCACTATTTAAAAAAGAAATAAAGCATATAATTAGAAACTAATTCTTGCAATTCTACATCCGAATCAATATTCTTTAAGAAAGAATCTATACTGATCCCACATATATTAGTTATTAGACATGAATATATAAAGTATAAATATTTTAAATGTATAAAAAACCTCTCCAGCATATATGAAAACAAATAAAATATAAAGGGTATGGAAAGATATGACAATGAATGGACCGAAATTAAAAACTAAGGCGTCAAAGATAACTGAGAAGATCTACACCACTTATTCTAATTCATTTTTATTTTAGTTTTTTTGTTTCAATTTTTTAAATTATAATATTAATTTAAACTCACACACATTTAATCTCACAGATATTCCTGACGAAGCTCAAACTCATAATATTTTGGTTACATTCAAAATGTTTTCACTACTACAACTCTAACTTGAATATGAATACTTTGTTTCAATTTTGTGCACCAACAATATATGCAAGGTCATTAATTTCATCTACATCCACTCATATATAAACATAAATGTAGATTCACTTATACTTTATAACAATGTAATCAATGATAATATCGTTTCTCTTTTCTTTTCGCATACAAGGGCTACTTCCTATATATACCAACCCCAAATAAATTATATATATATAAAAATAAAAATAGATGTATATGTAATTTGTGGATGTGCTTAATAAATTAACTAATAAGGCCTCTCTCCCACGTAATTCCCGGGTGGATCATAGTTGCATATCATGAAAACGCCCCTACCTGCATCGCACACCACTCTGGCGCACCCGATTCTTCTACTCTCCCTCCACACAATCTGCGTGTAATGCCCACATTCCTCTCCGTCGGCGCACGAATTCGACCGGTAGTTGTAGACCCGCCGCTCCGCCACCCACGCCGCCGCCGCCTCTCCCGGCGTCCACTCGCTTCCGCTCCCCCAGAAGATGTTCTCGCCGTACGGCCCCTTGGAGTGCCGCAGCTCGCAGTCCGCCCGTCTCTGATGCGCGTATGATGCAGCGTAGCGTGCTATCTTCCGGTCCCACACCAAGGGCGGCAGCCGCAGCGCGGCTCTGGCGGAGTTCTGCACCGCCATGAATTGGCGGGCAGAGTTCCTGGATGCGGCGGCATTGGTTGGAATTAGGGCGATTAGGAAGAGGGAAATGAGGGCGGAGTTCATAAGTTGCACAAGCATTGTATATTTGTGAGGAGAGAGAGGCGTATTTATTTATAGTTAGTTGAGAGTTCATAATAAAGTAAATGAGTATTGTGGATTTAGAAATTAAGATAATTTAATTATGGATTTAGAATTTTAAAAACAGATTTGCAATTTAGGATTTGAGATTTTCTTAAATTCTCAATTGAAGATCTAATATTAGTGGATTGTGATTTTTCAAATCCTAAAATGAGGATTTATCTTTCACTTCTAAAGTAAACCGTGTATTTTTAATCTTGAAATACAATAATTAAAATATTTTGTCTATAATCAATGAGATTAGATATAATGTGAAATTTTACACTCCCTCTATCCCGCTCGAATAATCCCGATTTGACCGGGCATAATAGCCAAGGAATATGAATGTTCACTAAGTTGAGTAAAATTAATATTTTATTAATGAATGTGAAAAAATTACTAATTATAAAAATGAGACTAATAAAATGGAACAAACAAAAAATGAGACAATTTAGTCCGAATGAGGGAGTACTATTTATATATTTCACCCTAGTTCCCAAATAAAAGTAAAGTATGTGTGTGGTGTGTGTGGGGTGTCAACCATGTTCCATAATGATTGTCACATCCTGTGACTTTTTTTGTTCACATACTCATGATTAATTATTGGAATAATGTTTAATGTATTTATCACACCTGAGACTAATTGAGATTTAACTTTGCATTTTGATTTTGGAGAATTTTTTAATAAAATCATATAGAGAGATGAGTTTATTACTCAGAGTCAATATGATGCTAAAATAGAGATCAAAATATGCATGTGACATGTCCTCACATATACTCAATATTTTGTAAATTTGGTGCCCAAATGCCCTGCTCTATTTTTTAAATTGATTTTTTACTATTGAAAGTCAAAATCTTATAAACCAAATCACTAGTCCATGTGACTGTCCAGTGCTTTGACCAGATATAATTATTATATTGCATATTGCAAAACGTTTTAAATATATATATTTATTCAATGCAAGGGAAAAACCAAAAAAACTGATCATAAGAGAAAAACTGTTTTTTTTTTTTTTTTGTGATTACACATAAATTTAGATAAAATGTAGAAGTTGTCACATTTATTGCAAATACGATGTAAATCACAAGAAATTGGTGTAGGGAAAACAACCCATAATAATGTGGGGGTAGAGGGCCACTAGCTAGACCCCATCCACTCAATCTCAGACCACATCACATGCTTCTCAATGTCATGTGCAGTGCAGAGGCAAAAGCAATTAGCTACATTTTTTTTAAATTTTCTCAATTTATAAAATAAAAGGGAATAAATGAGATGGAACCAACTTGGTATTTTTTTTTATATTTTAAATAATTTATTTATTTTTTGCACTTGTATATGTATAGATATTGGGCATTTTATTCTCTAAAAAAAAAAAAACATTGGGCATTTACTAGCTATGAACAGTCTCTGAGTAGTCATTCCCCTACAGTGATAACTCATACTTGCATTCACCATTTTTTAAATGTTGATGTCGGCCTAATATTGATTCCATCATATTCCTACCATGTCACACATGTTTTTTGCTTTCTCAAAATAATGAATTCAATTTTTTTATAAATAAAAATACATTTATTTTAAGCTCACACAACTAGATATTTCTAAAAAAATGTTGAACTCATCTATCTATATATTAAAGTAGAGTAGTAGAAAAAAAATTGTTCCCGCCAAAATCTTATAGTAAATATTTTTTTACTTATTCTATTATAGAATATGTGTTGGTAATTCAGGTACTTTGTGGTAAATTTTCGATGTGAAATATTTAATTTTATCAAAATTAAATATTACCAACTTAATCTACGCGACGAGTAGATGATCGTGGTATATTTATTTTCTCAAAATCGAATTCCGGTGAGTGAGAAATGAGTCCACGAAATGACACGGTTGGTGAGATTATTACATAAGTGAAGTATGTAATAAATGAAGTATCCCACATTGATTAATTAAAGTAATTAATCTATGTTTAAATACATTTATGGTTGAGGTGTGTAATAACCAAGTGTGCAGTGTATGTGGCACCCGGTGGCTCACCTCGCGCGTTGCCGTCACCGCTCGTCTTGCTGAGGCCGTAGGCTGTTCGCTCCGGTGCCTGACTCTGGCTCGGCTCGGTCTTGGTTCTTGGCAATTGATCTTTGGACTCTTGGATCTTAGGCTTGGTTTGGTACGTTGTGCCTTATCTTTTTGGGCACTTGAAGTCAGTCTGCGGGCTCGACACGTGGACTATCGACATGGCTAGACCGGTCGACGTGGTGCACACTATACATATGACGTGGCTGATGAGTCAGCCACGTGTCGCAATTGAGTGTGGAACAGTTACACCACATTTTGTACATGTTGAATTGCACTCAGCCTCTAACGGCTCCAGCCTTGATTGGCGTCGGTTACGCCCGTGTCTCACGCCTGTAACGACTCAACCTTGATGGCAGAGACAGGCTCCTCCAGGTGGAACATGTCTATAAATAGGCATGCATAGAGTTGTCCCCTGTTTCCCGAATATCCGACATCAGACTAGCTCACTTAGCCAGATACTGCAACATTATCCTCATATTGCTGGATCTTTTTCGTTGTTTTTAAGCAACTCAGTTTCACTTTCATTCAGTTTTCCGGAGCCTTTCTGATTGCGGTACTGCCTCGAAAAGGACGAAGTCGTTTTACCTTTGGGGATGATTGTCGGTTAACGAGCACTACGTTGGCAAATTCGTCTTGCGGGAAGAGGGCTTCCTCGACTCGGTTGTTTTGTCTCTTTTGTTCATTTTATTTATTTAATTTTATTTAATTTTATTTGTTCTTGTGCTAGCAGTACTTGCAGTACTGCTTGTAAAAACTTGTTGTACTAGATTTTATTTCTTGCAGTGTTTTCAGTCATGTTCCACAAATCTTATATCCAACAATAGGTATACAATAAACAATAAGCTTTTTGATAGGTTACTTTTGTAAAACAAATCCTCATTTTTATCAGTTTTGTGTTTTATTTACTTGATTTTTATAAAATTTATTCATATGGTTAGATGCATTTATAACTATACTAAAGTATATATATATATATATATATATATATATATATATTTATAATCTTATATTATATTTTAAATAATTAAATAAGATATTAAATATACAATTCGTGCAACGCACGAGTATAAATCAAATAATTTATTGATTTTAGGCAAGATGTTTTTAACATTCCGAAATTTAGAACTTTCAAATATATATATAACTCATCTATTTTTTTCTTTTTACGTATCATAATACTACTGTTAATATAAGATATAGATGTTGGTGAAGTTAAACAAATAATAATCCAAATAAATAATAGTTGACTCAAAGTAAACAAGTAAAACAAGAACTACACAAGATGAATAAATTGTATTATATTTTAAGTTGAACACAAACTACCAGTTCACTTCAACAAACAAGAAATCATCCCAAATTGTAGTATGCAATAATTATAGTAGAACAATCGTAGTATGTTTAAAATCATTTAAATGACTCTTCAAACACATCAGTATTTCATGTCTAAAAATTTCTAAATGAGAAATTTTGGAATGGATACTTTTTTTTTTTCTTTTTTTCTATCTACAACTTAAAATAAAAACTTCTAAGCTTCAACGACGCATACTGAGACTATTAGTATTAGATTCGTTATTAGTCAGAGAATAATTGAATTATATAATTAAATTACATATTAAGAGTGTCAGTTGGTCGAAGCAAGTAGGGCACGTGAGGATCAATGATTGATTACATGAAAATAATATGCAATGTATATTTATTATCTAAATCCAACTTATCTTATATCCCAAGTGATGTAGATTTCTTCATAAACTTCCGCCTCAATTTGCGGAAAATGATTATGTATTATGACACGACTCGTTCATTCACTCTAATCATTATTGAATCCCAACATATTAAATCTCGATGTATCATGTATATGCTTAGTTAAATTCCATCTAAAAATCACTTTATATTTTGTTTTATTAAATGAAATTAATATTAAGAAGAGTTCGACCATAAGTTTTTCGACCACTTAGGAGTTAAAGAATGAACGATATTATTAGGTTATAATACCTTTAATCACATATTTTTTAAAAATAGAATATATATTTATTTAAGCTCACACATCTAAATGTTTCAGAAAATCTCAAATTTATGACTTATTAAGTATAAGTAAAAACTGTGCTTTCACTACTTAAAAAATAATGTTTTAATAGTGGGAATTTTCATGAATAATTAAACAACGAAATTGTATAATTAAAGATTAATGACATAATCTTTTCATCACTACAATGCTCTATTCTAAGATTTTTGCATTGGGAAATTTGGTAATTACGCTTTCTAGTTTAATTATGGTCCAACTACATGAATATATACGATCTACTCCCTCCGTCCCGGCTGAATTGTCCCGGTGACTTTGGGCACAATAACCAAGGAGTGTGAGTGTAAAGTAAGTTGAGTGAAATTAATATTTTATTGTTGAGTGTGAGAAAGTTGCCTTTTTAAGTAATGGGACAATTGAGGTGGGACGGACGAAAAAGGAAAGTGGGACAATTGAGGTGGGACGGAGGGAGTATTTTCTTACTCGGGTGTTTATTGTCCAATCAAATCAAATGATTGGAGCAATTTGGCCCAATTTAGATCAGAATTGGTTATGTAAATCCAACTGTGGCGATTTGGTTCAGAATTTGGCAAAAGATCGGTTGTGTTGAATCTAGAAATTTTTCTAAGGACTTCAATTATTTTTTGTCTCTACCTTAATTTCAATCCTTTCATATCATGTATTTATTTGCATCCATTTTCCTTCTTCATGTGAGGCTATTTCGTAAAATATTGGATCAAGTACCCTATAAAAACGAAAATAAATTCTAATTAGAAGGATTCTGTAACGCTCCCAACTGACCTTTCCAATTTGGGGTCGTGCTACATTGATGTTTCAGGTTTTGCCAAACATTTTCTCACTTTATATAAGTAAGCGGAAGACTTTAAATAAAATGAAAAGATAAATAAGACATCAGAAATTCGTACTTCGAGTCAAGTTTATAGAACAATATTCAAATTGTTTAAACATTTCAGAAGTGGGAAGGATAGATCAGAGAGTGTAGCAGCTTGTATGTAACGTGGCGGAGATATGCATATGAAGATGCCTATCTCAGGATCTAGGGTTTCAAGATACTTCACATCGCCTGTTTACACCCCTGCTCGCCCATCCTTGCTGCTCAACCTGCGTATTTTAGAAATAATACGAGGGGCTGAGTACTAATGTACCCAATGAGGAAACATGCCGAAAACATACATTATATAGGAGATATGCTATGCAACTCACACAGATAGACACGGGATTTTGTTGAAAGGAACTGTGCTATCTAAAACATTTTATTTTGCACGCGTGCTATTTACATGTTATCATATATGTTTTAGTGTTGTAACTGGAAGTTGGCGACTTCCAAGTTACGATGATCAGTTAGGAATGCAAACACACTCAACCTACTGTCATCAAAGTGCACTGGTCTCAGTAATCCATTTTGAGACCCGATCGTTTAAATATTATTCACTGGATCCAAACACAAGAAGACTCTCCGCCTCATTCCAACAAAACATGGGGACAGTTCACCCAATTCAATAACAAAGGGGGCTTCTACCCCTGTTCACTAATTGAGTTCTAGCGCAGTTATGAAAACCTGGTTCTAAACTCATTAGTTATACTCTCTGTCGATGGGAATCGACAGATGACAGATACAATAGCACAAAACATGCATATCAATCTCAATTTTAAACAAAACAGTTTAACACATTTTAAAAGGAATACACGCATTTGATTTTTATACTGAAATAGTTTCCCACCTTGTGTTTGGCTTTGGGTATAGATGTATTTCCGCTAGTGTGAGCTCAACTAATCCTCACTTTCAATCTCCTACAATCATAAGGTCATAAGTTAGGACGGACGATCTAGGACAAGAACTATCTTAATCATAATACGATTCATGTTTCTAATCATATATTAAACCATTAACTCAAACAAGACTTAAAGAGTTAGGATTCGATAACAATCAAGTTCTTCCTCTTTGAGCTCTGTGTCGACCGACAGGGAACCCTGTCGGTCGACACAACCCTTGTCGACAAGCATTCCAGATCGACAACCTCCCTGTCGACACATCTCTGTCGACCAACCCTGTCGATCGACAGGAGTGGCTCGATATACCTCTCTGTCGAACTCCCTGTCGATCGACATGCCTCCTGTCGATCGACAGGACCGGGTCGATATTCTCCCATCGAGCAACCCCCGTGTTGATCGACATGCACCCTGTCGATCGACACGGGTCGTCTTCTCCAACATTTCCGACGCCCGCGTCTGCAACTTCCGGCGACTCACTATTTGACCTCCGATCACACATGCAATCATATATTCCAGCTCCCCATACCACAAGGAACACAAATATACCAACAAAACATGGAAAACACGCAAGAAACGGGAGGAAACGAAGGCTCACCGGAATCTCTCTATTTCACGGCGGCGGCAACAATTCCGGCAACCAATTTCCACTTTCAGACCGTCCGAACGCTCCTCACACGACGGGGAACACACCTATATCATCAAAATTCGATTCCATCGCCGATTAAACGAGAAACAAATTCAAAACCCAAAAATTTACACTTGAAGAACACCTCACCTTCTCTCTTCAATATCTCCTTCGTTTCTCGTCCTCTCGACGTCCACTTGTGCTCGAATTGAAGCTGGGAGTGAGAGCTTTCTAGTGGTGGTCACGGCTTGTCCGACAACGATCGGAGTTGGCCGGAAACTGGCTGGGAAGTCGACGGATTTGGTGGGGGTTTGGGAGTGATAAGTTCTCTCTCACTTGGAATAGTGTAAGGTGCAAATGAAGGTGATTTCCTCCAATATATTTGTATAACTCCCTTATTTCCTCACATATAATTATATAGAGGTAGAAATTCAAAATACTCATTTACCTTAATACATATATAAAAAATACCCACTTCTTATAACACATATCAAAAATACCCAAAATTACAAAATTTTACATGGGGAAGTGGTTTTGCCAAATTTGATTCAATCATTGTTTACATGATAATGATATGATTACTTAAAATAGATTTTATAATTAAGATATTAATTTCAGATATAAAAAAATTGAAAATTCATACTCCCTCCGTCCCTTGGCATTAGTCCCATTTTCCATTTCCGTCTGTCCCGCGGAATTAGTCTCATTTCCTAAAACGGAAAAAAAATCTCCTCACACCAATAAAATATTAATTCCACTACACTCACAAACATTGGTAACTGTGCCAAAAGCAAATCAGACTAATGCCAAGGGACAGAGGGAATATTATGTAATTTCAGTCCGGGTCTGTTTCGGTCTTTTCGGGCCAGACTCGTGAAACATACCGAAACCGGGTCGGTATCTGGTCTGATCCGGGTCGGTTTCGGTCTATTCCATGTTTTTTTTCATATGCAAAATTATTTTATTTGGGTCGGTTCCGGTATGTTTCACGAGTCTGACCCGAAAAGACCGAAACAGACCCGGACTGAAATTACATAATATGAGTTTTCAATTTTTTTATATCTGAAATTAATATCTTAATTATAAAATCTATTTTAAGTAATCATATCATTATCATGTAGACAATGATTGAATCAAATTTGGCAAAACTCACTTCCTCATGTAAAATTTAGTACTTTTGGGTATTTTTTATATGTGTTATAAGAAGTGAGTATTTTTGATATGTACTTTATCAAAATGGATATTTAAAAATATTTCCACAATTATATAAGTCTATCTATATATATAAATCCTTATAATTTCATATATGCTTTTATAATTCTAGTATATAAATTCCCAATAAATCTTGATAATTCCTTCAAGATGAATAATATAACCAAGCTCAATATCAAAATTAAATTCCCCAATTATAAACAAATAAATTCCAATGCTTCTCAATTGAGAAATTATTTCTTTATTAAATCCGAATAATTACTACAAGATCGAATAATACACGGGGTATTACAGATTCCCTGTGTAGATCTCCCATTGTCTATTTCTATCTTCTAGCCTTTTTGTCATGGTTATAGCAAAATAATATTTGTAAGACAGGTCTTATTTTATTCAAATCTTCTATATGCATGTTTATTATGATTATTATAAGAGCTAGAGTCTTTTTATTTACTTATATATTTTATTATTTGTTACTATTATTATTATTATTAGAAATGGTAATCTTTATCAAGTTAAGTTTGTGAAGAAAATCAAAGCAGATGTCTTTAGAATTTTAAATTATGTCTTTCCAATTGAGAGTGTACTGTTTCATATGAATCTCTATAATTTTTAATTGTTTTGTTTCAATTTTTTGGAGACATAGTAATATAGTTTTTTTTAAAAAAAAAAAAAAAGAAAAAGAGGGAGAGATAGTAATATAGGTATGTCTTATTTAGATTTTTTTTTAATAAGTGTACATTAATCTTAAACACATACACCCACCCACACATCCAAATGTCCTCCTGGGATTCGAACTTATAACCTCTCAGTCACAGATAAGATGCTTTAACCACTACATCCCAAGTGAAGAGATCTTATTTAGACCTCTGAATCTGCTGACTGTACTCATGTTCACTTATAGCTCTTTCGACACCCTTTAATTTTTCTATTCAATTTTGATTAATATTTCCAAAAAAAAAAAGTTGGGATCAAACAATATGCCTTATAATAATTTTTTTATAATTACTGGCACTATTTTTTTGAGGGAACGTTTGTCTAGGGGATATTTATAGAGATATTTTTGTCATTTCTTTGATATTTTTTGAGACCTAAGATATAATTATCTGGGGCCTTTTCATTTAATAAGGGTCAATTTCTTTATTTATATATACAAGTAATGACATGAAAATAATTTTATTATTAATTTATGACTTAAAACATAGATTTTTAATTGAGGATTTTAAATATTATAAAAGTTCTTAATTCAAGACTGATAGCTTATAAAAATTTCAATCCAAATTAATAATTAAACTATATTTTCAATATTGAATCAATAATTCTCCAAAGCTAAATGGTTTAAATATAAAAGGAAGTGTTCATAATATTATTCGAATTTATAATTAATTGAATTTTTATTAATTTTAAAGGATGAAATTCGTTTATTACTGTTATCAGCTGCAAATTAATTCATTTTCTTCCTCCTCACCTCTCATGCTCTCTACAGTCTCACTGGCACTGGCGGTGGTGGTGGTGGTGGGACTTCACTATCGAAATCATATTTGCTCTTCTTGAATCACGCTTCCTAAACTCGAGATTTTTCTCTCCAGATAAACAATTCAACGCTGTGACTTTTTCATATTCCCAAATCGACCCCCAAAATTGTCTTCTCTACGTAATCAATAATCAATTGCTGCACCCTACTTTGCTAACTTCTTTACTCGTCATATCTAAGAATCTAAGATTTGTCGTGATTTTGGTTTTACAGAGCGATTTCTTCGATCTGATTGCGTAGATTTGGGAGGAAATGGGGATAGTGTTTACACGCTTGTTTTCGTCGCTGTTCGGAAACAAGGAAGCTCGGATCCTGGTTCTTGGCCTTGACAATGCCGGGAAAACCACCATTCTTTGTACGAATTACCTTCTTCCTTCTCTTATACGGTTATCAGTCCGCTACCTGATTCTTTAATCATTTTTCTATTTTGGCAGATCGACTTCAGATGGGTGAAGTAGTATCTACAATTCCTAGTAAGCAGCTCGCCGATTTGTCATTGCTATTTCTCTTCTTTTTTATTTTTATTTTTTTAAAAATGTAATGAATCCACTATGATGGTGGCATTGTGTTGAAATTGGATTCTTGTTCCTATTGCTTTGTGATAATCTGATTATGGCATTGAAAGAGAAGTGCAGTTTGAGGATAGTTTTTTTGGCTTCCCAAGTCAAATTTATAGTTGAGGTTGTGTCTTGTCTTTATAGTTTTGATGTATGTGTTGGAGGTTGATGGATTGGTAAGATGTTAAGCATAATTGTTTAGTGTGCGGAAGAGAAAATAAAATTGTGCTTATTTTGACTGACATTGCCTCCCCTTGTTTTAATTGCAGCAATTGGGTTCAATGTGGAAACAGTGCAGTATAACAACATAAAGTTTCAAGTCTGGGATCTAGGTAGGTGATACCTTAAAATCTTTCAGTGTGATATTTCTTTGTTATTTGACATGGATGTGCAATGATTTTGAACAAGTAGAGAATGCAAAGTTAGTATATCTCATTTTACTATCATGAGAATTCATGTATTTAAGTTGAATAATTTTGACATATGAAAAGATCAGTAATCAATTGAGCAGTGGAACGGAAACACACACATGTCATCTGTGAATATGTTTACCATTAGCTCCATTCTTCTTGTTTTAGATATTGAAGTTTTTGCTGTTCTTTTGATCACCAAGTGTTTATGTTCCAATAATTATGGTCTCTCTACAACTGCAAGCATGCATGAGATTTTTTAGATGCTCATTTTGTATGTGCCAATCACTTCACTGTGATGCAAGAAGTATTTCTGATAATGATAGCTAACTGTTCTTTCTTTCTTTATGCCAGGTGGGCAGACAAGTATCAGGTAAATTGTTTTGGTTCTATTTTTTATGCATGTCTGGTAGTCTAGTCTTGTTTTCTTAAGCGAGCTTGCCCTCTCTCTCTCTCTGATTTTTCAATTTTCTTTTAGAAACCTTCAGCTCACAGTCTAATTAGTAGACTGAAACAGAAACTTTTTTGAAAAAAATGGTACCTGATAAAGATAAAATTGAAAAATGCACAATTTATCAGATGTCTGAATACACAACTCCGAGCATCCAACTCCAAATCTAGCAAGATTATAACTGATAGACTATTTACTTGACTAAACACATGACGGACCTCAAGGACGAGGCTGCTCTGAACTAACTAAACTACATCAGAATGTCCATTCCTCAAAAGTGACAGGGATATTCCGCATAGGATATCCCGCTCATGAGCTCATCATAGATACATATCTAACTTGTACAAAAAATAATGCTGCTTGTTCTTTCCTTTTGATCTATCTGAAAGCTTCAAATACCCATAAAAGAAGTGATGAAAGAAGCATAAATTAAATTCGTCTTCTAACCCAGATTGTGTCCTAAATCAAGGAAGTCTGGAATACTTTGCTATCCTCTTTATGCTCTGATATTACCTATTGTTACTGCAAAAGTAAAACTGGTTCTGATGTCCAGTTTTGCTATTAGTGGAACTTCATATTGTCATATACCTTATCTGGTAGCCATTACCCTTGTCAATAGTTCATCTCATTTTTAGCCTAATATTGTCAGATAGCAGCCTTTCAAGTAATCTAGAGGTGAAAAAACAACATGAATTATTATGATTTTGTCATTTTCATGGTGGAGCTGAATGGAATCACATTACTTGAATATGTTCTAATTTAAAATATTAAGTCTGCAGGTATCTGGCCATATCTTTTCATCAGTTGCTTTTGACTTATCCTAAATATCTTCTGGAATGAAAGTCCTGCGTTTTCTGAATATCAGTCAACTCTGCCTTTACTTGTCTTCATTTGGGCCTTGAAATGATAAGATTTTGGTATAATGTCACACAGAGCTGACTATCATTTTGCACTAAATTTTTTGATTTTGCTATTTAGGCCATACTGGAGATGCTACTTCCCCAACACTCAAGCTATAATATATGTTGTTGACTCAAGTGACACAGATAGGTTGGTGATTGCAAAAGAAGAATTTCACGCAATACTAGAGGTGCTTGATACTCTAGTATTTCTTCATCAAATAATTTTGCATAAATATCTCATGAGTTATTCCTATAATATTGAAATGATCAAGTTAAAATTGGTTTACTATTATTCATGGATTCATTAGGTCTCTTTTGTAATTCTATGTTGATGAGATGACTTTGGCACTATGGGAGCCATGGAGTGGTATCTTAGCTATCATGCTTATACTTGACATTCAGTTTTTATATGCTTGATAAAATAATCAGAAACTATTTCCTGTTTCCTACGTTTTGGGGTTTGAATTCTCAATCAGAATTAGAACTACAAGATGTTTCTTTCTCACAACTGTATCTCTGAAATGCTTTATAAATTGTTTCAAATTGCAAGTTACTCAACTAAACTTCTTGCATTATGCTCATTTAATGAGGATTGGATGTCCTTTATTTCCTCGATCATACAAGGCCATATTTGTAAATTAGTGTGCGAAGTAACCATATATATTAATGAAACTACATAATCATATAGAATGCTTGATTAAATATTTGGGAAAGATGGAGTATTAGACTTTGTGAATATTGATTAATTAAAATCATAATACCGTGGCTGGCCTCACTGTATATCCGGAGGTACTTTTGTTCTTTAGTTATAATTTCTGGCTTGTGTTTAGAACTTCGAGTTATACTGACATTTTATGTTGTTTTCTATGTTACTTTTGCTGTCATCCCTTATTTTAAATATTTTTTTTTGGCACTATTTTGACCTATTAACAGGAGGAAGAGCTTAAAGGTGCTGTTGTCCTCTTATTTGCAAACAAACAGGTTTTCTCAACTGACTATTCCTTATGCTTTTGGGGTCTTGTATTTCTTTATACCTCATGTGTCTACTGTCTAGACTATATTAAAATTGCAATCTTTAAATGGATTTACTGTTTTAACCCAACATATTTATACCACTGAATTCACATAGCCTTGACCTACAGGATCTTCCTGGGGCACTTGATGATGCTGCAATTACTGAAGCCTTGGAACTGCACAAGATTAAGAACCGCCAATGGTCTATTTTTAAAACTTCTGCTATAAAAGGAGAAGGCCTTTTTGAGGGCTTGGACTGGTAATCTTTATTAATTAGCTAACATGTGACATCTGCACAACTTGTACAGCTGATGTTTTTGGGGGCAGTATAGCTTAGTAGCTGCAATGCCTTGTGGGTTGTGGCGACATACTATCATATACAATTATATATTTTCTTGGTAAAATGGTGTGAGATTAAGAAGGGGGGTGTGATACAAGTGGTTTTATCTTTCTAGACAACTAATGTTTGCAGTGTTCTCGGCCTTTTTAATAATCTCTTCCCGTGGCCGTCTTGATAATTGATGCAGGTTGAGTAATACACTTAAATCTGGAGGTAGTTGAGTTTGACTCTGTGAAGGAGATCGACATGATTGTTGTGGAGGCTGATGAAGAAAAATACGGTTGTGAGTAGCATGATTTGTGAAGAGATTCAGTTAGGACAGCGGACATAGAGTTGTCATGTTGGTCTTTGCTTATTTTTGTCTCATTTCTATATCTTATATATACATTGTTTTACTTTCTTAGTAGCGACACTTGCTGACAAGTTTTAGGTGTACATCAATTTTTCTGAAAAAGGGATCGGGAAGTAGTATTATTTCTGCAAAACATGATTTGTTAATGGATATTTTCATAACTTCCATGTGTTTGAGTCAATTCAGAAGACAATATTTACACTTGTGAAAGTGTTGTAGATTTGAGTGGCCGATAATTATACAATGTAACAGATGCAAGCTCTATTGAATGAATATGTTGTAAATGAAGGTGTTACAGCTGTCCAGTTATTATGGTTTTATTTCATTTTCAGGTTATAGTCACTTCTACGGTTGGTTCATTATCGGTATGGTATGCCTGACTTTTTTATATGTATTTTATTGAGATTTACGGTATGAGCAAAATTCGTATCGTTATTGTACCAAAATTTTTGGTATACCGAATTTTCAGTATAATGGTATGGTTTTGGTATGAGATAATTTATATATCATTACATCGGTATATTGAATTTTTGGAATGATTTTAACATAATTTTGGTATAATATAATTTATATACCATTTATCTTATAATTCTTTTGGTATATGTTAACATATCGAAAAGAATTAATATACTTTGATTTTTACGATTTATTTTGTTGATATTTATTAAAGTTGTCAATTCGTGCGTGTTGGGTCGTTATTGTGTCGGCTCATTATTGTGTTTTAGCTTAACATGTTTGTGTTGTATTCGTGTTTGAGCTTAACGGGTCTGTGTCATATTCGTGCCCATTATTATCGTGTATGTTCGTGTAGTATCAAAAATTTTAATCCTAAGTGTAAAACTGACAATTTGCGTTAGACAAATTTTTATTGTGTTGGGTTGACGGTCGTTATCGTGTTTGACCTTACCAAGTTTATGTCTTATTCATGTTTGAGCTTAGCAAGTTCGTGTCGTGTTCGTGTTTGAGCTTAAAAAGTAAGTGTCGTGCTCGTATTCATTACTATTGTGTGGTTCGTGTCATTTTATTGTGTCGTGTTAGAAAATGTCAGCCCTAATATTTCTTCAATAAATATGTTCATATGAATAATATTGTTAGGTGAAGAGAGAAGATTAGATTTTAATTTTAATTTATTATTTCAAAATTAAAAAAAAATTATTATATTTTCGGTATGGTATGTGCTAGTATATCATCAATATTAGGATGGTTATTCTGTTATCATACCAAAATTTTTCAGTATAGTATGATGGATTTGGATCCTCTGCTGTGCATATAGGCACATCAGGAGGTGCTGTTACACACAAGAATAAAATATTAACCTATAGCATAGGTCAATAAAATATTAAATAAATTAAAACTTGTGGTTTAAAAGTGCACAGCACCTCCTGCTGTGCCTATGTGCACAGCAGAGGATCCAAATCCATAGTATGATACCTTACTAAAAATTACGGTATATCAAAATTTTGATAATTTTGAATTTTTTTTTAATACGATATATCTGATATTTTAATATTTCTTTCCCATTTCTACTCGCTCCCTACATAAAAATCTATAAGGCAACAATATTGTTAATAATATTGTTGGATCCACTAGCCTGAGAGATAATCACAGTTGAGATTGGTGTCAATTCAATGGAGATCACATCATAATTGAAAGGTTCATTTCTTTTCTATTCATAAAAGATTTCAAATTAAACTTTGTTTGTATTTGTATTTTCTCAATTGGCTCTTTTTAACTTTTGTTTCAATTTCACTCTCAAGTCTACTTGGCCTTACAAGGCACCAAAAGGCATAAGCCCACCAAATATTTAATAAGTTACAAGTTGAAGGATTTACTAGGAATTTTGATTTCGGAATTGCACCCAAAAAAAGTGGCGACTTGTTTAACAAATCATATACTGACAGCAATTAACTAATCAACTGTTTATATTAATTGCAAACTCCAATTTCCATTGAAGGAAGAATGGAGCCTAATCCCATTCTCGAAATTACGGGTGTAGAGAGTACGGCTGAAACGAGCCGAATATATTAATTTAATCGATTTGGTTGGTTTGAGAAAAGTGAGTTGGCCGAATGATTTGGTTTGACCGATGATTTGAAGGGTGAAACTAACTGCACATATAAATTATTTTAAATATAATAATGATAATCAAATATAGAGTGATTTAAATAAATCCCACTAAATATTATTTCATGTTTATTGAAATGTATGTCCGATATATATATTTTTTGAATTGTAATCCTACAAATCAACTTCTATTTTATTATCTTTTGCAACATCAACCTCATTTATTTATCAGATCTCTTGTATTCATAATTAATGACAAGTGAAATGTATTTTTATCCATTTTATAGTTTGAATCATTCGCACATTAATATTCAATATGATATAGTAATTTCATAGTTTATAATATTATTTGAATAATTTTTCAAACCGCACTGTGAAACCAAACCGATTTAATATAATTAGCTAATTTTGCTTAGAATTTGTGAAAATTTCAAACGATAATTATTAATTTGGTTGATACTTTGCTTTCAAATCCGTCAAATTGGATGATGCAAATCTCTAATTGAAGTAATTCATTAAATAAGTATATTTGGAAATGCAAGATATTTAATCAGCCACAACGAAAACAATAAACATACCGAATATAGAGAAACAGGTATTTTGGAATAGTCATAATTTGAAGTTGAAGGGCTCCTTTTTGCAATAATAGCGCATTAATTAAAAATGAATAATGGTAATTGCATATATGGTGGGGCCTACGTCGGCACAGACAATTGACAACGACTTGAGCACCAAATATCATCATCTCGGATGTCATCAAACCTTCCCACGGCTCACGCTCCTCCACGTGTCCCCCTCACACCTGTCACCAACCAGATTTCCCTCTCCCCCCCTCCATCCCATTCCCATCCCCTCTGTTTAGATACAGATTCACTCTCTGCTCATTCCAATCCCACAACCACTACTTCCGCCTCGTCATCAACCAAATCTTAGAGAGAGAGAGAGAGAGAGAGAGCAATATTATTATTCAATTGAATGGGATTGACACACGACGACGGTGATGAAACCGCCAGGAGGAAGTGTTTCCCGGCGGGGTGGAATCTGGCGGTCAAGCCCTGCGACTACTGCAACTCCGCTGCGGCGCTCCTCTTCTGCCAAGCGGACTCTGCTTTCATGTGCATGGCGTGCGATGCCAAAGTCCACAATGCCGACGGCGATATGCCGGCGCTGAGGCACGGGAAGGTGTGGATGTGCGAGGTGTGCGAGCAGGCCCCAGCTGCCGTCACCTGCAAGGCGGACGCCGCCGTCCTCTGCTTTACCTGCGACCGCGATATCCACTCTGCCAATCCCCTTGCTCAGCGACACGAGCGCGCGGCGGTGGTTCCGTTCTACGACACCGCTGAGTCCGCGGTGATGAAGTCCACCGCCGCTTTTTTCGCTGCTCCAGACAGCGATTCAGTCTCCGACCGGAGTTATATCACCGATTCTTGGAATTCTACGGACTCGGTTGTCACAACTAAACTCTCGGCGGCGGCGAATCCGCCGGGGATGAAATCGATTGAATTCTTGTTTCAGGATTCCGATCATTTCCTTGATTTTGACGGCTACCAGATTTGCTCGCAACCTTACAGCGACAGCGTTGTCCCCGTACAAACAACCGTCGAACCACCTCTATCAGCTCGATTACATCAACAACACTCGCCGGAAAGCCGGTTCGAGATCGATTTCACGAAATCCAACATCACCTCCTACAACAACAGCTACACCACCGCATCTCTCAGCCATAACGTAATCACTCTCAACTTTTAATTCCTCACTACACTATAATCAAATCACCATCCCAATCAACATTAACTGATTATTCATCTTAAAATCTCCAGATTTCATCTTCATCAATTGACGTCGGAATCGTGCCCGACGGAAGCGCCGCTGCATCGGAAATATCATATCCTTTCAGCGTGAGCTCACTCACTGATACTATCGCGAATCACGGATTTCCGGCAGCTGGAATGGACAGAGAAGCTAGAGTCCTACGGTACAAGGAGAAGAGGAAAAACCGGAAATTCGAGAAAACGATTCGTTACGCTTCTCGGAAGGCATATGCCGAAGCGCGGCCGAGAGTCAAAGGCAGATTCGCGAAGAGAACAGATTCGGAGTCGGACATGGACGGAATGCTCAGCTTCGTCGCCGGCAATGTCCTCGCCGATACGCGTTACGGCGTGGTGCCGTCTTTCTGACGGAGGAATTAGAAGATATAATATACTTAATATAGTAATTATTATATATTATGTGCAATAACTAAATGCAGATTTTGTGAAAAAATTATTTTCTCAATTTCTGATTAATTGTTGTATTAGTGCTGCAATTTTACCTGTTTTGCAATATGTAACAGCCCAGCTACTTTTTTGGTAAATGGGGGCTTTTTTTTTAATTTCATAAGTTGTTTAGTTAGTCTACTCTTGTTTGACTAGTGTAATTATTCAACTAGATTTCGTGTAATATATCACTGCTGCAGGTATTTATTAATTTATAGAATAATAGAAAACGATAGAATTAATATTTAAAAATTATATGTATATTTTAATTGAAAAGATAAGATTTCACGTGTTATTGTTTGGGAGGGGAGGTGTGTGTTGGATTGGCAAACTGAATCTGTTTCTTGATTTTGATTGGTTGAGAATGCAGAAGGAAAAGTCCAAGATTTATCAAAATTACTATTTTCATCACACCCCTTCAAGTTTCAGCCATTGATTTAAATAAAATACTTATTCAATGGAGAAACTACTTCGACGAATTTGATCGTGTATGATTTCAAAATTAATGCATTAGTATATTTCATAATTATCTGCATAGAAAATAGTGACCAGCCAATTAATGTATGAAGAAAAAATGACTAATCTTTCTGTAATTTTGTTTTTTAAAATTGTATGTAATAATTTTCTATTCCATTCTAAAGTTCCTACTAAACATAAAACTTATGATCTAACGAACACACATAAAATACTTAAACTACTTATGCCCCAAATTGTAGACATCTTGGAATATCTTATGTTGGAGATCATCTGTTTAGAATATTAGTGATAGAATTCAATTTTCATTGTTCTTTCTTCTCTATTTAGGAATTATATTATTTATAAAATAAAACGGGAACAAGAAACGTTAAATTAGTTGACTTTAGGCCTCTCAATAATTGTTCTACTTTTATTTCGGTGCAAGGACCTAATAATTACATTTTCGTTTGATGTGATAAATTTGTTGACCTTTATTTAGTCTCACTTTTTTTTTTTTTTCTTTCTCATTGGACTTTCGGCAAAGTGATTTTAGATGAGTTGGTCTTAGCCGACAATATTGGAGTTTAATTACACAAGATCATAAAAGTGAATGTTGAAAGAAAAAGGAAACTATATTAAACATTCGAGTCCTAATTCAATGTAAATAGAAATTAAGTTAGAGCCAGTGAGCCACCTTCATGTTGGGTTGGATTTGACAAATTCGACTCTCATGTATTTATTTAGATTTAATTTTTGTGAATACACTAAGGAAAAAAAAAAGAAGAAGAATAAAAGCATATAATCTATAATATAAGATGGAATCGATCTTCATCTCTTCCTTTAATTACATGAAGAAAGGCAAAAAGAAAAGATAATATACTTATTTTATGACTTTCAAATGAATGTCGGGTTTGATATGCACTGTATAGGGTTATAATTATTCATAAATTATATAAAGTTATTTTATTATCACTCAAAATATATGCATAATTGTGTTGATTATATTAATGTGATATTAATTAGAGCAAAAAATATAATACAATAAAAATAAATCAGGTACAAGCTCAAACCTTACATTAAAAAAAAAAATCGCAAATTTACGACGAATTTACGACCAATAAAAAAAGGGTCGCGATTTAGCGACGGAATTGTGACATAATAAAATTTAAAATTTAGCGACAGAATTGTGATGGAAAATTCCGTCGCAAAAATAATATTCCATCGCTAATGTTTTTCTTTTATATATATATATATATATATATATATATATTAGTACGTATAATGAATGAGATTAGTGTTTGGTTTAGTACGTATATTTTTTACAAAGAGATCTATCTGATAAGTCAGGACTAGAAATATTTGTTATCATCATTTTAAGAAGGATTCTAGTTTAGAAGTTAAGCTGTTAGGTAGAGGAGTAGTCAATATGGACAAAGACTCCTCAGTGGCCAATCAGGGCAAAAGGGGAAGTCGGTTTCAAAACTAACTCCAGTACCCAAGCTTAAAAACAATTTGACCCATAAGTCAAATAAACTTGATATGAAGTCTGCTATGCCTAAGAAGTGGGTGAAGCATATTGTTCCTAATGAAAGGAAACCCACTTCAGCAGCTAGAACTGAACTTTATAGAAAATCAGTATCATTTTCGGATTCTAAGAATCCGAGGTTCACTACTCATAATTTTTATGAGAAATGAACTTATCCGTATAGGAATGACACCTATCGAGGTCCGAGTCCAATTATTTTTCTACCTTAAGAACTATGAAGACTGTACACCCCGGACTAGGTTTCCGAGAACCTAACCAAAACTTAGTTTCAAGAAACTCAGTTTCTGGCAAGGTTTCACACACCCACTCCATTCCTTCAAAAATGCATAAAAATAGCATTCATTATCTCAAAAGGAAGAGGAAGGGAGAGGAAGTTGTAACACCTAGGTTTAAGTTGAAGCAAGTATGGATTCCTAAAGGATGGATCTATAAGACTAACCCTGCTGGACCCGCAGAAACGCGGGTTCCTTTAGTCTAACCTTACTTGTTTTGTAGGTTCAAGGTCACCAAAGTCAGCTCAAGAAGAAGAAAAGAGCAAGGATTTTGGACAGTTGATGTTATGCCCACATGACCGGAGAAAGAAATCTCCTCTCAAAACTGAAGATGTCAAGAGGACCACTAGTCAGTTTTGGAGATTACTCAAAAGGGAGAGTAATCGGAAAAAGATGCTTAGAGTACCATGGAATCACCATCAACAACATATCCTTAGTCACAAACCTCAATTAAACCTGTTGAGTATCAGTCAGCTTATCAAATATGGGTATGAGGTGACTTTTGCCGAAGAGATTGCTTGATCAACGACAAAGACTCCAAGGAGACTGTGCTTAAGGGTATAAAGTAAGGAAGTCTTTATTTTGTGGATTGGGAGAGCGGGAAGCTTGACACGTGCCTTGTCGCAACAAACTCATCCCAAAAAGGAGTCAACTGGCTATGGCATAAGTGGCTTAGCCACCTGAATTTCCAATCGATTAGACACTTAGCCAATCACAAGCTTGTGGAAGGCCTACCACAAGTGGGGTTCAAGAAAGAAGAAGGTGTCTGCAGAGCGTGCAAGATAGGAAAGCAAACCAGAGCTTCATTCAAGAATCAAACCATCACAACAAGCACATATAAGATCCTTGAACTACTTCATATGGATCTATTTGGACCAGTCAAGCCGCCCACCATTGGAGAAAAGAGGTTCACTCTCGTTGTAGTAGATGACTACTCGAGATACACATGGATAAGGTTGCTGAAGAGCAAGGACGAAGTGAAGATTCAACTTCCAGAGCTCATCCTTCAAGTGCAAAACAACAAGGGAGTCACTGTGAAGAGAATTAGACCTGACAACGGGACTGAGTTATGCAACGGTTCTCTGATGGATTTCTGTGTTGATGATGGTATTGCTCATGAGAATTCAGCTCTAAGAACTGTAGGGTTTTCCCGTGAACCGAATCACCAAAACCAAACTGAACCGGATTGATTTATGGATATTGCTCATAATTTTAATTCTCAAAACCCTAGCATGCTCCTATGAATTTAATACAAAGATTTATGGATTTAGGGTTTACTGTAACTCTGTCGAGACTGAACCGATCTTTCGCGTTTGAATTCCAAATCTCAATTCAACCTCGCGATTCGAATTTATCTGCGGAAGTAGAAATTAGAAATCTAATTTCCAAGAATAAATTCAAAAACAAAGAGAGAAGAAAAAGAAAAATTTGTTCTCCAGATTAGATCTTCAGGGCTGTGTCCCAATGCTGATCAGATCTACTACTGGTGAAGACTCCGTAGATCTGTATTCTGAGCAGGACCAGAATCGGAATTCTCCTCCCTCTTTCAAAAAATCGGCGCCTCCTCTCTCTCTAGGGTTAAGTGTGTTTCAACTGTGTTATGACTTATGAGAGAGAGCTGTCTATTTATAGACCTAGGGTTGGAAACCCTAATGGGCCATTTTGGGCTCAATTCAGCATATTTAATTGGGCCAGTCCTGAGACCTAATGCAAATAATAAAGTGGACCTATAATTAATTAATTCCCATGTCCACAACCCAGGACACAATTAATTAATTAATATTAATTCTTTTTCACCACAGAATTAATACTGACCTACCCCTTTATTACCACGTTATGAGAACGGGCTACATTAATTGAGAATCCCCATATTTAAGGTTACCGGACATCTATTAATTAATCGGAGCCTCTGACAAGCTCTAACTACAATTAATTAATATCTTATAATTCCTGAGTAGTACCACTCAAACCTTATCACTCGTGCCTCAACTTAATCAGCCTGCATGACTTTGGCACGATGAATGTTATTGAGCTCCTCAGGGAATATCCCCATCCTATTACTGGGATATGGTTACCTAAGTCCAGTCTCAGGCGGTACTACACGAAATGCTGTTACCCAAGATGCGGATATACGAGCACGTTACTTAGTCTATCCACCATGGCAAGTCAAAGCAACAGTCAACCCGTGCAAACCCCTGAACCTTCGTTAGGGTTTGGACTCAATCAATATAACAAGATCTTGTATTCGCTGATGTCAGACAGACGAATACATCTCACTACGGTCCATCAATATTCCACATCTGCGTACCAGCATGTCAAGTAACCAAGACAGACTACTTATTCCGACAATGCCGCAGCCATCCGGACAGACGTATCCTCATACGCTGTCTCGGCTGTGATCAGGTTTATGTCTCACTAGGTCAAGTGATCATATTGTCTTCTGCGATCTACAACACGCCGTATGATCGTCCCTATCGGTGAGACAAGAGGATACCATTGTTCATACATGTAAGATTGTTAACAGATAGGAGAAATAAACCGTTGTATACTCATTATAATAAATACTTTCAGTATACAAAACCCATCAAGAACGCCCCAGCAGAATGGTCTTGCCGAGTGAAGAAACAGAATACTCAAGGAAGCAGTGAAGACTATGCTTGCTAAAGCTGACTTAAGAGAAGACTACTTGGGAGAAGCATTGATATACTCAGAATCAAAATAGAAGCGCTATCAACAATCGACATCACAAAACCCCGTACGAAGTATACAATTGTCGTAAGCCTTCTATAGCTCATCTACGTGCTTTTAGTTCTCCATGTTACATCCATAACAATGGAAAGTATAAGTTGAATATTTTTAGTTCCAAGGCGGATGAAGGTGTGTTCCTTGGATATGGATACCCTTCATACAAGGGATATAAAGTACTTAACAAGACCATCGGACTTATGGAAGTAACATGCTCAATTGTTTTTTATGAGTCTATTTTAGTGGGCAAGACCTTAAAAGATCTGGAACTTGGTGATCATGAGATCAAGAATGGTTGTGAGAAACTCAGTTCTGATAATGAAGATTCTAATGAAGTTACTCAGGCTAGATCTATGAATGATCATTCACGTACTCCAGAGGACAAGGCCGGTGATGCAATCGACCTTGTTGAGGCAATTGGTTCACTAACGATAACCGCAAGCATCAATCAAGGGGGAACCTCAGGAGATCAAGACAAAGCTCAATATGGAGACTGAAACTGAGTTGCCTACCCAAGCTGACTTGCCAGATGATGGAGATGTTCATCCTGAAGAGGTTCAACCAGCAGTGAGTCAAGAAGACCAAGGAACGCAGATTGTGGAAGTCACCACTGAAGAAGAAGATTGAAGTCGAGGTGATGAAGATCAAGTTCCTGTTCTGGACGATGTAGCTATGGTGGAATCAACCTTAGTTCAAGTTCCAGTATCGGAAGCAGATGGTACTAAGTATCCTTGAGCATTCGTTCAACCTGTTGAAGTTACTCAACTCAAGAAGCCGAAATGGTTGAGACATCATCCCGAGGAGGCCATGTTAGACAATATTGCTAACTCAGTTCGCACGAGACAAGGAAGCACATTGTTTACTTGTTTTATCTCTCAACAATCAGAACCTATGAAGATCGAGGATGCTCTGAAGTCAACTGACTGGATCAACGCCATGCAATAAAAGCATGCTGAGTTCAAAATAAATGAAGTTTTGTACTTGGTGGATCGACCAAATCATCAGTCAGTTATCGGCACCAAATGGGTCTTCAAGAACAAGATATATAAGACAGGAAATTAGTAAGGAATAAAGCATGGCTCATATCAAAGGGGTATGCTCAATGTGAAGGGACCGATTTTGATGAGACTTTTGCTCCAGTGGACAGACTCGAAGCTATTTGACTATTCCTTGCTTATGCCGCTCACAACAACTTCACAACTTTCCAGATGGATGTGAAAAGTGCCTTGTTCAACGGGGAGCTCAAAGAAGAAGGATGTGTGGAATAGCCCCAATGCTTTGAAGAAGGAAATCAAGTTTATAAATTGAGAAAGACTCTTTATGGGTTAAAGCAAGCACCCAGAGCTTGGTATGAGACGCTGTCTCATTTTCTCCTCAAGAATGGTTTCCAGAAAGGAAAAATCGACACAACATTGTTCAGAATCAAAGATGGAGCAGACATCCTTCTTGTGTAGATCTACATCGATGACATTATATTCGGATGCAGAAACTTGAAGATGTGCGAAAAATTTGCCCAACTTATGCAAAATAATTTCCAGATGAGCATGATGGGTAAACTCACTTACTTTCTGGGTCTTCAAGTAATTCAGTCCGAAGGAGGAATCTTCATCAACTAGAAGAAGTACACCAAGGACTTGATCAGCAAGTTTTGTTCATAAAAGACCAAGCCCTTGAGGATTTCTATGAGCCCGAGTGTGCAAATCAATCTTGATGAAGAAGACAAAGCAATCAACCAACCATGTACAGAGGTATTATTAGGTCACTCCTATACTTAACTGCAAGTAGAACATATATTTCCGACTCAGTTGGAGTATGTGCGAGGTTTCAAGCCAATTCGAAGAAGTCGCACATCGAGACTGCCAGAAGAATAGTCAAATACCTCAAAGGGACAGAATCCTTCGGTATTTGGTATCCCAAAACTGATGAGCTTACTTTAAATGCTTACTCAGATTCAGATTTTGGAGGATGCATAATCGACAGGAAGAGCACAAGTGGAAGTGTCAGTTCCTAGGTCACAAGTTTGTGAGTTAGGTTCAGCAAGAATCAACACTCAGTAGCTACATCAACAACCAAAGTTGAGTGTGTTGTTGTCGCAAGCTGTTGTGCTCAAGTGTTTTGGATTAAGCAACATATGATTGACTATGAAGTTGAAACTTGGTGTGTACCGATCTATTATGATAATAATAGTGCAATGTGCATCACGAAGAACCCAGTTCATCATTCCAGAACCAAGCACATCGACCTAAGATCATTTCATAAGAGATAATATGAGAAGAAGGACGTGACCGTAGAGTACATACGATCTGAAGATCAACTTGTAGACATCTTCACAAACCACTCCCAGAGACCAGATTGAAGGAGCTTTGCATCAAACTTGGTCTATTGGAGATCGGCGAGATCCTGATTGAAGAGGAATAAATGCGGAACAAAACTGAGTCCCAACTCTCAGTTTTGTTCATATTCTCCCTTATTCACATTCGGCGTCACTGACACAATTCATCAAAATGGAGTTTGACAAAGAAAAAGGTGGAGGACGGTCAGTTGCTGATTAAAACTGAGTTCAAACTCTCAATTTTACGGACTTGGTGTGTTACTCAGCATAAAGGCTTCATAGTTATTCAATCTTTGAAGAAAATCCTTTCAAGTGGTGTCTACGCAACACACTATGAAGTTCTTCACACAGCCAAGTGCAGAAGTGATCGTTCCAAGAGGCTTCCTCAAAGGAAGATGAAACTTACTCCAACTAAGTTTCCACATGAAGGACGAGTTCTCAGACGTATGCGGAATTAAACTGAGTTCCAACTCTCAATTTAGCAACTGACTCTTAATCAGTACAGAAGATCAAAAGGCGGGATTTCAAATTCCAAAGGCGATTGCATCGGTTACAACACTATTAATACGTATCAAGCATCGATGAATCATGATTTGATACGTGGATAACATCGCATCCCACGCCGCTCTAGTCAAATCTCAAATCGCGTATCACGAGTCAATGCATCCTAATTGTCGCCGAAATTCAAGAAACCAAAAGATTTTTACGCTACTTTTACTTAAATTAAATGTAATTATAATTGTACTGAAAAATATTAAAGGATAAACTGACTTGTTGATGACAATCTCTTTTTGTCCAACAAAGGTCTTCACTCTTCATATGTTGAACTTACACATGCTAGTGTAATCAACATGCTTTTAACTCTCTCTTACTTAAGATTAAAATTGCTCTAAACTGACTTGAAAATCAATCAAGCAATATCTCTCCAAATCTATAAGGAGAAGATCTTATGTAGAAAGCTGACTTTGAGGAGGAACTTTTTTAAGTTTATGTGACTAATTGTCAAATTTGTAAAAACTATAAAGTTATCCACTCCTCATCAGCTTAGGTTAAAAGATGGCTTTGACCACACCAAAAAGGGGGAAATTGTTATGATTTTTGTTAGAGAAATCCGTCATTTACTTTTTGTGTTTGGTGGGTCAAAAATTGTAAAAGTCATCTTAGTCAATTTTTCAGTTTCTAAAGTTCTAAAACTGTTATCCTTGTATAGGATCAATCGAGTTGTAATAGAACTTAGTGGCTAAAGGCCGAGCATAGGAAATCCTCGAGAACTGAAGAACTGCACGCCTTGAAAATTGGATTATGGCCTTGACCAAAATTGAGTTTGGATACTCAGTATAGGGTCTTCCATACTGACTAGGAGAAGTCACTATGAGGGTATTTCCATACTGACTATGAGAAGTCAGTATGAGGGCATTTCCATACTAACTATGGGAAGTCCGTATGAGGGTTAGCCATATTGACAATGGGAAGTCTGTAGGGTTTTCCCGTGAATCAAATCACCAAAACCAAACTGAACCGGATCGATTTATGGATATTGTGCACAATTAAAATCATAACAAACCCTAGCATGCTCCTATGAATTTAATACCAAGATTTGTGGATTTAGGGTTTATCGTAACTCCGTCGAGTCTGATCCGATCTTTTGCATTTGAATTTCCACTTTCAATTCAACCACGCAATTTTGATTTAATCTGCGGAAACAGAAATTAGGATACTAATTTCTAGAGAAAATTGAAAATAAAGAAAGCAAGAGAAAAGAATTATGTTCTCCAGATCAGGTCTTCAGATCTGTGTCCCAATGCTGTTCAGATCTACTACTGGTGAGGACTCCGTAGATCTGTATTCTGAGTAGGACCAGAATCGAAATTCTCCTCCTTCTTCTCCCAAAAACGGCGCCCCCTTCTCTGTCTCTAGGTTTAGTGTGTTTCAACTGTGTTACAACTTATGAGAGAGAGTTGTCTATTTATAGACCTAGGGTTTTATCCCTAATGGGCTTTTAGGCTCAATTCAACATATTTAATTGGGCCAGACCTGGGACCTAATGCAAATTATAAAGTGGGCCTTTAAATTAATTAATTCTCATGTCCACAACCCAGGACACAATTAATTAATATTAATTCTTTTTCACCACAGAATTAATACTGACCTACCCCTTTATTACCACGATATGAGAACGGGCTGCATTAATTGAGAATTCCCATATTTAAGGTTATCGGACATCCATTAATTAATCGGAGCCTCTGACAAGCTCTAACTACAATTAATTAATATCTTATAATTCTTGAGTAGTACCACTCAAACCTTATCACTCGTGCCTGAAATTAATCAGCCTGCAGGACTTTGGCACGATGAATGTTATTGAGCTCCTCAGGGAATGTCCCCATCCTATTACTCGGATATGGTTGCCTAAACCCAGTCTCAGGCGGTACTACACGAACTGCTGTTACCCAAGATGCGGATATACGAGCACATTACTTAGGCTCTCCACCATGGCAAGTCAAAGCAACAGTCAACCCGTGCAAACCCCTGAACCTTCGTTAGGGTTTGGACTCAATCAATATAACGAGATCTTGTATTTGCTGATGTCAGACAGACGAATACATCTCACTGCGGTCCATCAATACGCCACCTCTGCGTACCAGCATGTCAAGTAGCCAAGACAAACTACTTATTCCAACAATGCCGCAACCATCCGGACAGCCGTATCCTCATACGTTGTCTCGGCTGTGATCAGGTTTATGACTCACAAGGTCAAGTGATCATATTGTCTTCTGCGATCTACAACACGTCGTATGATCATCCCTATCGGTGAGATTGTTAATAGATAGGAGAAATAAACCGTTGTTACTCATTATAATAAATGCTTTCAGTATACAAAATCCATCAAAGTCAGTATGAGGGCAAGCTATACTGACCTTGGGAAGTCCATATAAGAGACTTTACCTTCAAAGCTCGGTCAGACTTTGGCATATTCATGCCTAAGTAAAAGTCAGTACGAGGATATCCAAACTTGGATTCCTCAAAACTGAAACTTAGTCTTACACAAAGTTAGTGTATACTACACTGACACAGCAAAGCAGAGTAGACTTACAACATGGGCTATGATTGGACGACATCTTCTATGAGTCTAACGACTGGATTTATGTGTCTAACGGGCAGAAATTGAAAATGCTCGAGGAAGTCCTCTACAATAGGTCTGCTCATCAACCTTAAACGGTTACAAATTTGAATGATTCTCACTCTAAAATGAGCATATCGCTAAGCCATCTCTCTGCTAAAACTCTCTGAGTTTTCATGTTTTCATACACGAGACTTGAGTTCCTGACTCAAGTCATTACTCAGTGCTACTCTCTCTTAGTACGAGGCTGAAGCTTTCTAGCTGAATCTATCCTTTAGTGAATATATATTTTCAAGATATATTCATAGCAGTCAGTTTCCTACTTTGGGATACTGATTCTCACGGGCATATGCCAACCACCTGAGTTCTGGGAAGAACAGCAAACATCTAACCACCAAGAAGAAGGTTGCGGGTGTCGTCCTCACTTCAACCTGAAGACTAAGCTTACAAGGAGTTCCTAAGCGAGTGAATACAGCAGACCGAAGGACGGAGGTGCCGATGCGTTGTGTATAGATCGTAATGAGGCTAGTATTTACTTAGTGATTTATCCAGACTTAGGGTCTAAAGAGTGGATGTAGGATTTTAAGATCCGAACCACTATAAAATATCTTCTGTTCTTTATTGCTTTCATTTATATTTCTGTCTTGTTTAGTTTCGAAAACTGACTTTTAAAACCTTCAATACTTGTCCAAGTATTGAAGAGTATATTATGTGAAACTTACTTAACAACGGCATACCTTTAACTTTTATCAAGTACCCTAAATTAAGTTCTATCGGTTTAGGAGAACAAGTGCAAGTTTATTATATTTCTAATTCCGTTGCATATAAGCACTTCTGCTCCATATATTCGTACTCTGATTTCGGGACCAACAAAAGTGGTTAAAAAATTCAAAAAATATTTTTTGAAGGAAAAAAATTACGACGGAATTTTCTGTCACAATAAATTTGCGACGGAAAATCTCATCGCAAATATGTCACAAAAACTTGCAACGGATTCAAATTTTAGTTACAAATTACTTTGCGATCAAGGTTTTTGCGACGGATTTTTGTCGTGATTATAGGATAGCAGGGGCATATCTCAATGGCGTGACGTAGCGATTTGAAATTAGTTTATATGAATAAGAAAATGTAGGATTTCAAATATTTTTGAACGGGGCACGACACTATTAACTTAACATATTATTGTTCCAATGAATGATGATGATCGCCACCTATACTTGGCCTACTTTCTATGGTATGTCCACGTGTTACAGTTTAGAAGAGCAAAATATGTAGCATGTGGAATGACAAATATAAATAAAATGGTCAACTTAATTAATACTTAACTATCTTCTTTTCATAAAATATTTAAGAGTTTTCAAATGTATATTTTGGTTAATGAATTGCATCGATTAGCTTAACATTGGTGGAGTTGGGACGACTTTGACCACAATTAGTTTTCCCTTTTCATTTCTTGTTGATTGTTATAACTTGTAGAATAATGAACTTTTTAACATTAACAAATTAAGATAAGAAATTAACACAAGTATTTTCATTAGCATTACCTACATATATGATACTTGTTTGTAATATTATTTATGGAAATAGAACCTTAAAAGCTAGATACATGCATTGTTTTAAAATTGTTGGACACTTGTTGTTTGCTAGGTAGGTCCTAGAGTTTTGGCGGTAATTAATTGGTAAGTGTTGGTCTCAATTTATCGAAGTAGAAATAATGTGCACATCAAAAATTAATTTGTTTAATTCGATATACTTGTACTTATCTGAGCTGATGGTGACCTGTCAGCTTGACTTGTCAAATCTTTGTTCAAGTATGCTTAAAGTTAGTATTCAAAGTATACTGCAACACTTGAGTGTCGAGTTTTAAATAGAACTAAACTGACAAAATATAAAAAGCAATATATGATATATAGTGATTCAGACCAAAATATCATGTGTCCACTCTTCATTCCTAAGTATGATAATCCACTAAGCTTCGAACTTTACAGGTCTCCTACTATCTATTGCTTGCGGAATAATGTCTTGTCCTTTAGTCCACAAGCGCATTCACTTGGTTCTTGCTTGGTTCTTTGTCGTAGCTTCTCAGAGTGTGGGCACACCACTCAACCTCCTCGTAGTCGGAATAGGGTGTTTATAATTTTCCCTTGAACTGTCTCCTTGACGTCAGATTGTCCGTAAGAGTCAGAGTACAAGACGTACTTGACTGTTGTAGTCTTTTTTGGAGAAAGACTTCCAAAAAATAACCCCCGAACACTAAGGTTATGAGTCTCGTGTTCATTAATGTGTCACAGAAAAACTTAAGAGTCTCGAATGTTATGTCGGAACTTAAGCGTTTTAAACTTGTTCATTAATAGCAAGTAGATGCTTGAATTCGGTTTTCATAATGTGTAATTTGTAAATTCGTAACCTTCTTCTGTTGAAATATCTGGTATTTATAGTTGTAAGATAGAAGGTTTGAAATAAATTTTCGTTAGAGACAAATTCGAAGATGTTCTATCGGATGTCTCTATTGACTGCTGCACTAGGCGGATAGGTGATGCTTCTACAGATGTTTCACACCTACTTCGCTTTTTCTGACAGCGATAGTGACGGTTCGCCTTTGTGTCAGAACGATAATATTCATCAGTTTGAGGAGTCTCGGACTGAATATCCTAGGTATCAAAACTTAGAGTTTCGTGCTTGCAGACTTTAAGGAATCTCCAATCCTTAAAATTTGTACTTCGTCAGTATGTTCCACAAACGATTCTTCTTGTATCTTTGCGTTGGAATCTAGACTAGGAAGTCTATGCTGGTGTCGTCATACTTGCAAGTCTATGTTGGTGACGTCATCCATCAATGTATGCTTGGTCCCAATGTTGTCAAGTTTGGTATACCGAGTGAACCTTACTGGTTGTAATCGTACTTGGCGAAAGCCAAACTTATCAGCCAGATTCTTATTCTCCCACATTTGTTTGTTCGCCGCGAACCTTAGTTTGTTGAATCTTTTGCACATTCTAGACTGATTAGCCAATCTAGTCGTCAGATTAGCTTCAATTTACAACTCTTGATCCTATACAGGACTTACATTTTCGACTATTTTAAAACTATCTTAGATAACTTTTACATTCATTGACCCACCAAAACATAATAATAATAATAATAATAATAATAATATAAGGAAATTTCTACATATTTCCTAACAATAAATTATTTTGTATATTTAATATTTATAATATTATTTATTAATAAATAAAAAATAAAATTATATAATATTTATTTATTAAAAAAAAGGCCGCAATAATTGATTAAACAGTGCCTAAATCGGAGCTCAGGCGTCTAGACGAGAATTACTGGTTCAACCATCTAGAGGTATCGATTCTAGATGAGAATTTTACCACAATAAATATATATACCCATCGTTGCAGTGAAGGTTTTTTTTTATTTTTTTTTAAATATGGAGAATTCATGAATTCAACCAATCAATACCAACTCACTAATAATCCTAAATTAATATTTTATACATATATTTATGAGCAGTAGTTGTAGAATCTAAAACTAAAAGTTTGGACACTTAGAAAACAGAGAGCACTTTTCACTAAAAAAAGGTTTTGAATTTTATCGGTTTGGCATTTTCTCTCATTTTCATTATTATCCATTTTTTTTGGAAACGGAAAATAAATTATAAATGAATGGGTAATTATGTATATCTATCCCAAACTATGAGAATTTATAGAATTCTATCCCATACTTTTAAAGTTATGGAATTCTATCCTACACTATATTTATTTCTGGTGCTTCATCCAAATTCATTTGACATCATCAAAATGCTGCCACATCACCTATAAATTGTCTTGTTGGCAATTCACATCAAACTTTTGGCTGACATGGATATTATGATGTGGCATTATTATTATTTTATTTTATAAAATATTTATAAATTTAAATAAATTTTATAAACTTATAAAATTTTAATTTTTGCGAGTTAAATTGAAAATTGAAACGAATCTTTTAATTCTATTTGGATTTTTAAAATTTTTAGAAACTTAAAATATTTGATGGACGCAATATATTTTTTACTTTTAATTCTGATGGGCACAATACATTTTTTAAATTTTAATACATTTATCAAATTTATTATTCAATAATTAATGTTAAATCCTTAATTTGCAGCTCGAGTGCTATATATGCTTCTTTTATCTTCGCTTTTGCATCTTGCATTTATCTCATAATTTTTTTACATTTTCTTATCTAGAAATTCTGTACAGACAATTTTTTGAAATTCCTATATCAAATTAATTTTTAATTTTTTCTAATAACCTGTTTATTATTTTGTTGATGTCACTACAATTCTACTATTTCATTCATTTCTAGGTATCTTGGGCAAGCTCTTTTATGTTATATAGAAGTTTAGGAAATAAACTTATGAACAAATAAATTAGGAGATTTAAAAGTAAATTTATTTCCATAAATTTCCAAAAGATATTGTTTTAAATAGGAAATTTTAATATAATAGTTTTTAAGTTATTAGCGAAGTTTTATTTAATAACATTATTTAATTAAATGAGATTTTATTTAATATTAATTATTTTATCATAAAAATAAAATATTAATTACTGAATAACAAATTAATGTATATAAATTTAAGAATACGTCTTAAAACTCCATATAGAATTAAAATATTTACTTCAATTTTAAAAAATTTAAATTTTATTACTTTAAAAAATTTACTTCACTTTTAAAATATTTTAAAAATAAAATAATAAAAATGCCACATCATAATATCCACCTCAGCCAAAAGTCTGATATGGATTGCCAACATGGTAATTTATAAGTGATTTGGCACCATATTGATGATGTCAAATGAATTGGGATGAAATTCCATAAATAAATATAGTGTAGGATAGAATTCCATAACTTTAAAAGTAAGGGATAGAATTCCATAAATTCCCATAGTTTGGGATAGATATACATAATTACCCTAAATGAATAATAATTGGAAGTGGGCTACTTGAAAAAATGGTCCGAATCACGTGAAGTTCACGTGCAGTATGGCCCAGATGAGTCCCACCATCTTCAGTATTTCCTCAGGCCCACCCCACTCAACTCTTCCTCTCTCTCTCTCTCTTACACACACATACGACGCATACACGCACACAGTTAACTACACGAAATTTGAATATAATTTGTGTTACACATGAAAGAATGTAAATATTAAATTAATTAGATTAATGGTTTATTTTATATATATAGTATATTTCTAAGTATAGTAAATATAATAAAATATAATCATGAGTTATTGAGAAAAATATTTTTGTGAAGATTGGCAAGAAAGCATACTATGTTTTGCAAAAAAAAATATAAATTAATGAGCAAGTATTAATCTAGACTTTTAATTGATTTTAAATGAAATTAAGAAAATAAACTTACTAGTTTATCACAGTTTTAGTATGTGATTCACCTTTTATATATATTGGTTGGGAAGAGATCAAATACTAAAAAGTATAAAGATGCTTAATAGGAAAAATCATAGACCATTAATTTTAATGAATGGATGATTAAGATTGAATTTTTTAAATTGATAATTATTTATTTTGATGTGGTTGATTATGCAGTTCAATGATGCATAACATTAAAACTAAACAAACATAATACACTAACTAATCAAGCATTATTAACATTTTAGCATAAATAATTTTTTAGCATAGAATCTACTCTATATATATATATATAGAGAGAGAGAATGAGAATGAGAATGGGTCCTCCATTATTTTCATGAGTAATAAAGAGTTTGATGAGTTACTTTCGGGAGGGATGATGAGGTAGGGTATCAGCAACCATCGGCGCTTCCATTATAAATGAAAATCGTTGCCTCATTAGAGTGTCAAGTGTTTGACAATGATTATTATTTTTATTTGAAAAAAAAATTAGGAGTGCACAATTTAATTAGAAAAGAAATGTCACTTTCATTATTTGGATTTATGAGTATGATTATTGGTTTTTGGGAATTAGGAATATCAATCGAATCAATTTTTTGGTTTTTGTGCCAATATTATTAGGTGTGGATTATTCGCTTGGGTCAATATTATCAGGTTGTGAATTATTAAGTTCGGGTCAAATCGAACTGTAATTTTTTCGGGTTAAATTTTTTTGACTTTAATCCTATTCCATCGATTTTCGGGCTAGCTCATCAGATCGATGAATTTATGAATTATTTTTTATTTATATATTTTTTAAATATTATTCATGTCATTGAGTATTTTCTCACTTTAATAATCTTTTAAATAATAAAATATACACAAAATATCGATTTTATCTAAAAAATTCAGAATATATTACAATCTTTATAAATTCTTGTATTTAAATATAAATATATATATATTATTTCATTAATATATATATATATATATATAGAAATACAGACAAAAACACATTTTAACTTATGATTAAAGAGTATTCAAGGATCTATTATCTATTACAAACTATTTATATTATATAACTTAAACATTAATCAAGAAATTTGATATTAAATGGAGTATAAGTTTTTGGTAATATAAATATGATAAACAATTTCGATAAAAAAATATAACCAGGTCAATTGGTCCAACTTGTCGGTTTTCGGGCGTAGCCCTATCGAATCTCAGCTTATTCAATTGAGTTTTTTTGGAGTTAAAATATCTCATCCCTAACCTGCAATTTAGCTCGGGTTAACTAAGTCAACCCGCGGACTTTGAGCTAAATTAACATCCTTAGTAGAGGTGAATGTATTTCTCCCTGCTCGTGAATATCAATGTTGAGACCTTTTTATTTTTCAAAATTATTAATTAAAGACACTAAAAAAATTCTTGAATTTGTGCGCTAATCGCATAATATTCCGTTGCAAAACGTGTTTTGTATCGGATTTTTTCCGTCGTGAAAGTTCTCTTCGCTAAATAATTGACGACATAATATTAAATTGGTCATAAAAATTCACGACAGAAAATTTCCGTCCCAAATTTTTTTCCTTAAAAAATTAAATTAATTTTTTTTGTAAACTGGTTATTGGCCGGCCCACTTGAAAATTCCGTCGCAAAATGTTTGTAACGGAAAATTCCATCGTAATTTCGTCGCTAAATTTAATATTACTTCGGTTCTCAGTCCGTTGCGAAATGACGACCCATTTTTTATTTTGTCGCAAATTCGTTACAATTTAAATATTTTTGTATTGGATCTGGATGATTCTAATGCTCACTACCACTAAAGCATGCATAATCCTGTCTATTTAATGTAGAAGATTTAAAATGAATATATTGTTCATTTTCACTAGGAGATAAGGAATGAAAGATGAATTCAAAAACTTCTTATTTGGAGATTCATATATATGTATGAGACTTTTTTATTGAATGATGAATTTCTTTTGATAGCTCAACTGATGAATTAGTAGTATATTTGAGTTCTCTAACTTATATCGTGCTTGTAAAATTAATAATTTAATCAGTTAATACCTCACAATTAGAAGAAATTAAAGACGAAACAATGTCCCTTCGCTCGGGTATAGTGATTAAAGATTAATGTAGACTTATTAAAAAAAAAAAAAAAAAACGAAACAACAGATTTATTTTCCCTACTGAATGGGCTTAGAAACAAACTGGCCCATTATATATTCATAAAACCAATCTAATTATTATAAATTCAAATGGGCGGCCCATATCACCTACGTCTACTAGTGAGTTGGGCAAATGTTTTGATTTTAATAGAATAATAAATATACTATTGTCTAAAATAATTTATCTAATTACTTAAAATTGAATAGTTTCATAAAAATATCTCCCAATAATGTAGAACTTTTAAAACTTTATATAAATATGTATGATTTATTTTTAAAAGAAAAACGCTCCGTTCTCCTTTAATTATTATTAGGGGTGTTAATCGGGCCAACCCGTCGGGTTTCGGGTCAGCCCTATCGGGCTGCGGGTTAAATGGTCCGGGCCAAATCGGGCTGAAATTTTTTTGGGCTAAAATTTTTTGACCCTAACCCTAACCCATCGATTTTCGGGCTAGCCCGTCGGGCCAATGAATTTATTAATTATTTTTTATTTTTAATATATTTTCATTATTTTTATTTATTAAATGTTGAAAAATAAGCAAAATATTATTTATCTCTTATAAAAATGCAAAACACGTCACAAATTTTTATATAATGATAAATTTATCTATTAAAAATATATTATTTGTTTATCTTAGCAATATTTGAATACATTTAACTTCATAAATAAATAAACTTAACTATGTATTGAATACTATTTGAACTAAATATAATTCTATAAATTAAAACTTAAATACCATTTTAAATATTAGAAGTAGATTTTAGTACTATAATTATGAAAAATATATTAATAAAAATAATAATCGGGTTAATCGGGGCAAGCCGTCGGGTTTCGGGCTCAACCCTATCGGGACTAGGGTTATTCGGTCTCGTGCTAATCGGACTAAATTTTTTTCGGGCTAAAATATCTTGACCCTAACCCGCATTTTGGCTCGGGTTAATTGGGTCAACCCGCAGGTTTCGGGCTAAATTAACATCCCTAATTATTATAGCAGGCCCTAATTACACCAAGAATAAACCCGGCCCGGCTATATTTAATATAAAAAATACTAATATTAAATGACTAACAAAAAAATAACCATGTAATTAATTATTCTTGAGGGGATTTTGTATGGAATAAGAACCTACAAGAATCTAAGAACGAATAAAGCAAAATATAGAGTTTTTTAAAAAAATTTTAATAAACGATGAATTCACATAAATACAAATGTATTTGATATGAATTCTTAAGACTAACTGAATACTGCCGTTCTGATAACAGGTGAACAGTTAATGCCGCGGTAAAAAAAAAGCGGGAAAAACTTATACCTTTTGGAAAAGCATCCACCTACCTGCTGATCACTATAGTGAACGAAGACTTCTGATTGGACAACATCCATTTTGTCTCTAACGGCTATGAAGATTCAAACCTTCGAATCTCTCACATATAAATACCGGAGGAACTCAACAGAAGAAGGTTTAACCGAACACGAACCAAACTTGTAATCTTCAAAGAGCAGAAACTCTGTCAAAATCTTGTCTAAAAAATTCGAGGCTTTCTAAACTATTAAGTGTGTCACCGTTGTGAACATGAGACTCAGAACTTCTAAGTTCTTGAGTTATCTTGGTAATCTTTCTCTCCAAGAAAGATTACAACATTCAAGTACATCTGGTACTTTGACTCTCACGGGCATTCTGTCGTAAGCTGATAGTTTCGGGGAAACTTTAAACAACCCATTTCGGCGACGAGGAGGCTGCGTGGTATGCCCATAGTCCAAGAAGTTGCGAAGTGAAGAAAGTGGAAAGTGTTGGTCCCGGTTTATCAGGGTATAACTTGGCAGCGGAAAATGTGTTAGTTCGTTTCTTGCACTCTGCTGGTTACTCAGCTGACTGGGACCTTGTCAGCTGGTAAGTCAACTGGCACTCTGAGTACTCAGCTGACTGGCGACTGGCTGATCAGCTGGTAGCTCAAGACTTAGAATATTTTAAGCCTAGTTTGCACAGTTATCAGTTTTCAGATATACACCAGCACTTGAGTGCTGGGTTTCAAATACAAATTTAAATACTGAAAGCAGATAAAGGCAAATGATTTTTATAGTGGTTCGATCAACTGATCTACGTCCACTCTCCAGTCGACTCACTGGAAATTCACTAAAAAGCAATCAGGTACAAAGAGTCCTACGATCTATCTCCAGCTGGTAGATGCCCCGTCTACCAGTCCACTGGATCAACCGCTCCCGGTCCTTGTCCTTCTTCAGCTCTCGTCAGATGGATGGAGTGCGAGCACGTCACTTTGATCTCCTCCTCTGACTGGTTGGGTGTTGAGTTCTCCCAAGAACGTAAATCCTCTACGGCAAACTGCCCGTAATAACTCAAGAGCTGGCTGGCTCTAGAGCTGCTATGTTCTTCCTCAGAAAGAGAAAGAACACCAAGCGAGGTCTGTAACTTACAAGCTGGAAGCTTGAAGTCTCGTGTTTGAATAAATCAACACACGGATAGCCTTTAGAGAGGCCTCGAAAGTTGTATGCTTTTACTTGCTTGAGCGTAATAAATTTCAGTCTTTCGGTAGGTGAAGAGATGGCCAAGAACATTGAATGTTGATGGATCCCAGGTATTTATAGCCGAGGGATCCCATTCAAATATTCTAGCCGTTTGGACACATCCGGAATGGGTCTCTGTCCTCGGATGTACTTCAGACGGCGGCAGGTAGGAATTTCAGGAAAACGCCATACCTGTGTCTGCTTTTTCTGACACAGACCTCTTTGTGTCAGAACGGCATTATTTCGTCAGTACGAGGAATCGCAACTGGTGTCTTGAACTGATAGACTTTAAGGATATCCTTCCTTAAAGTCTTACTTTGTCAGTATATTCCTCAGACGAATCTTCTTTTTGTCTCTAAGACTCTGGGAGAACGAATCTTCAATTCTGCTGGTAACCTCCGACTGGTAGAACATACTGGTGATCTTGTGCTGGCAGTCTCTGCTGGTGACTTTCCTTAGCACAATCAAGGTCTACCAATTTGTCTGGATGTTAACCCTTTCTTGGAATCTCCCATGACTGGTGGCTTCACCGCTGGTGAATAGTGTCAGCCAGAACACGTATTCTGCTGGTAGGATTTGTCAGCCTCCTGCTGGTGAAATCCTTCCAACTGGTGAACAGTAGCCAGTCATTAGCTCTTGACTCCACGCTGATGAACAGTGTCAGCATGGGTCTGTCAGTCGCTTTTGCTGGTGAGACTTCTCTCAACTGGTAAGCACATCTCATGCTTGTGAACAGTAGCCAGCATGAGTCTTGATCAGCTACGACTTACAACTCAAAAGACCTAAACAGGACTTTACATTTGAGACTAGAGCTATTCTAGAGACAAACTGACGCTGGTAGGACTTAGGATTTGATCCACCAAAACACTTAAACACCAAATCAAGGATCTAAGCTATCAGCTGGGGAAGGGAAACTTAGATAATTTTCCCAACAGAAAGGACCGGACGAATGTGCTTGTGGATTGGTGGACGGAGCATTCGCCGACAAATAATAGATCGTGGGAGCACCTGTACTCATTCACTTAGTGATTTTCCATACATTTATCTGAAGAGTGGACGTAGAGCCTTTTGGTGTCCGAACCACTATTATATCCTTTGAGTCATTTTTTTTACTGCTTTCTCTATTTCATAAATTTACTTAATTTGAAATTCAACACTTAAGTGTTGCAGTATGTAAACCGAAATTGACTATTAAGCATACTCGGACTTAAAACCTGAATTAAGATTTGATAACCAAATTGACAAGCAATCATTAGTTTGGATTAATGTAAATTTACTAGAAAAATATTTCCGCTGTACAACTTAAAATTATTTTGAAAAACCGGAACAACAATAATAATAATTATTATTATTATATATCTCATTAGGTAGTAAAATTCCACTAAACAATTGGATAACCGAAATGGATCACAAATCATTTGCCTAGTTGTTTAGTGTGATTAAACTATATAAATAGTTTTTTTGCGATCTCGATGTTGGAGATTTATAAACAAATAAAACTTCTTAGACGGACTAATTAATTAATTTGCTTTAAATTTAACAGGGCAGAAAATTAAAATCTTAGGATAAGAAGAATCATGGAAAAGAAAATTGTAGATGTGTTCATTATCCTCATCCGCAATAAATGTCTTTTCATTGCATGACATTACATTTGCTTTATGTCATTATACGCACTTTTTACAATATTATTATGATATATGCAAAAATACAAGAGGAAGTTAAAATATTATTTCATATATATATTTATCGAGAAAATCATGGATTTTAAGATTTTATCAACACGCACCTAGGCATGTCAAACGGGCCAACCTGCCGGATTTCGGGCCAGCCCTATCGGTTTGCGGGTTAAATGGTTCGGGCTAAATGGGCTGCAATTTTTATCGGGCTGAAAATTCTCAACCCTAACCCAAACCCTAATCCTTCGGTTTTCGGGCTGGCCCGTCAGGCTGACAAAATTATAATTTTTTATTAAACTTAAGTATTTATTATTTTATTAATAAAATTAATTATATATATATATAAATAATATAATAATTATTATAATTAAATACTAACATAAAATATTGTATTATATACTAAGACATTAGATAAATTAAATAATCATATTATTTAATTATGCAACTCCAATAATATCTTATTAAATAAATCACATAGGTATATTAATTACAAAAGAATATTGCATGATATACATCATATTTCAATATATATACATATATATATAATGTATTATATATCCAAAAATTGATGAGGTCTCACGATTATGTTAAATAATTTGTTACAACATAAAGTAAACTATCATAAGTATTTATTTAACAAGATATTAAAGTTTTACTAAATAATTTTATAAGTTTGTGAATCTAAATAACTCAAAGAATATAACTTATTGAAAATAATAATTAATATTTAAGAATTCAATCATTTCTCAAATATTATAATAAATTATTTATTTAATATAATATTTCTTAGTGGTAAAAATATTGGTATATCATTTATGTGACATAAAATTCATTGAAATATTTCCATCTAAATATAAGATTACTCTATAGTATAAAAATAGTTGATATTTATTTTTCCAAAATTTAGTAATTTAACTATATTAAAAAAATGGACTAGCCCGTCGGGCCAGCCCACGGCCTGGCAGATTTAGCCCGTTTAACCAGCTACCCGTTTAGCCCGGACCATTTAGCCCGGTTTCTTATCGGTTAAGAATTTTTCGACCCTAACCCGGTGTTTAGCTCGGGTTATTCGGGCCAACCCGTCGGTCCCGGGCTAAATTGACATCCCTACACGCATCCTCTAGATTGAGATACTTTGTCGGCACACAACAATGAATTAAAAACTCGAAATGAAAAAAAAAAAAGGAAAATATTTTGAATTTTATGAAATAGGAGTTGTTATTTTCATAGGCCTTGAGAAGAGCAACAATAATAGCAACTTTCACTTTTGGCATGAATTATTGAAGGAATATATATAGAGAATTGAATGGATGATGGTTGATGGATGATGTTGTTGTATCACTTTGTGTTCAAGGTAATTAAGCAGAACTTAAACTCCACCATGAATCCAGGGGCGAAGGCAACCCCGGGCTGGGGGGGCTGCCGACCCCCTGGCGACCGGAATTTTTTTTTTAGTTATATTTATAAGACTCGATCCAATCGTGATATGGTCGAGCCCCCCGAACTTGAAGTCTGCCTCCGCCCCTGCATGAATCATACATGATGATCCCATTAATTATTGTAAAAATCAGGCAAGATGATCTGAAAATTGTTTGACCGATTTTTATATAATTTCTCAAAAAATAATTAAAATTTTTATGATTTATTTTTTATTTATTAATATTTATTATTTAAAATATTGTATAGAAATAAGTTTATCGATTATATATATAGAAATTTCATTCAACTCAAAATTGCCAATTACTCCATGCAAAATTACCTTGTATTCCATGTTTAAGAACATGCATTTATAAAATTGATTGAATCATCGAAATCTCTTGGAGACATTTGTATGAATTTAAATAAATGCATTCATCTTTGTTCCAACATGTGAGATTGACGGTTTGTGAATCAAGGTCTAGCCACAATTTATAGACATGATGAATTTTTGATCATACAACCTATTCATAATTTATTGTTTTTATAGGATGAATGTACATGCATGAAGTTTAATCCAAAAATTAAAATCAACAGAAAAATGATAGGGGAGAGAGAGAGAGAGAGGCCGAATGTTAGTGAAGCTGATCTACAGCTGCAGGTTCAATGTTTCCACCTCTATGGGCTCCAAAGCTTTCTTCTAGTGCCAGATTGTTTTCGCTACTGCCAGTCCTAAAGCTGTTTTTACTTCCAAAAGAGGAAGCCCTACTTGACGTGAGTGTAGCCAAGAAAGTTGGCTTTTCCTGCCCAGCCATGATCACCAGATACTTCTCTTCAAGCACCGCCGGAGCTTCCTTTGCGCCGCCGCCATCTTCAACGTCCACCACTTCTCCTCCCTCGTTGCCTCCGCTTTCAACATTCCCGGAGAGCTTCCAGTAGGAGCAGCCTAAGATCAACAGAGCAAAAGCTATGAGCCCCAGCATGGCTGCCAATCCGCAGAATAGGTACGGCACCGGAGACTTCCATGAAGATGAATGCGCCGGCGCCGGCGACGTTGGCGCCGATGCCATTTCCTCTTGTATGAGTGTTTCTGGATATTAATTGAGTAATGATATGCCGGCGGGTTGCATAAGTTTCTCTTATAGTAGGAATGCAAATAGGATCAGAAGTAATCCGGCAGCGGCGGTGACGGTGGTGGTGGAATAGATGAGGTTGGAGTGGTGGGGCATTTATATAAGATGTTAGATGGGGAGGCCGGAGGGGTGGGTTTCTTTCCCCTCAATATATCTTTCTTTTTGAAAAAAAAATAAAAATAAAATATAAATAATACTCCTTCCGTCACCATCAATTAGTCTCATATTTGTTGGATACAATAACCAATCTTTATAAAAGTAATGATATTTATAATTTATTACTGAGTGTGAAAAATATGTCATTTTATAAAATATGACTGATATAATAAATCAGACCAAGAAGAAAAATAAGACTATTAATATAGCGGGACAAAGAAAATATTATATTTCATGTTTGTCAAATTAAATCTTATTGTAGTTAAGAAAAAAATTGAAAATATAGATGATTATAACACAATTATTCAAAATTTTATTTTCACTTTGGCAAATTGAAATCGACCTCAATCAAGTTTTTTGTTACCGAAAATATAATTTGAATCGCATCTGATGAGTTTTGTTTTTATAACAAAAGATATAATGCGAATTGAGTTTAAATTTTTTTTATAAATTGCAATATTAAAATAAAGAATACATGAGAAAAGACAATTTGAAAGAGCGGCTTTAGAATAAAGTTGTCGCAGTTTAATCTTAGCACGTAAACTACATTTGATTTTTTTTTCTTTTCTTTTGATTTTTTTTTTTTTTTAATGAACAGATTGATAAATCTTGATTCATAGGAGCAATAACAGACACGGGATCTTAACTTTAGTTGTCGTTTTAAGATAACACGTAACAACTAATTGCCTAAAACGACTGCAGCAAATTAACATTTTGCAAAGTTTAATTTGTGTTTGCCCATTTTGCTGCTTTTTAATAGCTTTGATTCTTTTTCTTTTATGCATGTGGTTAAGCTCATATTTTTTAGTTTATTTTAAGCATAATTTACGAAATAAAAAGTATGAGATATAGAAGAATATAATATATATAGAGAGATTCATTCCAGTGCTAAAATTAAAATTTATGCTAAATAGGAATGAATCTCAGCCATTGGATTGATAGCATCAATGGTTGAGATTAAAGCATCAAAAATTAAAAAATTAAGCATAATTTTCGTTCGTGCTTAATTGCTTTATAAAGCATGCTTAATTCGATTAAGCATGATTTATAAAGCAAAAAAACATAAAATCTGGAAAAATGTTTTAATCTTAACCATTAATTTTTTTATATGAGTGGTGTAGATTCATTCCTATTTAGTACAAACTAATTTTTAGCATGTGGTCCACTCCCTATATATATATATATAGAGAGAGAGAGAGTTATGATCAAGTGCTTAAATTAAATTTTGTAGTAAATAGGAATGAATCTCAGCCATTGGATTAATAACATTAATGGTTGAGATTAAAGCATCAAAAATTAAAAAATTAAGCATAATTTTTGTTCGTGCTTAATTGCTTTATAAATTATGCTTAATTCGATTAAGCATTATTTATAAAGCAAAAAATCATAAAATCTGGAAAAATATTTTAATCTCAATCATTAATTTTTTGAGATGAATGGTGTAGATTCATTCATATTTAGTACAAACTAACTTTTTAGTATGAGATTGACCCCATATATATATATATATATATATATTTGATAGCATGCATTATTTGATGGAATATCTGGGGGGACCTGATATTTTTTGGAGTTTGAAGAAGGCATATGCAGTATGCAGAAATTGATTTGATAAGATGGGAGGCATATGCATATAACGATTAACCACACCAATAAAGCTTTTTGTATGTTTCCTTCTTGGCCTCTTTTTCACTTACCTTATACCTTTGCCTAGTTATATCTTTTATATCTTCTTCTTCGTATACATACGTAAATATACCAAATCTTTTTAAAAAAATATATTTAATAAACACACAATATATGATGAGTTAAGAAATGCTCGAATGACCACCGTGAACAAGTTAATATACTAGTGACAATAAATAAGAAATATCGATAATAATTAAAACTGATCATATCACTAATTTTTTTACATATGAGTTTGTTCTTGAGCGGGATTTTCTTTAATTTAAAAGAATTGGCAATCTTTGTCGTAAGCTCCTAATACCCCATTTTGGAGATTTTTACTATAATTTCAAACGTGTACCTTACAACTTTAATTCCTAGCTGATCTACAAGCCACCATCTGATTTTTTAATTTTTTTTATTAATAGTATGGCGATGTAATATTTTTATGAGTTATCAATCTGCATCAGCAAGTGAAATATAAGAGGACTTAAGTTAAGTAAGAAGAAAGCTGAGGATGAACAAGAGTCCAAATTTCTTTTTGGAAATCTTTAGATATATTTATGGTCTTGATATTAGTCTTTAACACATGAATTTGAGATGATGTTTTTAGTAATTTTTTTTTTGTTATATAAAATCTTAGAGAATTGTTTACAGAAAATTCCTGATCCGCCACTGTGTTAATGTAATTATATGAATGTAGTTTGTAGTAGGGGTGAGAAAAATACCGAAATATCGATATACCGTGCATATCATATCAAAAAAATATCGAAAATACCAAAATTTTGATATACCATTATTAACGGCACCGTATGATACCGTACCGAAAATTAACGGTATGGTAACGATATGAGAATCTAGATATCGGAGTATACCGTCTATATACGGTATCGAAATTATAATAATTATAATTTATTTTATATTTTAGGTAAATATTAATAGTAGTATTAAATTATGAATGGAAATGATTTATATGAGTTATAAACTTATAATTAATTAAAAAATATAGCTTTTATATAAACATTTTCGGTATAGTTCAGTTCGGTACCATATATCATAAAATCTTGGTTCGGTATGATTCGGTATACCGTAAAGTTTCGGTACGATACGGTATACCAAAATATCGGTACGGTAACGGTTTTCATTTTATATCATACCGAGATTTTGGTATATCGAACTTCGGTATACCGAAAGTTTCGGTACGGTATTGGTATGAAAATTTTCATACCGTTAATTTCGGTACGGTATACGGTACGGTACAAAATCTTCGATATATCGTACCGGCCCACCCCTAGTTTGTAGGTGTGTATGCTACAAAAATGTGAGCTAGCATAACCTAATATGAAAATACATTTCAACTTGAAAATGGTATCCAAAATCAGTTCCTCAAAACAATGGATTAGATACAAGTTAAAAGAGGGATGGATCCGCACAACAATATTTGTCTAGACCTCATGAGAATTTGCTGCAAGCATCAGGATTATGATTTGGCAGCAAAAGGAACAAGATTCAGTTGATGCTATTATTATTCTGCCTTCACCATATGAGATTGATATTGTACAAACATCGAGTAATCCTTGCTCATCAGTTGCTTCCATGGCTCTCCATCCATCTGCATATATACGCCTCCTCTTAGCTCCAACCGTGTTTCTGAAGCTTGATCAGTAAATAAGCGACAAGCAGAGTTTACTATATCATATATATATATCTGTAACAGTTTAGAATGGATGTTGTTGCACTACCTGCGTTCGTTATGTATTTTGCAGAAATAAATTCTCTACATTGAAGCATGCCATCCTTGTTAATTTGAAACCAATTAAAAACTTCTAGTAGCTAGTAGTAAACCTACCTCAATGAGTAAATGCATGTCTCTATCATGTTAACAATAAACGAATTATCCCTCCCCTCACACTGAATGAAAGAAAAACATGTCAGAAGCCAAGTTATTTTGTAGGACTCAGACTTGAACCATGATTACTCAACTACTTTCATGGTGATTAGCTATCAGAAATTTTATATATAAGGTAGCATGTAAAATGAACCTTACTCACATGATGAATTCACCTTCTTAGCGTATATATATCCTCAAAAACTCCTGCATATTTAAGATTTAACTTCAATGATTTCAGAGTAACAACCATATCAATCCAAATCTAGAAAGACATAAATGCTGTAACATCGACCATAGGTATATATCTTATCAAGTAATTCTTACAAAAACACTTACCTTAAACCTGCAGGAATGGATCACTGCTGCATGGAGTGAAGAATTATCATAGAATGCCAATGAAGCATATATCATTATAAATCTACTGTGCAAGCTTTTAAGGAGAAGTTCACATCCACACGAAGCATTTCAGGTTCTTGCTTACTAAAATGCTAGAAAATAAGTTTGTAAACACATGTTGAGATCTAGATATATAGGACGTTGAGCATGGGCAAATAAGCAACCTGGGCATCCATTCCTACATCAAGATGATATAAAAACATTTTATTGAGCGGACAACATGATCACTTTTAATCCAAGACAGCAACGAAATACAAATGCAGACCTATGCTGAAATAATTATACAAGCAGTTAACCTGCTCTGGCAACTTCCACATCCTGCACTATCAATAAGTCCAAAGCACATTTCGTTTACGCATTAAATTTTTTTTTTTTGTTAGTTTTCAATTATGAAGAAATTAACTTTAAAACCTCATTAACATTAGACAATCACTGAAATGAAATAATGCATGCATTTTACAGCTTCAGTGCGTGCATGCTCTTAACAGTAGTCAGTAGCAGTGAAGATTAAGACAGAGAAGACTTCATTAGTCATAACCTAGCTACAAGGCAAACACACATTTATTCCTATTTAATTTAACACGAAATGAGTAATATAGCACAAGAAGTGCTCCTTTATATACTAAAGTAATTTGAGAAATTAAGCAACAATTTTATGCTATGCTTCACCAAATTGAAAAACCAACTTGAGCAACAAACCTCATCAAGTGGAGTTTCTTTAGTTGGCTTGAGAGAGTAAGGTATTCCCAACTCTTCGCCAGCTGGCTTCGATATCAAAATATGACTACTACACATAAAGGGTGTATCGATTAACTGCCAAGCCAATATCGGTTAAGCAAAATAGAAGAACCAGAGTAATAAATGTTCTATTTTTATGCTTAAAAACACTCTTCTATAAAAAAAACAACTCCAAAAACATGACATAGGCATCCACATATGCATATATATATATATATAGAGAGAGAGAGAGAGTACATGCAGTGCTAAAGAATAGCAAAGCTCACATCAAGAGGATATAAAACTTAACATATCATGGGATATAGGGAATGAGTAACAGGTAGTTGAGATGGAAAATATACGGTGATTTCAATGAATTCATCAAATTTAATGATTGAAAGGTCAGTCCACTATGGCATCTCATTCTAGCGGGTTCCGCATTCCAATAAGGTGGATAAAACCACCGAAGTTGCAACAATCTTATCCTCTACTATTCACTACCATCTGAAGACAGGCTAGGTTGTAGTCACTGTTGCATATCAAGCTAGTCATGCCCAGAGGGTTTTTGTGCTTGTGTCTCAGCACCGTCCTAATAAACTATGTCCGAGGTTGCAAAATAATGGCCTCACCTATCCAGTCGAGCAATAGCTAGGACCATTGGTAATCTTCTCAAGAGTGCTGCATGTTCTCCTAAATGCTACAAAATAAACTATACATATGATAATATATTTGCATGTATATATATAGAGAAGGGATCAAATAATAATAAATCCCCATGAGAAAAAAGAATCAATCTTATTCATTGGATCTAAATAAATCAATGGTTGATATGCAATCAAGCAACAAATGAAACACAATCGAGCAACATAGTAATCAAGCAATAACTACAACAAAATCAAGCAAACATGGTAATCAAGCAACGAGTAAAACATAATCAAGCAATATTGTAAACATAATCAAGCAAGGTTCTTATTTTCTCAAGGGAAGCTTTTTTCTCACCGGATCCACTCCCTATAATAAAAATTCCCCCTGTGATAAAATAATCAATCCGCTTAATTACCTTTAATATGTTGCTTGATTATGTTTTCGTTGTTGTTTGATCATTTATTGTTTGATTGCATTTTAATTGTTGCTTGATTAAATATCAGCCATTGATTTAATTAGATATGATGGATGAGAATGAATATGGTTCGTTGATTTCAGTAAATCGACGGTTGAGATTACATAAAACAAATAAAACAGGATACGGCATTTTACCTGTTTTTCGTTCATTAAAGGGTATTATTGTCATTGCAACTAATGAAAGAAAATCAATTCTCTTCATTTTATCTCATCTGTACATAATTATATGAAAAAAATTAAATTAAAAAAATATAAAATCAATTTTTCGTAAAAAGGATTTCAGTTCTCTTCATTTTATCTCCATTTTACTTCATTAAATGGAAAAACTAATTTTTTTTTCAAAATAAAATCTATTTTTCGGAAAAAAATTCAATTCTCTTCATTTTATCTCATCTGTACATCATTATATAAAAAAATTAAATTAAATAATTATAAAATCAATTTTTCGTAAAAAGGATTTCAGTTCTCTTCATTTTATCTCCATTTTACTTCATTAAATGGAAAAATTAATTTTTTTTAAAAATAAAATCTATTTTTCGGAAAAAAGATTTCAATTCTCTTCATTTTATCTATTACAAGCTTCATTAAATAGAAAAAATTAAATTAAATAAACCCAAAATCAATAACGTGTTTGGTTCATTTTATTATTTTTGAACTTCATTATATTGGAAAATTAAATTAAATAAGTAATAAAATTAAAATTAAAAACTACCTCCACTGCAAAAAAGTAACTACTGTAATTAATTCTTTCACATCTCAACACGCTATAGCAGAGATCATTACAGAAAACCTCTCACCTTCCCCTCATTTCTCAAAAATCGCTTCTCATCTAGGGTTTTCGTCCCTTTTACTTTCATTTTTCTTCAAAAGATACATTCTCGGCGCAAAAATGTCTAAAAAAAGATCTTCCGAAGATGTTCCTCCGACCGACGGTAAGTTACTTTACATTTTCATAAAATTTTTAACGAGTTGAACTTCATTATTCATAGTTTCCAATAATTTTTATGCATTATATCTGTATTCTAGTGATTAATACATTTCAAAGTTTGTTTTCAACATCTGTAGTATCGTGTGCATGTCCTGTTCTATAAAAAATTATATAGTATGAGAAGAACACGAAGATAAACTGGTTATATAGTATGTGTTCAATGTATGATTTTAGCGTCATAAACTCTATTTCTGTTACATAAATGAAGTTTTAATATATTTAATGAACATTTATCATAATAAAATGAAAGCAGATGGTGTAATAGATTCAAAATCAGAAATATTATGTGTTCAATGTATAATGTTAGCACCATAAACTCTGTTTCTGCAACGAAAATGAACTATTCATATGTTTAATGAAAATTTTTCATTATAAAATAAAATGTGGCTTTCACAAATAACATTCCTCAACAAATCAGGCATATGATTTAATAATGAAGTATATCTTACATATAATGAACGTTCTTCATTATAAAATGAAGTACAACATTGAAAAAATGAACACCTTTTCTAATTGTTTTCTAGATAAAACAAACGTGTACATAACTCAATATGCTTCAATGAACATATACAAGTATAAAATGAATTTAGTTTATATGCAATTTCAATACTAGTATTTCAATATATTAATTTGTCTATTCTAACATATCTCTTCATTTCTCAGATTCCAAAAAACAAAAGATATCACCTAGGAAAAAGCAAAAATAAAAAAAAGAAACAGCATCTGAGAAGGCTGCTTTGGATACAACCACAACTTCATCTACAGAACCGTCTACAACTGAAGACAAAAATACGAAAAAGAAGTTCTCAGATTATCCTAAATTGATAGTGAGAGCAAGCCCGGAGATATTAATAAAAGCATTGGCTGGATTAAATGCAGCTAAGAAAAAAGCAATAGAAGATTTGGGATTCATGCATATCTTCAAACTTCGGATAGGTGAAATCCCAGGAAGAATTGTTTATTGGTGTTTGAATGCTTTTGATACAAGAAGTTGCAGCATGATAGTACCTAGACAGAATGGGGGACACGAGAGAATACATATGACAGAAAACGACGTTTGGCTGATTTTTGGAATTCCTAAAGGTCCAAAAAGAATACAAAGGAAAACCAACAAAGATAATGATGTTCCTTTGAAGGAGTGGGAATCACATTTCAATCATCCGAAGTTGTGTATCAGACCAATTGATGCTGTCAAAGAGATGAAGAATGAAACTGATGGTGGTGACTGGTTCAAAAGACATTTTCTGGTTCTTCTTGAGCATTGCCTTTACGAAAATGTAGCAGACGGGTACATGAGGCCCAAAATCATGTTAAACCTCCATGACATGTCACAAGTTATAAATCTTAACTGGTGCCAATACATGCTCATATCTCTGATACGACAGAGAGATAATTGGGAGAAAAGAAACACAATCTACTTCATTGGTCCAGCACTCCTGCCAATAGTAAATACATATTTCATTTATCATTAATAATCTTATTATAACAAAATCATCTTACTAATATTCTATTACTTTTGCATGACAGCTCTTCTTTGTAGACAGGGTTGAACTTTTCATGCGGTTTATTGAAAGAATGTATCCATTAATGTCTGAATGGACTTCATCACTCCTAAGAGCAAGACAAAAAGGTGAAATAGATTCAGGAGGATTCAGAAATGGACATATTACAGAGAGGTTTGATCCTGGGGAGACAGACACAACAAAGGAACCAATGAAAATGACTGATGCTAATTTGTACACAGACCAGATTATGAATGCAGCCAAAGAAATGGCAGAATCAATGTCAACATTGATTAATTTGATAAAGAATGCGCCAGAACACTTTCAAAATGATGTCAGCTTCAAGATAGCAGTGGAGACATCCAGAAATCTTATAGGTGTTTCGCCTCCAACAGTTATTTCTACAGCAAGTACAAGTTCATCATTGGCAAGTCAACCTTCATCATTGGGTGAAGAATGGAGTAATCCTGTTTGGATAGGACGACTGGAGCGAATAATGCAAGCAATTGATGAAAAGTGTGCTTTGCATGAAACTATTCCTCCAAATTTCAAGGTTGTCTTTTCACAGGATCAGGTAAATATCTCTACTATTTAAATTATATTTTAAAGAAAATTCCTTATCTAATAAAAATCATAATCTAAAAACTAGGAGAATGTTGCAAATGATGATGCAAATGATGCTGGAAATGATGCTGAGGTGAATCCAAACACAGAAATGTGTACACCTGAAGCTGAAGGTGAAGCTGAAGAGGAAATTGAAGAAACAGATATTACTGCATCCAAAGAGGTATAAATATTATTTAACTGTTTATTATAATTATCTATTACTTCAACACATGACAAATGAAACTAATACAAATATGTTCTTTTTTTACAAGTTGATGACTCATGAAACAGACATTATTTCAAATGTGATAAAAGATTTGAATCAAGATTTGTCAAAGGAAGGGGAAGATGAACAAGACGATGAACAAGAGGATCAATCTATTGCAACAATGGTAGCTATAAAAATAGCTTTACTAATTATTTCTTTCTATCTTTAACTTAAAATGTTAATAATGAATATGTAGTATGTAATAATGAACTTAGATTATAAAAAAATGAAGTTCACTTATCTTAAAATGATACCTATAAAATGATAGCATTGTTGATACTACTTAAAGAAAAATGAAGTATTTATATCGTATAATGATATATTACATACGAAAAATGAAAGTCAAGTCAACATTTATATATTCAGTTTGAGAATGTGAAGGGAAAAAAGAAGACAGAAGGGAAAGCTGAAAAGCAACAAAAACAAAAATCGCTGCCACTACATGTGTGATAACCCTTACAAAATACATATATATAATTTCATGTTAATCTATGTATTTTATTATTTATTTCTAGTTATTAGTTTAGCGAATAAAGTATTATGATATATATATATACGTACGTACGCCTAGGGTATACATATAATATTATAATATAATTATTCAACATTCAGATGTACATAAATTATTATAATATAATAACTCAACATTCATATATGTATATATATAATGCGTACAGAAATTAATAATATAATATTTAAACAAAAGTAAGTAGATAAGTGATTAGATGTAGATAACAAGTGGCAGGCATGCAATTCCCTAATACATTATCATCATTTATGATAAAAAAAAAAAAATAAAGAAAAATACTGTGCTAGTTACGCATAGAAAATCAAACGAGAAAAAGTAAAAAGGGAAAAGGAGATAAGAGGAACAGGACGAAGAACACTACGGGAAGAAAGAAGAAAGGGAAAAATTAGTAAATTGATAATCTTTTAAGGTCAATTCCTATATTTTATTTTGCTTGCAATTTACTATTTGAATGATTTTGCCTGTTTAATATTTGCAGAATTTGGAAGGATGTGTAACGTAGGAATTGGAACTGGAAAGAACCAAAATAATACAAGGAGACAAATGATTAGTATCCAATTCCATAATTAACTGGGTAGGGTAGGAACTCTGCGATTAAATAAATAACTTGTTTACTATTGAACAGAAGATGTGTGATTGGTATAGTGGTTGCAGTTGTTGTCAAAATAGTTAGGATTCATGTTTGAATCTGCTCGGCTGCATTCATATTAGATTTGGTTATTTTCATTTATATCGGATTACATTTATTTTAAAATTTGGAAATAATAGAAATGAGTTTGGAAATTAATAAATACATTTTAGTTATTAAATTTAAGAAACATCACCTATTAACTGTTAGTATTTTAAATAAATAGAGGAGTAATATTATTAAGGTCAATTTTGATTGGCTACGCAAAAAAATGTAAAATTAGTTAAACTACTTGATAATTTGTTACAATTGAGTTATAGCTTGGTAGTTGGTTGCTAAAGGTGTTGTCGAGATTAAGGGAAATAATCCCTCTTATTACATTTTGAATTAAATTAAATGTAGTGTTATTTTAGTTCATTGACATTGTATTAACTCAATAAACCCTCATAAAGATTTAAATTAGATGGGATGTAATACTCCCATAAAATAAATTCTAATTATATTTATCTAATTGATTATTCACTAACTAATTCTCTTTTAAATTATTAATTAATAGTGTTCATGTATAATAAATGCAAAACTTAATATATAAATCGTATCTCGCAAATTATTATTATTATTATGAAGATAATGTTTTTAGTAACATTATTAGTATGCTTCATAGAATAATTAACAATATTATAGATCGAATTAATTTTAAGAAGTTTAGGTTAAGATTAATTAAAATAGCATTTATTGATATATTCTTAATTTATTGAAGGTGACGAGAATCGAGGACACTAAATCAGAGGTAGCTATTACTTAGTCCGCTGCATAATAAAGGTGGGCTTTCTTACTACAAATAAAAATGTGTTTTCAAATTGTTTATAAAATGAAAATGTGATTTGTTTTCAAATGATTGAGCATGCCTAAAATATTTTGCTGCATTTTCTATCTGTCCTCTGAACCGGAAAGGCGGTCAGAGAGTATGTAGAAATCTGAGCCGGGGAATACGGCCAGAGCCTTAGACATTTCGAATGTCAAGGTAGTAAGAACGATCGGATCTCGATGACTCTACGAGAGCCGAGATTAGTGCACTTGGTGCCAGACCTGGTGAGAGAAAGATCTTACCAAATAGGCTGGACACCGTGGTCATGGAAGTAGGCCTGCTTCCTGATCACACCCTTTGAACAGATAGTGAATGTATGGGTTGAATTAAACTGCGCAGCTACGAGGAAATGTTTTGTAGCATATGAGTCCATTTTAAAGTAAAAGCTCATGTGTTGCAGTGTGAGTTGGCATGTCAGTCTTATATATGTACGATTTGGCAATGTGTCCACTGGGTACAATGTACTTAGCCCTGTGTGTATTTTTAAACATGCAGGTTGAGTAGAGCGAAGATGGAGGCAGTTGAGCTGAGTTAAACCTTTGTTTGTAAATAATGTAATATAATCCAGATTACATATCTTCATATATGTTCTCTGTTATGATCCTTTTGCGCACTCTATTACCGGTCTTTATGTACATGTTGTAAATTATGACAGGATTATTGTCTATGGTTTTGGTTTGTATCTGAAAGCTATACTCTTTGATTTGACAATACTCTTTTGATCCGTTGAATGTATAGTTTAGTCTGGTATACATTATTCTTTCTTGTTGATCTGATTCTAGTTGATACCAGGCTTTGTTGAAATTGGTCTACATTCTACGTTGTTAATTCATTTGATATTTAATTTTTATTTCACTAGTCTCGCCTCAGTGGACCGGCTCCTCTCGTGGAGGCTGGGGCGTGACAACATGTGATGATCAAAAAAACCACTGTTGAAAGAAGAAGGCCAGCAAGACTGATGTCACCTGTTAATGAACGAGCCATAAAGATTACAGAAACTCTTACTCCATTAGAGAAAGAAATATTCTGTTGGGCGGTGACATCAACAACTCCTCTACCGTAAATTACAAATTCATTTTTCCCTTCTTATAAGTATATGATAATGCATAATAATAAGTTTCATTATAAATTTTCAAACAGGGAAGATATTGTCTATGCTGATGGGAAAACATATATTATGAAAGGTCATCTAAAAATCCTAATGCCTGAAGAGTATGTCTTATCATCTCTAATTGATGCATGGAGTTCACACTTGAACAAAGAAGAGAAACTCAGAGACACACTCCCACAATATCAAGAATCTTCTTCAGCACATTTCCTTGCGTAAGTTTTCATTACATCAATTATTTACTTCATTATATATAATTATGATACTAACATTAGAAAAATGCAATAGTCTTACATAGTGGTGGACCCCAACAAAGCATGGAACAAAGAAAAGATTGTGACTGTTTTCAATGAGAGGGTCCATGAGGAGTTGAACCATCTGACGGAACAGAAGATACAAAATTCTGAGCTGGTATGATCTATAGAAACATCATAACAAAATAGTTGTACATAAATATTTGATACTAACTATACTTTTAATCAGGTGTTTTTTCCAATATTTCATTCAAATCATTTTTATGTGATTTCCTTCAATCTAAGTAAAATGCAAGTTTTTATCATTGACGACTCAAGCGCAGTTGATGACCAGGAATTGAATGTGAAATATGGAAACATTCCTCAAACTTTGGTAAGATGGTTTATGCTGAGTGATTGTTCAAATGCATGATACTATATGATAGTATAAATACTATTTTATTTATCATTTTTATAAGAAAATAAAAAATTAATTCAACAGGTTGAATACTTTTCTGATTTCCTGATGAATCAAAAACTGAAAAACCAAGGCTCGAGGAATAAAAAAAGCTGGCATTGAGAGGCTCAAGATGAAATGGCAGAATGACATAAATAAGGTTGATTGTGGAGCCTACACAATGATTCATATGGAAACATACATGGGGACCAACTTAAGCGAATGGAAAGTTGATTTGAAAGATGAAGCCAAGAAGCAGCTGAACATAATGAGGGTCAAGTATTGTTATGCACTGCTCAACTCATATTACAACACTCACCGCAGTCGCGTAACTGGTTTGGCTAAAGAACATTTCAAGAAAATAAAGGCAGCTGAAAAGAAGAATGTTGAGAAAATGCTTGGTTGATGATGATCTTCATGGCTTTTGAAAACAATTTTACTTTCTGCACATGGATAACTTTTAAAAACAACTATATTAGGTTTTTATATTTTGCTTGGATGGATGGAGTGAATATTATAGATAAATATGGATAGAATGAATATGCATGGAATTGATGAATAGTTATGATATTATAATGAAGTACTAGTTTTTATGCAAATTCCTGTTATTTGAAGCTATATTTAATATTATATTCATTATATAGCTTATTTGATTCATTATATGTTCTACATTGTTCATGTTTAGTAAACATGAACAATTTCTAGAATCATGATATACAATCTTCATACATTTTTGACATATTCTAGCAGGTTTATCCAACATTCTAGCAGCTTTCTCTTTCCTTGAAATTATTCGACTTCCACTCTCTTTAGTTTTAACCACATTTGGAGGTAACACTTCAATAGTCTCAGGAACTGATGCACCATAATAATCTTTTAACATCTTCTTCTTCAATGATGAATTGTTGGAGTTTACAATTGACCCATCCAAATGGTTTATTCCAGATAACAATTCTGCCAACAACTCCTTATCGCCATCAATCTTCCCAATGCAATTAATCACAGCCCTCAAAATCTTGCTCTCCATAGCTTTACTTTCATCAGCAATACAATTAGAAGAATTATCACTCTGTACTTGGCAGACTGAATTCAGCAAAGATATCATCTTCCAACGGTTGACAACATACTTATCAGGGATACATTCTATGCCTTTATTCTTAAAGATAAGAAATATATGACGGCACAGTAAACCAAGTCTGATAAACATATTACAGCAACAACTGAAAGATTCATCATCTCTGTTATAAACAACCTTACATATAACATTTCTTTCATCCTTGATTCTATAAACCTCATCATTCCCAATCAAACATTTCTCCAGAATCCGACATTTAAAGGAAGCTGCAAGTAACTCATCCTGAACAAATCTAAAGGCTTTTATAGTATAAATCATAGAAGCATGTTTCTCAATCAACAATGAAGTATCCATCTTATGAACAACACAGCTATCAAGATAATTCAAATGTGAATTTGAATTCCTTTGTGACTCAACAGCATGATTGTAATTCATCAAAAACTGAAGCAAGTTAGAACGACATCTTGAATAGCTCTTAAAAAAATTATTCTCACATTCTGAAATGGATGTTGTCCTCACAAGACCACCAAAAGGAAAGTCACGAAAATAAGTTGGTACCCAATAAGCCATACACTCAAACATAGTCTCAAACTACTTATACCCATCTAACTCATAGTTCATCATAATATGATCCCAACCCTCTTCAAACACTTCAGGATCAATCAATTCCGACCAAACAATTGACTTCAAATCTTCCTTAAACTCATTATTAGCATGTAAATCTTTGGAAACCTTATCAGCAATCTTAAGCATGATATGCCACATGCACCAACGGTGCCTAGTGAAGGGATTCGTGAACTGAATCACGAAGTCCGTTTGCCAGGGATCGTTAATTGGAATATCAAAAATAAATTGCTATGCCTATGAACAATCCTAGCATGCTCCTATATTATTATGCATAAGAAGGTTTATGCGGAATACCTGGATCGATGAACTCTAAAGAACGCGTGCGCGGAGATGCCCTTTGATCTTTCCCACGCACAAAGATTTAATTTCCTAACAGATTGAGGAAATAAATCTATGAAAATAATAATATTATTTTCGAAAATAAAGAGGAGATAAAAGAAGAAAAATCCTCATGATTTGATCTTCTCATCTGTATCCCAACTCGATCTGAAAATCCGGTGAAGATTCTCTATCAGATCCCTTGCCTGATTGAGAAGCAGAATTTCCTCCTCGCTCTCAGATCTTAGTCGATCACCACAGCTCCCAAAACCTGGTTTGCTGTGTGCAACTTATGATCTTGTGGTGTGTTGAGATCTGAGGAACTAAGGCCTATTTATAGGAAATTACTGGACTCCTATTGGGCTTGAGTTTCATGGGCCAGACCAGGGACCAAAATGCAAATAGCAAATAAGGCCTATCAATTAATTAATTCCCATATTCAACCCATAATATAATTAATTAATTAATATTGATTCATTCCACCAGAGAATCAATACTGTCCTACCTATTTGCTACCACGTTTTGAGGTACGGGTTGCATGGGCTCGGTATATCCCCACATTTAAGGTTACAGACATTCGTTAATTAATTTAAGCTCTGACAAGCTATTTAATTAATTAACATCTTATATTCCTGAATCAGTCCACTTAAAGATTTTCACTTATGCTTGAACTTAATCAGCCTGCAGGACTTAGCATAACGAACCTTTTGAGCTGTTCAGGGAATGTCACCATCCTATACTGGATGTGGTTACCTAGTTCCAATACCAGACAGTCATACACAAACTGCTATTACCCAAGATACAGATATACAATTTCAACTAGAGCCTTTCACTGCAACTCAGAGTAATACGCAATCTGCATATACTTCTGTACCTTCATTTAGGCTTAGGATCTCGTCAAGCCATAGAGATCTAGATTCTTTTAATGTCAGATAAAAGAATCAATCTCGACTTAGGTCCTTATCAATGTGACCAAGCCATCCAAGATAAGATGTTTATTACTGCGTATGCTGCAGCCTACACCGATAGTTTATCCTGGAACTGTCTCAGCTGTGATAACTATTTATATCTCGCTAGGTCAAACGATCCATACGATCTTCCGTGATCTTCTACACATCGTATGATCTCCCTATCGACGAGATAAGAGGATAATTGCGTTTGCGACACATGTTTGTTAATTCAGACAGGAGATGAACATACAACATTTATGATTCCCAGTATATTAACCAATCGACCTTGTACATAATATACCAATCATAATGCTTTCAGTATATAAATCCATCAATCTCCCACTTATACTCAAAGCATTATACAGGTGCTTTCCAGAGTATAACGCGTCTAAACTAATCTAGCTATTACATCAAACATTCTACGTGGATAGCTTTGCCCTCAGCCCAAGGTTACGTACATGCATCTCGTAGACCTTCTGAGGCAGAGCCTTTGTGAATGGATCCGCTAGATTATTTCTTGTATCAATCTTCTCTACCAGCACATCACCCCTTGCTACTATTTATCGTATAATATGGTACTTCCTTTCAATGTGTTTTGTTGCTCTGTGAGTTCGTGGTTCTATTGAATTAGCCACAGCTCCCGAATTATCACAGTATATTGTGATTGACTTGGGCAGCTTAGGAATCACGTCCAACTCCAGAAGGAAGTTTCGAAACCATACCGCTTCTTTCGAAGCTTCAGAAGCTGCCACATACTCTGCTTCCATGGTGGAGTCCGCAATGCACTTCTGCTTTGCACTCCTCCATGATATGGCCCCACCTCCCAATGTAAACACATAGCCAGAGGTGGACTTCTTTTCGTCTCGGTCTGCCTGGAAATCTGAATCTGTATAACCACAGGGCACAACTCCTCACACTGATAGACGAGACAATAGTCTCTAATCCTTTTCAGGTATTTGAGTATGTGCTTTACCGCGGTCCAATGCGTCTGTCCAGGGTTAGACTGGTATCTCGCTACCATGCCTACGGCAAAGCAGATATCTGGCCTCGTACATAGCATTGCATACATGAGGCTCCCCATGGCCGATGAATACGGCACGTTCCTCATTTCATCTTTCTCCCTTTGTGTCACCGGACACTGATCCTTGGAAAGATATATGCCATGTCTGAAGGGTAACAGACCTTTCTTGGCAGTTTGCATGCCGAAATGGGCAATCACAGTATCCACATATGATCCTTGAGACAAGGTCAGCATCCTCTTATTGCGCTCCCGCAATACTTTTACCCCTAGGATGTATCATGCCTCCCCAAGGTCCTTCATATGAAACTGCTCGGATAACCACCCCTTTATGCCCGACAATACTTCCACATTGTCGCCAAATAGGAGAATATCATCTACATAAAGTGCAAGGAACACCACGCTTCCGCTGACACATAGACGGTACACGCAACTCTCGTTTGAGCATTGTGAAAATCCATAGGATTAAATCACTTCATCAAAATGCAGATTCCATGACCGTGAAGCTTGTTTAAGTCCATACAGCGATTTCCTTAGCTTCCAGACCAAATGTTCTTCGCCCTTCTGCACATAGCCTTTTGGCTGTTGCATATAGATGTCCCTACCTTCTTCAAGGTACCCGTTTAGAAACACAGTTTTGACATCCATCTGCCAGATTTCTAGGTCCTTATGTGCTGCTATGGCTAGGAGTATACGAATGGACTTAAGCATGGCTACCGGTGAGAAGGTCTCGTCATAGTCTATACCTTCTTTCTGACTATAACCCTTCGCCACCAGCCTTGTTTTGAAAGCTGTAATTTCACCATTCGTTCCTTTCTTTCTTTTGTATGCCCATTTGCACCCTATGGCTCGACAGCCATCTGGCAAATCAGTTTTCTGGTATACATCCATAGCCGTAATGGATTCTATTTCAGAATCCATGGCGATCAGCCATTTGTCTGCATCCTTATCAGATACCGCCTCGTCATATGTCCAGGGATTGGTATCATCCAGTCCATTTTCCGGGATCAAGTCGGAAGACTCTCCCACGAACATGTACCTTTCGGGTTGGTGGACAACCCTTCCACTGCGACGAGGCATCTGAACCGTGTCAGTAGTTAGCACAGTACGCTTGGTCCCATACCTTGCATTAGTGGCAGTGTTGGTATAGCCTCACCTGTTGTAGGTGGATTTACCATTGCACTGGGCTTTCCTGATGGAATTGCTTCCTTGTCCTCATGCTCGTGGAGGACAATTTCACTCTTGGATTTGTGTTTTCTTACATATTCGTCCTCCAAGAATCTCGCGTTGGTACTGACAACGACTTTCTAATTCTTAGGACAATAGAAGTAATCACCTTTCGTTCGCCTGGGATATCCTACAAAAAGCATCAGCTTACACCTACTTTCTAACTTATCAGGTTCCTTTGTCAGCACATATGCTGGACAACCCCAAACCCTCACTCCGTTCAAACTTGGCTTTCGCCCATACCAGAGTTCCAGAGGTGTTTTAGGAACTGATTTAGAAGGTACCAGGTTAAGCAAATAGGCCGCTGTCTCCAAGGCATATCCCCAAAACGAAATCAGCACGCTTGCATAACTCATCATGGACCTGACCATTTCCAAGAGAGTCCTATTTCTTCTTTCCGCTACACCATTTTGTTGAGGGGTTCCTGGTGCAGTCCAATGGGATGTAATCCCGTTATCTGACAAGTACTGCAAGAACTCGTTACTGAGGTATTCTCCACCAAGATCTGATCGTAGTGTCTTGATAGTCTTACCTAGCTTCTTTTCTACCTCAGTCCTAAACTCTTTGAATTTCTCAAAGCATTCAGACTTATGGCGAAGCAAATAGACATATCCGAATCTTGAGTAATCGTCAATGAAAGTGGCGAAATACTCATAACCTCCACGAGCTTGCGTGGACATTGGTCCACATAAGTCAGAGTGGATCAATTCCAACACATTCTCTGCTCGAGACTGACTTGCCTTAAAAGGTCTGGTCATCATCTTTCCTTCTATACAGGACTCACAGATTTGATGCGGTACCACTTGGAAAGAATCCAAGAGCCCATCGCATGCTAATCTTTTAATCCTCTTTAGATTGATGTGACCTAGTCTCAAGTGCTAGAGGTATGTTTGATCCTCATCAGAAGAAAACTTTCTCTTTAAATGATTATTATTATTGGATGAGTTTGCAACATTCACGGAAGATTTATGCATACAATTAATGATATAGAGAGAGTCAATCAATTTACCATGGCAGATAACACCGTTATTACCAATGATAGAAACTCCACTATAAAAAATAACTGAATATCCATCACAAAATAACTTGGAAACTGAAATTAAGTTCCGCCGAAAAACCGGCACATATAAAACATCTCTCAAAATCAAAACATTGTTTTCAAAGCATAAAGTAAAATCTCCAATGGCTACTGCTGAGACTCGCTCTCCGCTGCCATTGAGATGGTAATCTCGTTATGCTTCAGCTGCCTTGTCGGCCTGAACCCCTGCAAAGTATAACAAACATGATCCGTAGCTCCAGTATCCACTACCCAAGAATGGGTAGAAACTGATGCTAAACATGTTTCCGTTATAAATGCACATGACGTACCTTGTCTACCCGTGCTAGGCACTAGACAATTTACTTCACTTCGCTTGCGTTTGCATGGTCTGGTGATAATTTCTGCCTCATCTATTTCATCCAACTTCTTAAGCATTTCTTTTGCTTCAGCAACTGCCTTGTCAAGAACTGACAAAGTTGGAGCAAACTCAAATACCATCATGTTAGATTTCTCTCGCAACAGGGCCCTGAGTAACTCATGAAGAGGAAATCACCATAAGAATCAGATAGAGAGTGCAGGACAATGTTTATTTCTGCCCGCTTATTAATTTGTCCACCTCTCTTTCTGTACTTTCTCATGATTCTCATCATACTGATGAAGTGCAGAACTAACGAACTCCCCTCAGTTATTTTCTTGCAAATCAGGTCCTTCACAAGATCATAACTGATAGTTCGTCTCACCTTCCCATATACTTTCACAAGGTCCCTCCATATCTCAACAGCAGTTCGGAACTTCTTGTACATGAGCTTTAATTATCTAGACAGACTCTTCATGATGAGTCTGCGGGCAAACTCATCAGAAGCTACCCATCTGTCATAGAACACTCGCTCATAACCAGTACAGTTCCTATACTAAGGAGACAGTGGGTCCATGTAAAGTACATAGACATGTTTTGCAGTACAGAGTATTTCCATGAAGCAAAACTTCCATTCAGGAAAATTGGGACCGGTTAAAGGGTTTAGTGCTAAGAGGTTTACAATATGAATAGACATGTCTGAAAACAATAAATTAAAGCAGAAATAAAAACATAGTCGCAAACTATTGAAACAATTAAATATTGAAACCTTATGATAAAGAAATATTAATGTTTCCTCCAATTTGCCTAAGTATTACTATTGCAAGCCACACATGTGGACGATTACAACAAAACACTTAACCAGACTGCATCTTTCAATTCCAATCCATGCCCAGGTTCCTTAGACAAATGGAATTAATAATTGGAGACTAACTTAAGACCATATTATCCTACTGAGCAGGGACATCACAAATGAGTTATACTCTGGATAACATCTAAGCTAGCTTACCACCAAAGCCAACCCTCCCATATAAGGATCTATTAGAACACACCCGATCCCTATAATAAGGTTGTCTCATTTAATTCAATCCCTAAAGAACTTATGAAAATTCAATACGCAAGCTACACATGTAGACGTTTACGCATAAGCTCCCACTTCTCACATGAATTAAATGTTTGTTTTAAGAAATCCTATCTATTAGAACTTATGAATAATAAATTAAGTAAGCTACACATGTAGACGTTTACCTAATAAATTACCCACTTTCAATAAAGGATCGCCTTGTGGAGGTCTTACTAAATTATGAGCTTAGTAATTTTTTAGTTCATAAGGTTCAATTGCACAAATTATTTTATGTAGCCATAATTATAACATTGCTAAAATTCTATCATGTAAGGCATGAACCCCGAATTAATAGTTATAATTAATTACATAAAATAAATCACATAGCATGCTTTAAAGCTGTAAATAAAAGCAGTAAATGTGCTCCTATTATCTACAACATGCTTGTATGCTGCGCAATTAAATTAAACACGTATATCATGTGAAGACAAATAATAAAGCAAATAAAAAATGTCATCGTGGCCCCATGATACGAAATAAAAATTAATTCTAACTATTACAAGTTGGAATTAATAATACAGATCTTCGACTGGGCTCCCACTACTTGGACTGAGATCTGAATTCATTTTCCAAATTTGGGCCTCCAAGATTTGATTTATCGAATAATTGGACAACTGTGCCAGTTAACCAAATTGCGGAGCTAGGCACACATTACAAGCCTAATAGTCCGTGAGAACTTAGCCCGACGAGCCACCACCAGCGAACCACCGCCACCGGCGACTAGCCGCCGTCGTGAGGGCTCTCGGAGTCGCGCAACAGCCATGCACGCACGTGCATGGTTGTAGCCCGCAATCCGCCTCCTCCGGCCGTTGCCCATTTCGCATGCCGCCGCCCCGGCTTGCCCCGACCGTCGCATGAACTGCCGTTCACACTTTTTCTCCACCGTTGGCTCACCTAGGCTCGCCGGAAAACGCGCACGAGGCGCGGAGGGGACGATAGCTCCGGCACGCACCCGTAAACCCTAGGGTTTGCGATGGTTGCACCCGCGCCGCCACCACCGTCCGCCATCTCCGGCCTCTGCCTCCCGAGCCATCGCCACACCACCTTGCCCCGCGCCAACGTCGATCGAGAGAGGACCCGCGCCCGCCGTCGGCGAGCGTGCGAAGGGTCGCGCGGGTCCTGCGTGCGCGCGCGCGCACCCCCAGTGCTTCCAGCCCTCGCGCCGCCGTCCCGGCCAGCCGCCTGTCGTGCCTCTTCGCGCCGTCGGCCGCACCTGGGGCCGCCGCACGGCACCCTGCGTGCGCGCGCGGCCGCGCCGCCGCCGTGCCCTGCCGCGCGCCGGCCTGTCGTGCCCCGCCGTGCACGGCCTTTCCGCCGTGCCGGCGCTGTCACGTGTCGTGTGGCCCTTCGTTCTTCGTGTTCTTCGCGTTCTTCATTTTCCATTTTACAAATTTAATTTTTAAATAAAAGATTACATTGAATAATCCTAATTACAATCTTAAAAAAAATCTAAATCTGACCACGGATTTATCTCGTGGGTGAAAAACGAATCCATATAAAAGGGCGGATTAACCCGAGAACCACGAGGATGAAAAAGATACAATCAATAATAATAATCATGCATAATCATAGGCAATATTATTTTTCCGATAGAGCCAATTAATTAACCTGGCTCTGATACCAATTGAAGGGGATCCGTGAACTGAATCACGAAGTCCGTTTGCCAACGATCATTAATTGGAATATCAAAAATAAATTGCTATGCCTATGAACAATCCTAGCATGCTCCTATATTATTATGCATAAGAAGGTTTATGCGTAATACCTGGATCGATGAACTCTGAAGAACGCGTGCACGGAGGCATCCCTTTGATCTTTCCCACGCACAAAGATTTAATTTCCTAACAGATTGAGGAAATAAATTTATGAAAATAATAATATTATTTTCGAAATTAAAGAGGAGAGAGAAGAAGAAAAATCCTCCTGGTTTGATCTTCTGATCTGTATCCCAACTCAATCTGAAAATCCGGTGAAGATTCTCTATCAGATCCCTTGCCCGGTTGAGAAGCAGAATTTCCTCCTCGCTCTCAGATCTTAGTCGATCACCACAGCTCCCAAAACCTGGTTTGCTGTGTGCAACTTATGATCTTGTGGTGTGTTGAGATATGAGGAACTGAGGCCTATTTATAGGAAATTACTGGACTCCTATTGAGCTTGAGTTTCATGGGCCTGACCAGGGACCAAAATGCAAATAGCAAATAAGGCCTATCAATTAATTAATTCTCATATTCAACCCAGAATATAATTAATTAATTAATATTGATTCATTCCACCAGAGAATCAATATTGTCCTACCTATTTGCTACCACGTTTTGAGGTACGGGTTGCATGGGCTCGGTATATCCCCACATTTAAGGTTATAGACATTCGTTAATTAATTTAAGCTCTGACAAGCTATTTAATTAATTAACATCTTATATTCCTGAATCAGTCCACTCAAACCTTTTCACTTATGCTTGGACTTAATCAGCCTGCAGGACTTAGCATAACGAACCTTTTGAGCTATTCAGGGAATGTCACCATCCTATACTGGATGTGGTTACCTAGTTCTAGTACCAGACAGTCATACACAAACTGCTATTACCCAAGATACAGATATACAAGCTTAACTAGAGCCTTTCACTGCAACTCAAAGTAATACGCAATCTGCATATACTTCTGTACCTTCATTTAGGCTTAGGATCTCGTCAAGCCATAGAGATCTAGATTCTTTTAATGTCAGATAAAAGAATCGATCTTGACTTAGGTCCTTATCAATGTGTACCCCACACCAGCATACCAAGCCATCCAAGATAAGATGCTTATTATTGCGTATGCTGCAGCCTACACCGACAGTTTATCCTGGAACTGTCTCAGCTGTGATAACTATTTATATCTCGCTAGGTCAAACGATCCATACGATCTTCTGTGATCTTCTACACACCGTATGATCTCCCTATCAACGAGATAAGAGGATAATTGCGTTTGCGACACATGTTTGTTAATTCAGACAGGAGATGAACATACAACATTTATGATTCCCAGTATATTAACCAATCGACCTTGTACATAGTATACAAATCATAATGCTTTCAGTATATAAATCTATCACCTAGTACCTACCAAGACTCTTTCAATAGCAACCTTCATACTTAAATCTTGATCAGTAACAATCATTTTAGGAGCTACACCCATGCACGAAATAAACTTCTCAAATAACCAAGAAAATGAATCTGCATCTTCTTTGGACAATAGTGCAGCAGCAAATGTTACTGGTTTACCATGATTGCCTTTCCCCGTGAAAGGAGCAAATATCAGACAATACCTATAATTATAAAATGATAAATAAGTGACTTAAAATGAACAATATGATCAAATAAATGAAGACTAACCTATTAAAACAATAATGAACAAAACATACATTAAAATGAATATAGTAATATAAAAAATGAAAAACAGAATCACTTACTTATTTTTTGAATAAGTAGTATCAAATGTCACAACATCTCCAAACATTTCATAATTCTTCTTTGAAACTGAATCACACCAAAATAATCATTGAAGTATGTCTTCATTATCAACCTCATAATCAAATGTAAACAATGGACATATCTCCTTCTTTCTACTCATTTCATTTAACGGCATTTGAGCATCCACACCATCAACATAAGCTTTCATATCACGAGAATAATTCCTAACATCTAATATAGAACACCCGACACCATCATGACCACCAAGAAATTTCATTAGTAGCTTATGCGACTAACTTGCACCAATATTGGTCCTAGCACAATCCAAAATAAATTTCTGATGCACATAATCAATATTCCTATTCAACTTGAGAAGATGCTTGAATTCTTGGGGAACTAATGGATGGTTATGTTCTTCAATAAATGTATGAACAATATATCCAACATCACTCTCATATTTGACCACTACCCTAGCCATACAGCCACATCTCATTGTGTCACATTTCCTTCTTTTTCGTTTTAACTCCCTCTCTTTAACACCAATAAATTTCTCACCCTCCCTACTACAAAGGATATACCTCTAAATAAATGTATCACCAACCTTATTAAATGTTGACAAACGAGTATCAAAATCAATCATTCGAGCATAATTGTTGTAAAACTCAATACCATCCTTAAGTGATCTAAATTTTCTCCCTTTATAAGGCTTCATCGAATCAGCAGAAAGTGGTACAAATGAACCTGATGACACATAAAATGAACCTCTAGTTAACAAAAATGAAATTTTAAACTAGGAAGTTGAGAACGTTGATAGGATTATAGCAATTTTATAAAATGAACTTGAAACAAACAATAATGATCTCAAAACAACTTAAGATGAATAATATAAAAGTAAAAACGAAATACTTCAAAAACAACTTAAAATATATTTTTTCAAATCAATACAACAAAAACTTAAATTAACAGTCTCGTAAAATAAAGAAACAACATCAAAAACTTGAAACAATCGAAACAAATTAAAAAATAATACAAATATCAAAATCAAACAATAACAAATTCACAACCAAAACAAATATATTCTTCATGAATTATCAACATAATTTTCAATTAAGAATCGAAATAACTACTCACGAAACTATAACAAAAAGCTCAAAAAGTTAGAATCAAACCTTCAAAACCAGCATCCACCATGATTGAATATGAATCAGTCAGAACTCGATCGCAGAAAAGAATTCAAAATATTAATTTAATGAATATAAGAGAACACGAGTACGAACAGATAAAAGGAAATCACAAAATTTATTCAACAAGGAAATAGAGATCTGATCGAACATAGTAAATCGCCAATACAAGGAATTATGAATCAACTCAATCGCGCGAAAGAAGGTAAAAAATCTGAACTGATCGCGAATAAGAGGGGTAAAGATATATTTAAAATATGCTAAATTACAATTATACCCTTAAATATTTAACATTGAAGGAGAGCAAAGATAAAATGAAAACGGAAAATTTTAAATCATAGCCATACATCATGTGAAATCAATGGGTGAGATTTATTCTCTTTTCTTACAAAAACATCTATTCTCATGTAATCTAACCTA
>JAPKLW010000384.1:0-31850 GCA_026898455.1 Plectranthus barbatus | reverse complement strand
TATATATATATATATATAGAGTTGCGTTCATTTCTGAACTAAGTGCTGTGAATGAACAATGAACTAAATATTAACCATAGATTTTATTGATCTAGTGGTTATAATTATTACACGTGGCACATTAAAATAATTCATTAATAATTTTAAAGGGTATTATAGGTAATGTTTGATTTTTATAATTATGGGCGGTTATATATTTAAGGTAACTGTATTTCTTATTTTTGTTTAGATTTATATCATATCTTATTTTCCTTCTTATATTTCTCTACTTTCTTAACTACTTCAATTAATTTTTTTTTTCTATAATTCTCGTTCTTCTCTCTCTTTTCGTTCATTCGTAAGAATTTTTTCTTTGTTTACTGCGTTTTTTTTCACGTCAAAAATATGAACGACATTCCAGGTTTGTTTTTTTTTAATTATTATGTTTTCAGTGTTTCATTGTATGTTTTCGTTTTTTTTTTTGTATATATTAGTTTATCGGTTTTTTTTTTTTGTTGTTAGTTACGATCGTCAGTTTTTTTAATTCTACCCGTCGCCGGTCTGAAACCGGACGACCACCATTCTCCCACTTATTCAGTCGCCGGCACCGGCATCGCTCAGGCAGAAGGAACGCCGTCGAGTGAGAATATCAACCATCGAAGAAGTCGGACGTGAACTGTCAAATATTTTTTTTTTCTGTCATATGCGATTATCATTTTTATTTTATGTGAGTGTCATTATTTATGAATAAATGTATCATTCTTCGAATCTGTCTGACACTTGGTGGATCTCCTTCACGTCTAGATTTTATTTTTTTCTGTCATATGCGATTGTCATTTTTATTTTATGTGATTGTCATTATTTATGAATTAATGTATCATTTTTCGAATCCGGCTGACACTTGGTGGATCACATTCACGTCTAGATGTTATTATTTTTGTGTCATATGCGATTGTCATTTTTATTTTATGTGAGTGTCATTATTCATGAATAAATGTATCATTCTTCGAATCCCTGTTTAACGAATAATTAAAATTGTTTATACATTTAATGATAATATATTACTGGAAGTTGAGAGAATAACCATATAATGACACACAAAGACGTAAACAATGACACACAAAGCAATAAAAAATGATAACGATTAACTTATGATTATGGAATAAATTGTGGTGTATTTTCTCTTTCCAATTTATTTGATAATAATGGAAAAAATCATTAATGACAACCAACAAATATGCTAAATATTTGATTTAAATTTTGTCTAGATCGTGTGGAGTTAAAATGGGTAACTGCTCCCGTAATTTTCGAGTTGCAGTTTTTAAACCGCGCGTGCCTTTTAAATTTTGCCGAAATTACCCTTCGAATGACATAAAAAGCAAAGAAAAATGATAAACGGCAGCGCGAAATCTGGATCGTTCAAATTTAAAATCTAGGGCCAGATCTTGTTCTCTGTTCATTCACAGAAACTTGTTCAGCCTAGATCACACCCCTATATATATATATATATATATATATATATAGAAGTGATCTTATCACAAGTCCCCCTTAGATGGAAGAAGAGAATAAATCATGGTCTTCGATTTGATGATTTAAGTGGTCCAGATTTAATATCTCTATTTATTTTGTTACTTAATTTATGAATTAATTTTTTGTAATAAGGGCATTTAGGTAAGTTAAACATCTCAAAATCTCATATCTCAAAACCACAAAAAAATCTCATATCTCTTTCATCTCAAAATTACGTATTTTTTTCTTCAACATATTATCTCTCCTCTAATTTCCTTATAAAACTTGAATTAATCATATCTCACTCAATTTAAATTATTTTTTAACTTACCGTATATCAAATTAAAGATAATTTAATTATCTTTTAAACGAAATTACTATTGCATATGTTTCGAATAAGATCATCGTAGTAAAAACACGATACTGCAACTTTGCATATGTAGATAATGCATATTTATAAGCTTAATAATGCAACTTACATCTGAAAATATATAAACATGCAATAATGCAAATATGTATTATCTAAGCCTGTAAATATGCATTATATAAGCCTGTAAATATGCATTATATACCCTTGTACAGTTGCAGTATAATAATCACAAGGATTTTAAGATTTAGATTACTTCAAAACCAAACATATCGAATCAAGCCACGGACGAAATATCGAATGCAGCTTCAGAGTGAGGTTTTTACAATTTTTGTGGAGAATGCAGTTTCTAATCGATATTCATTAAAATTCGAAATTATTAAAAAGTAGTGATAATGGAGCATAAAATTAGGGATAATGGAGCATAAAATATTCATTAAAATTCGAAATTATTAAAAAGTAGTGATAATAGAGCATAAAATTAGGGATTTTTCTAGATATAATGAGTGTGAAAAATGATAAAAATAATTAATTTAGGAAAATATCAATTAAAATCCGAAAACCCAAAAAAGCTGGAATAATGGTGCATAAAATTAGGGATTTTCCAATTTTGTAGATTTAATAGGCATGAATTATGTCATTAATGCCCTTACTCTGCAATTATAATTAGGTCGTCAATGCAACTTTTTAATTTCGGGCAGATGTTGATCTTAACCGTCCAAAGGCCTAATTAGATGGACTAGATTCATTCTCTTTTCACATCTAAGGGACCACTTGTGAAATTAACACACTCATATATATATATATATATATATATATATATATATATATATATATATACCAGATCATATCTTACCCACTTCCCATATGTTATATGAGGACAAATCACAACCATTTATTTTCTAAATCAAAGGATCCAGGTTTTTTTATTTATTTATGTTTAAATTACCATTTTTATTTTAAATCTAAATGAAGACTACTATTGTAAAATAATGATACCAATTTTCTCTTTCCTTAATCGTTCAATATAATTTATCATATCAATTTTTTCTCCAAAAATCTGCAAGACATCTTTCTCCATTATTTCTTCACCTTCTTGCATCGCAATGACAGTGATCAAATCTCTGAAGACAAACAAATACACGACGGCCGACGACAAGTTTGGAAGCAGTGGCTGCGCCGGCGAGACTCTGCTGGTTGCGCACTATTTCACCTCTTCTTGCATATCTCCAACAATGCAGTGGTCAAGGTGGCAATGGGGTGAGGTGGCCGGAGGCAGTGGCTACGGGGGCGAGAGCCCACAGGTGCCGCTTTCTCCTGTCCTCGCATATCTCTAGCAGCGGCGGTGGGTGCAGTGGCAAGGTGTAGTGCAGTTCGATTTTGAGGATTTTGGAAAAAACTTTCCTGATCTTGTTTGGTGGCTCTCCTTCACTAGTCCAGTTTGGGTTATTTTTCTCTTTGTCGGCATCTATTTCGGTTGGTCTTCGTCAGTATTTTCGCAGCCAACAGTTATTGGTGGGGTTTTGGGTATCCGTTATACATCAGTGTTTGACTATTTATAGGCAGTCTTGGTCGATACTTTGAATTTTATCCGTTAGACACAGAATTCAAGTCGTTAGAGACAAGGATTGATCCATCCAATCACAATCATTCTTTGGTAGGTGTGCTCAGCTCTGCTATGCTATGAAAAGGTAGTACTTGCCTTGTACTTTCTACCTGATCTTGTCAGACTAAGTTTTAGTCCGAGGAATCTAAGTATGGGACATCCTCGTACTGACTTTTATTTAACATTTATTCGCCATTAAGTCTGACTTCAATTTGCATTGTGTTCTTCGTGCTTAATGAAGTACGAGTCTCCATACTGACATTCCAAGACTCAGTATGGGTACCTCTTATACTGACTTCTCATAAGTCAGTATGGTATACTTTATACTGACTTCCCAAGGTCAGTATAGGTCTTCGGCCATACTTAGTGAAACCAAGTTTTATGCACGAACACTCCTTTAAATTTCGAACATCTTTCTTGCTCGGTCTTCAACACCTATATATATTCTATTACAACTCGAACAATCCTATACAAGGATTAAAAAATATAACTCTAGAAACTTAATACTAAAGTAAATTTTGACATATCAAAATATCAAATTAATTGAGGGAACTAAAACTTAGTTCCTAGCGATATGTATGCAAGTTTATTTGATTTTCATATTATTTTCTTCTAAAATTTGATGCATAATTTAAAATGAGAAAAGTGCCAGTTAATTATAAACAAAAAAGTCGAGACAATTATTTTATTTTAGTTTTTCGGAAACCATCCATTTGGTGTAATATGTCAACTCGATTCCACTAGTTTTCCTTCAACTGAACGTTGTAATTTGATGAATTTTGGGGGGTTTAATTCCCAGGAAGTAGTTTCTGAAAATAACATATAGTACTTATAAATTGTTTTTAATGTTTGTTGACGTTTACGTAGAATAAAGATCATCTAACTCGATTTTTACAATGCTGCTGAATTTCAACACTTGCAAGTATGGAATTTGAATTTTGAGGATAAGAAGAGAGGGATGGTCCAATGCATTTTCATGAAATTCCTTTTTCCAGGTACATACGTTGCATGGTAATTAATTAATAATGAATAGTGTTTACCTGCAAAATCAATATGACTCATCCTATCTACATAATTACAATTATTTCTAATCTAGTGTAAGGCGTGGGATCAACCCTTCTAATTTGATGTGGACCAGGATCACAGTTTTTATCTAGAAGATAATACTAACCTACTATATTCTCAATGATTATTTATATAAAATGATATATATATATATGGCAAAAACTTGCGTTAGGCAGGCCTAAACGGTTTAGGCGGGTTTTATCCTACCCAAATGGGTTCACCCATCCCAAATAGGGTATATTATATGGGTTTGGGCTTGGGTTAATGGATAAAACCCGCCTAAATCTTGGGTTAATGGATAAAACCCGCCTAAATCGTTTAGGCCTGCCTAACTCAAGACCTTCCCTATATATATATATTAGGTGACACTTTTATGCTTTACTTTTCGATGGTTGCAAATTATTAGAGGGTCCAAAACAATTTTGCATACCATTCCTTACTACAAACAAATTTGTTGGATGATATAACCACGATTGATTATTATTTATTATAGTAGTTGAGATATGAGATGAAAATAATATGCACTCTATTTGGATTTGAAGTTCGTTACTTAATTTGCTGTCAAACATTTGAGAAGTAAAACTCAAGCTGATCTAGCTAGGATATTTTTTATGATAATCGAAAGATCAAATTTTTAAGTATTATTTGAGAGTGGATCTATATATATGTATGATTTATAAATTATAAATAATAGCCCATAACAGCATATTTGGTTAGATTTTGCCGTAACAACAAATCGTGAATGAATAATCAAATAAAGACAAAGTTAGTATAATTTGATGAGTGCATAATGCATTAATTAGGACATGATTTTAGGAATTGTCACTCATATCATCATTAGTTGAATTCTTATCTTAATCAAGAATTAATTTGGGATTTTAAAAACCAGAAAACTAATAATAAAAAAAAATCATATGATCAAAATGTACACTCCAAATCTTGTTTATTTCTGCATAAGCATAAAAGATTTGTCCCAACTTTTAAAAACATAATTTGATCATAGCCCACTAAATTCTTGGAATTTAGACCCAAATGTATATCTCCTCTTTTTCCTTTCTCTATCTTATCTTTCTTTCTTTCTTTTTTTATATATTAAATTTACGTACGTTGTTTAACATATCTTTTAGAAGAGTAAGTAACAAATATTATTATTATTATTATTTAATTTTCGTTTGTTTCCTCCTGGATTCAAGTTGGCATGCTTGTGTGGAAAGTATACCCGATTAGTACTCATTCAAGTGCCAAATTTCAACTCTAATTAGTGCATGGAAAATAAACCTCTCTCTCTCTCTCTCTCTCTCTCTCTCTCTCTCTCTCTCTCTCAACTAAATTAGGAAAACTATATTTAATTTAGTATGAATTTGCTTTTGTTATCTTTTAAGGGAATACTTTTCCAATGAAGTTCAAAAGCTGAAGGAATATATACCATTTTCTTGCTAAGCTTTTCGGCCTTTGGCATTGATCTATGTCCCCTAAACTAGGTGTGTTGTGTGTTAAGTAATTTTGATTCTTGTAAAATGATTCTTTTTCTCTTAGAAGACGTCGGTGAAGCGATATTAGATTTATATTTAATAAAATCTAGTAAACAAATAACTACCTTGGCCTACAAAATATACTTCCATGGGATATCACAAACATAAATGTATTATAATCTTTGTAAAGTAGAATTGTGAAAAAAAAAAAAATGGGAAATAATATTATTTTCCAAGAAAAGATGGGGTGCTTCCCACTTCCTAATTATAACATTTTCCAATTAAGCCAGGATTAATTGATAAATGATGTTGTAGAGGAAATATGTATAATTTCATTTAAAAACATAGCAAACCAAAGTGATACACCTTTATTTTCTTCGAAATAGGTGCGTTTCGCTGCAAGTATATTGAAAAAAAATTCCTTTTTAAATAAATTATGATATTATATTGAGACGAAGATTGAAAGTTCAATCTTGAGTCTCACTCACTTTAAGTTGAGGTGTACATGCTTAAACTACTAAAAACATAGTAAATTAATTACATTCTAATCAACTTTATGCCATCTATTAATCTCCAACTTTTGCCATTAGCATAATAGATATCTTATAATACATGGATAAAAAAAGCAAACCCTTTTTGCCATCATTAAAAGTTCAGTATTTGATTCACAAGGAAAACAATTATCTTCTCAATGACAAGATTACACATGAATGGAAACAATTATTTTCTAAGAAATAAAAGTAAATCATCACTTCAAATAATACTCCCTCTGTCCCGGCTGAATTGTCCCGGGTTGACCGGACACCATAATCAAGGAGTGCAAGTGTAAAGTAAGTTGAATGGAATTAATATTTTATTGTTGAGTGTGAAAAGATTGCCTTTTTAAGTAATGAGACAATTGAGGTGGGACGGACGAAAATGGAAAGTGGAACAATTGAGGTGGGACGGATGGAGTAGTATATATAATGAAAAAATATATATATTGATAGAATTTGAAGCGATGATGATCAGAAACATGTATTTTTGTTGGGATGAGTGGTGGGTGGTAGAGGTAGTGTACATGTGAGTAAACTGTGATTATGTTTTTGCTTCAAGTAATGAGCTTGGTGGTATGATTGATTATAATTTATACATAAAGTGAGTGGGAGCTTTGCTTGCACAAGTGAAAAGAGAGAGTTATGGGGTCCAATGTCTCTCAAACAAACATCACACATAAGCTTTTCTTTGATCATCAACCATCATTACCAATTTTGAATTCATTGAAAAAAGGGACATTAACTACTATATGTTACAAGAAAGATTTTCCCTTTTCAATTTATTTTCAAACTTCATATTTGAAAGTCGACCTTATGTATAATCAATCAACCTTAGTTTTAAGGACAAGAGAAATGATTGAATGGATTCAAGATATAGGAATTGATCAAGGGTTGGATTGATTCAATCAATCGAATCGACTACCAATTTTCAAAACAAAAAATGAAGAAAAATCTTTAAAATCCCAACTATCACTAACCCCTTCGCAAATATAGAAGAAATAGTATATTTTTAACTGACCTAAATTAAAATGCAAACCTAAATAAGTAAAATGACTGAATGGATTCAAGATTTACTAAATGATAAAGGCTTGGATCCATTCAATCAATTGCATAATAAATTATACTATCTGCTATTTCACACTTTTTGAAAATATTTCAAAAAGAAGAATACTCAAAGATCGTGTATTTTTTAGATATTAAGAAATTGGTGTTCAACCCTTGTTTATTATTTTTTCCCTCTATTTATAAACAATTGATTTTACAATACAAGAAAGTTCCTATAATGGAGCCTTTTATTCATCTAATTGAGTATTATTAGTAGGAATTCGCTCCTTCAATGTTGTCATTGCTGATTGCCTACTTCATTCATTAATCTCCGACTTTGAAATTTGAATGGTAGCGGTTCAACCGTTTTCGTTGTTTTCGGCCCTAGATCGAACCGTTTACTCCCCTACCTGATTTTAATATTTGTAAATAAACAAGAAATATAATACTCCATCCGTCTCGCCAGAATAGGCCCTTTTCATTTTGACACATTAATTTCGGAGTTAGTGTTTAGTAGCTAATTGTGGCTAATAATAAAATTGGCAATCGTAATTAACTTATTTAACCAATTTTATTATTAACCACAATTAACTACTAAACACTAGCTCCGAAATTAATGTGTCAAAATGAAAAGGATCTATTCTGGTAGGACGGAGGTACTACTATTTCTTGGGCTCAACAAACACTTACATATTAACACGTATTTACAGTTTATATCCATTATTTACAATAAGAAGGTTTAGTAAGGATGAGGACGGCCATTGAATCAAAGTTTATGGGGCTCCATTATAATTTGTAGAAACCCAAGAGGCACAGAAATAAATATAGAATGTTGAGGCTACTAAACGAAAGGGGCATTTTAGGTGTAACAGTGAACACTCGTGCAGCAGAAAAGGACAAAAGGGGCAGCGCCATGAAACAAAAGTAGGCGTGATTGGTAATTAATGTAAAAAGCTGGACTCAAAGTCGCAATCTTCCAGTTCTTTTCATAAAGTGAAAAAAAAAAAGTAAAAAGATTTTGTTACAGCAAGATTCTCATTAAATGGGTGTTTTCCTTTCTTTAATTTTAATTCAAAGAAAATTCATTCATCATTTATAAATTATTTTGGAGGAAATTTCATCCATCTATCCAAACAAAGCCTACCCTAAACCTTTTCTTATTAGTCACAATTATGACGTGACACTTTTTATATCAAAATTAGATATTTGTCATTATTTAATTAATAGTGTCATAATCACCTAGAGAAGTAGCATATTATAGAGACTGATTATTTTACGCAGATATAAAAGTGTCATTCGGTGAAAAGCGGGGGAGCAAGTGAAAGCGTGCGTTGCAAAAAGTCGAAAATCATCATAGATTTTCTATTTTTCTTTTCTCAAGAATAATTATATATTTGTGTGTATATAAACAAGCATATTGTTTAATAATGAGTAGCGAAAATATGTATCAACTGGGGCCCTCACACTTTTCATTTTTATGAAATATTAAGGGGACGTTTGGTTGGTGGGTTTCAAAATGAAGGAATAGAATGTGATATTTTAAAGAAAAAGACAAATATGATTTTATTAAAATTGTTGTTTTAATTTTAAGAAATTGTTCTTGTTATTTACTATATACTTATTTGATATAATGTAAAAAATGAATAAACAAATAAAAAAATTATGTTGATGTAATGTTTTTAAGAGGGAAAAAGACAATTATTATTTTAGTAAACAAGACATATTCTCTTTTAATATATTAGTAGTTGTTAATATTACATAACATAATTCAGTTAACTTATTCCAATTGTTTTAGAAAAAGTCTGCATCGAACACGCATATAGAGATACTGAGATAGGTACCTTATAATCATAATATGAAATTAATAAATAGTTTTAAGCATGATGGGAAATGATTCCCTTCAATTTCATAATATGCCCTGCTCATGAGAGGACAAAAGCACATATTATATATATATATATATATATATATATATATTTGTGTGTGTGACTTATCTTGTATGCAATAATATTTTGCAAATGAGGTATCCTAGACAACAATAGATACTCCTTTTGAATTTGATTTAGCCTTTTTCATCAGTCAAATATAATTAATTAATTATTCTACATCTATATATTATATGAGAGGGTCGACGCTTAGTTTTAAATATACCCTGCAGTACAATTATTTGTGCCCTCCTAAATTTTGTTATAATAACTCATAAAAAAATTGCATTTTTTAATACCTGATATCGAAAGTTATAATAGCAGATGTTATAAGTTGAGCTAGTGATATGCATTACAAATCGAGTTGAGTATGGCCAAGCTCAACTTTGAATTTGAACTCGATGTCGAACTCGTCAAGATTGACTCAGCTGTATTGAACTCAATTCTTTTAATTTATTTTAAATATAAATAAATTTAGAATTAAAGATTTAAAATATATTAAGGCTCATGAAATAAATTTCGAGTTCAATGTAAGTTTGAGCTTGATTAATATGAGATCAATTTTAAATTTTTAGAGCTGATTCAAAATGACTCGTGAACTAGCTTTATCCATGTTCACACCCTACCTCTATGTATGGCTACTCATTTTTGCCAACAACTAAGATGTTAAATGTATTAAAACAATTATAGCTCATTATGAATGCATAAATATTTATTATTAGAATAGTTTGTAATTGAAGAAAATCAAATGAAAATCCTAACTTTTCCCTCAAGAGAAGTATAATGTATATATATATATATATTTGCACACATGAAATTAAAATATGTAGACAAACTATACGATAATTTGTGACCACTAATTAATTTGTAAATTTGAAAAAATAGGAGGTGGAGAGTTAATAGAAGTAGGTCAAAAGAGCACTTTTGAGTGTGAAAAGCTGAAAATTTGGGTTTAAAAGCCAACATATTACACAACTGTCCCAGTCCCACACAAACCGTGTTTCGCTCTACTTTTATTATTCAGGATCCAATCTTTTCCACTTTTTATATTTTTTACGGTTTAAAACTTTTAATTAAAGAAAACTTAAGAGAAATTTGTAGTTAATACGTATTTAATTAGAAAGAGAAAGTGAGACTGTATTTGTTGATGCAAGGGAAAGGAGGGAATATACACTGATACTGGGTCTGGTGTGGGTGATTAAAATGATGTAGTGAGAGAAAGTAAGGATGGCATATTATTATATTATTATTGTTATATAATAGAGGGGAAGGTAGGGCCGGCAGGGTAATAAAGCACATTTCTCTCCAGAAATTCTTGCATCTGAAAGTACTTCCATCTCCCTATTTTCCATAAATTCCTCTTCTCTCTCTCTCTCTCTAAAAACCAAAACATTGCATGCCATCTTTCTCTGACATATTCTACTTTTAACACGTTTGGCTTCTTATTTCTTTTATCGTTTCTCCGGCAATGTTACCTCCGGCTTGTATTTACGCGAGAGTGTGAGAGAGAGGAGCCATGTTTTGGTGAGTGAGAAAAGGACGGTGCGTGTGAGTGTTCATTGCTCATATGATATCATCATCATCATCATCTCTTTTTAGTTTTTAGAGAGAGAGAGATGGGTGCGTGAAGAAGGGCGGTCTGTGTGGAGGGGTGCTGATATTTCTTTTTCGCGTTGAATTCCTCAGCATCTTTTTAGTTTTCACACGTTTTAGAGAGAAAAGAGAATACTATTCCAGAAACCCAAACCATCATCACACTTTTACACAGATATAATTTAGCTTTCTTTCTTAAAAAAATATTAATTTCAATTTCTTGCTCTCTTCGATCTTCCTGAAAATCCAAGCTCCTTTTGTTCTTAAATAAGTTGAAATTCTCTCCGAAAACAAAAGGGCCTTTTTGGAACCGATCAATTTGTCGAGTATGAGAGCAGGATTAAGCACGATTCATCAGACGCTCACGGCGGAGGCCGCGACCATTCTCAGCCAATCGATAGCGGAGGCATGCCGCCGCAACCACGGCCAGACGACGCCGCTGCACGTGGCGGCGACGCTCCTATCATCCCCATCCGGATACCTGAGGCAGGCATGCATTCGGTCCCACCCCCATTCGAGCCATCCGCTGCAGTGCCGCGCGTTGGAGCTGTGTTTCAGCGTGGCTCTGGAGCGGCTGCCGGCGGCTCAGAACATGGCGCCGGGGATGGAGCCGCCGATCTCCAATGCGCTCATGGCGGCTCTCAAGAGGGCTCAGGCCCATCAGCGGCGCGGCTGCCCAGAGCAGCAACAGCAGCCGCTGCTCGCCGTCAAGGTCGAACTCGATCAGCTAATCATATCAATTCTCGATGATCCTAGCGTGAGCCGCGTGATGAGGGAAGCTAGCTTTTCTAGCCCTGCTGTAAAAAATGCCATCGAGCAGTCGGTTAATTCCTCCACTTCTCTTAATCCTCAGCAGCAGCATCTTGTCGGCGTCAATGTAAACTTTGGACCGAGAACGTTTTCCAGTCCTGCTCCGATTGATCCATTTACAAATCCGAGTGTGTATATGAATCCACGGCTGCAGCCAGGGCCGGCGGGCAAGATGTGGGATCAGAGGGGTGATGAAATGAAGAAGGTGTTGGAGATTATGTTGAGAAGCCAGAAAAAGAACCCTGTTTTGGTGGGGGATTCGGAGCCTGAGGCGGTGGCCAGAGAATTATTGAGGAAGATAGAGAGGAAAGAATTGGGGAATGATGGGATATTGAGGAATGTTGAAGTAATTTCAATGCAGAAAGGGTTTTTATCTGATAATAATCAGTTGACGGCAAAGATGAAAGAATTGGGAGGAATGGTCGAGAGTAGAATTGGGAGAGGAGGGGTGATTCTTGATTTGGGTGATTTGAAGTGGCTGGTGGAGCAGCAGCTGGCGGTATCGGAGACGGGTAGGGCGGCCGTGGTGGAGATGGGGAAGTTATTGGCAAGATTCAGGGGAGATGGTGGTGGCGAGGAGAATAAACTGTGGTTGATTGGAACTGCAACTTGTGAGACTTATTTGAGGTGCCAGGTTTATCATTCTACCATGGAAACTGATTGGGATCTTCAGGCAGTGCCTATGGCGCCCAGATCAAAGCTTCATGGAACTTTTCCGAGGTAATATATACAAACTTATATATTATATTATACTCTGATGATGAAGTATTTGTAGCATATATGTGTATTGATTTACTGATGAAGATGTTGAATATCATTTGATGGAGCTTCATAACGTCGGTAGCCTTCTAATACAACGCCAAGATTAAGAAGTAGGATTCTGAGTTTTTTTCTGTTTGTTTGTTTTAAGATTAAAGGATTCAGAGTTGTACATACATATAGGAAATAGGAAGTAAGATGTTCTATGAGGTGATCAACCTTGTTAGCTGCTTAACTGGAGATTGTTTAGTAATTTTTCAATCATCTATCTCCTGGTGAAAAGTATGTTGTTTTGAAATTCTTCATATTGATGTCCATTGTTCTGTATAGACTTGGAACAGAGAGACTTTTGAGCAGCCCGGTGGAGCCAATGAATATACTCAAGGGTCTCCCAACTCCTCTTCCTGCTTCAAGCAGGCGTGCATCGGAGAACTCGGATCCTTCTGCCTGCTGCCCTCAATGTTCGGAGAATTATGAAAAAGAGGTGGCTAAACTCGCGACAATTCAGATCTCATTATCTGAAGCTACATCAGAAACATCTCTACCTCAGTGGTTGCAAAATGCCAAACTCAATACTGCTGATGTTTCACAACAAGTATGCTTCTGTTCATCTGTAAAATTTGCTAATTGAAGAAAAGGAGAAAGTCTTACTCTTTATGAATTTGTTTACAGGAGAAGGTTCAAGGACTCCGCTCCAGACAGAAAACTCAAGAATTGCAGAAAAAATGGAGAGACATATGTTTGCATCTTCATCCAAACTTCCATCAGAATTACAGACCAGCACTACCAACACTCTCTATGCCCAGCTTGTATAATCCGAACCCTCTCACACTCCAGACGTTCCATCCTATGTTGCAGACAGTGAAGCCCTTTGGAAAAGTTCTGCAGCTCAACACCAATCAAGCTACCAGTCCACTGGCAGAGGCCGCTACTAATAGCCCTCCCGAAAGTCCTGTGCGGACTGATCTTGTTCTTGGAAGGAAAGGGGACAAAAGAAATGCTGAGAAAGTTACTGAGCATCAGGCTAAAGACTTCTTGTGTTGTGTCTCTTCTGAGCCACGGACCAAATTGCTCGATAAGTTTTCTAATGATTTGGATGCTGATACATACAAGAAACTTCTCAAGGGCCTAATGGAGAAAGCATGGTGGCAGGCAGAAGCTGCCTCTGGAGTGGCTTCAGCCATTACATATTGCAGACTAGGCAATGGAAAACGCCGGGGCACTGCATCAAGGGGGGATATATGGTTGTTGTTCACAGGGCCTGACAGAGTCGCGAAGAAGAAGATGGCATCAGTGATAGCTGAGCAAATCAGTGGGGCTAGTCCAATAATGATATGCCTTGGCACCCGACGGGATGATGAGGAATCAGATACTAACTTCCGTGGTAAAACAGCAATTGATCGCATTGCAGAGGTGGTCCGTAGAAATCCATTTTCAGTAATCATGCTTCTAGACATTGATGAAGCAGACATGCTGGTTCGGGGGAACATCAAACGGGCCGTTGAGATAGGCAGGATTGCTGATTCTCACGGCCGTGAGATCAGTCTTGGCAATGCCATCTTCATCCTCTCTGGTGATTGGTCAACAGCTAATCCAGAATCCTCTACAGATGATCGATTTACAGACGAAAAGAAACTATCTTCCATAGCAGCTGGAAATTGGCAATTGGGACTTATAGTCAGAGAGAAAAGCAGCAAACGACATGCTCATTGGTTGCAGGATGATGACAGGCCCTTAAAGCCACGGAAAGAATCATTGTGTGGCCTCTCCTTAGACCTAAATCTCGCTGCAGCTGACGCAGAGGATGATAAAACAGACGGCTCTCACAACTCAAGTGACCTAACAAATGATCACGAGGAAGAATTCAGCCCTGTTAACCGACATCTCTCTGTTACATCAGTACCTCAAGATCTGCTCAACAATGTGGATGAATCCATAGTGTTCAATGCTGTCGACTCCGCCTTCATTCGAAGGGAGATCAAGAAGACTATCTCCATGAAGTTCTCGACCACCGTGGATGAAAACATGTCCCTAGAAATGGAAGATGATGTCCTAGACAAGATCCTAGGAGGGCTATGGCACGACCGGACCAGTCTGCAAGAATGGATTGAGAAGGTTGTAGAACCCAGCTTTGATCTGCTAAAGCGACGGCTACCACCCGGTGGTGGGCGGAGTAGTTCAGTGGTGGTTCGACTCGTGGTGGAATCGCATTCTAGCAGCTGGGGCAGGAACAGGAATGGTGGAGACTGGTTGCCTACAAGCATCTCAGTATGACTGACTACTGCATGAAATGAAACTAATGTTGATGGGGGTACATAAAGGGTATTTCTTGTTTCTATGGGGGCTGATAAGTAAATATGAAAACTTTTGGGGGGGAGTTTAGCACTATCTATCAAATTTGTAAAGAGATGAAAGAAAAGAGAACTTTTAGAGTGAGATGTGGACAGGCTAACGAATCATCAACCGCTCTCGCATTTTATTTTTTTATTTATTTACGTGTACTATATTATATTATAAATATACCTTTTAGTTTTTATTACTACATTGGATGTAGAAAGTAGATTCTCTCAACTTTGTCCCTTTGTTGTCCGGCCCTATTCACTGACATGGGAGGGTACTTCAGTCAATTCGACCGTCAAATGCAGGTTGAATATTATAAGCCGTCGCACAGGTGCCGGTCAAATATCAACTTTTTACTTTGATTATTTCTGGTGCGACGTGGGCCCACCCCCTTTCTTGATGCTTGTGTTTACCTCAAATTCAACACTTACAAATAATAATTTTCTATAATCAATTTTTTTTATATTTTTATTGAAGGGTCAATTTTTTTTGGGTTTTGCTATTTGACTAGAATCTGTCAACCAGATTATTAAAAAGAGTAGTGCTAAATGGCCAGATTCTGGTCAACCAGAACCCACTAAAATTATATTAATTATATTTTAAAGTACAAATGTTTATTTACTATAGTAACCCCAATTTAATCAAGCCTTGATTTTATCAAATCTCTTATCTCCATCAACCTTTTTTATTCTACCAAAAAATTATGCCCTTTATTTAATATTCATCATTTTCAAAAATTTAAAGTCTTTCCATTTTTCACTTTTAACTTTATAATTCAATAATAATGGTTATAAGTTGATCTTATATTGTAATATTTTCTTAATTCTCGTATATTAATTTGTATATACGTGTGTGTTATTTTTATTTATTTTTTATTATAATACAATATTATAAGTACCAACTCAATATAATGAATATTATTTATTTAATTTTATAAGATAACTTATGCCATAATTCACTGCTAAAAATTATTATTTGATTTTATATAATAAAGTTTTGATGTGTAAAATTCAAATATTACGATCACTAATTATTGACTTATATAATGTAATGTGATGTTATAATTTAAAAAATGATATTTCATTATATAGTTTTATGATTATATGAATTCATTTTATACTATAGTTTAATATTAACAAAATAAATATTACTTTGTATTATTATATAAAAAATAATTAAATACAAATACAAAGATTAATTTTACAACCCAACATCACAATTTTAAACTGAAATGTCATGTAAAAAATTACAGGATAAAATATCCATTAATATTTGAGTTTTTATCCTTGGTTTATCGACATTTACTGTATAGTCTTTTAACACTACGCTATATATTGTTCTATTGAATCTCAAAATGTGAACTTATTATTTTGGATTTATATTATATCTCATTTGTATTGTTCCCTCATTTAAATTAGATCATATCCCTTATTATTTTGGATTTATATTATATCTCATTTGTATTATTATATTTTTATAAAGGTTTTTCATTATAATTTTGATTTATATTATAGTTATGATTTCAATTTATGATATAATGTTCTATGATGTGCAGCGAAAATTTTAAGAACAAGACTTGAACTCACAAATTGGTGAAGTATAACCAGTTTGTATTTTTTAAAACGGTTTGTTAGCGAGCAATGAATTTAGTTCAGTTCGAATATACTACAACACTATATTGTATTGAGTTTTAAAGGCTCTTGTAGAAAAATAAGAAAGCTGTAAAATGCAAGGAATTTATAGAGGTTCGGATCCTTAAGTCCTACATCCTCTATTCAGACCGTGGTTAGAAAATTCACTAAACCATAATTACAGGATAGTCTCGCGATCTATCACTAGCTGGCAGATGCCCATGTTTACCAATCCACTAGCTCACTCGTCCAGGCCTTCTGGTCCCTTTGGTTTCGAAGATTTAGAGTGTGGGCGCACCACACAGCTCATGATCCGGAGTTGGGAGTTTTATAGTTCTTCCCGAACTGTCAAACTAGTTGGCTGAAAGCCCGTAAGAATTACTGTTGGAGAATTGCAGTGACTGTTGTGTTCTTTTTAGGAGAGAAATAACACCAATAAGATAACTCTAGCTTCAAAGCCACGAGTTACGTGTTTAGAGAGATTAATCTGGCTGTTGATTTGACTATATATTTTGAAGGTATTCCTTAGTTGAAATCGTAGTCGTAGTGATCGACTTTGAGTGATAGCCTTTTTGGTTTAGTGATCGTATTTTCTTAAAGATTGAATATGAATCGTCTTTTCTTAGGAATAGTATATGTTCAGAGTTCGTATCTCTCTTCTGGGAGTACTTCATCATTTTATAGACGAAGTACGAGAGATTTTCAAAAAGTAGTCGTTTAGAGGCATTTGTGCACTGTCCAATCTGATGCATTTTTTTACGGGAGCAGGGCGCTTTTCCTAAGGTTCAGCACCTGCTTCGTCCTTTCCCGACACATATGTCGACATTCTGCTTATCTGTCAGAACGGCTCTTTCAATCCAAGGAATCTGTTCATACTCCTTCAGTCTTTAATGAAACTTCATTCTTAAAGATTGATCCTCGGTGATTCATCTGATTTGTTATCTTTGTCTCTTCATGCGAGTAGGAACTGATTTCATGAACTATAGGTGATCCAGACTCATGTCTTCCGTCAGTTTCTTTGAGTTTGTCTTGATCAGCTTCGTTAGTTCTGTTACAACTTGATTATTCTAACAGGACTTTACAAGTTTACTTGAACTAAATTGATCTAGAGACAATCCTATCATTGTGGTTTCTATACAAACTTTTGGCACATCAAACAATAATTAGATAGAAATACTTCCGAACACAACCTTAAAGATCTAAAAAAATCTCAATTTAAGACCTCAATATCAGGTACTTATTTTAGAATTCGTCTTGAGTCCAAAGATATACATTTATATAACATTATATTTGATTATATATCATTTCAAGATTTTAATTAGCCACATATTATGTATTATTAATGTGTCAATCCCACTTTAATATATATTACTATATTATAATCTAAATGTTACAAGGTTGAGTATATTTATAAAATCCTACTATAATGTATATTATAATTTAATTAATATTAGAAGTTGTAAATTAATTAATTTTATATCATGTTACTTATTTTAGAGATAAAATGAATATTTATTTTTATACAGATATTTGTCACACTATATATGATAGACTAATTCAATACAACGTGATCCAGTAATCATATTACCACCTTCTAAAATAATAAATTTAATTTAGTTTATTGGTTTTTCTTATAAAATTTTTAGAAACTTCATTAATAGTTATCAAGACATGTTTTTTAAGATCTTGAATTAATTTATACGTTTTTTATTAAATAAACCTTTCAAATATTTATTTATTTAAAATTCATTGCATTCGATTTTGTATTAGCATTATATTATGATTTCAATTTATTTAAAAGTATACGCAAGCAAATAAAATGAATTTGCTGTCAAAAGAATATTTCCTATTTTTAAGATATAAATTAATAAACTATGAAATATTTTCTTTTTACCAAGTAATTTATATTTTTGACTATAGAGTATGATACATAATACTTTGCTAAAAATTAAAATAATGGTTTAACTATCATTTGGTGATGGATTGATTAATTGATTATAGCATTGGAACTGTAAATTGTAATTAAGTGCAGAGAGAGAGAGTTTTTAAGTTTTAAATTAATCTCTATAATTTATAAATTGAAGAGAAAAGGACATTTGTGTAAAATAGTACAAAGCACTAAATATTTACAATAAAATAATAATTAAATATACATAAAAATTACCTTAACATCCTTATCTGGTTGACCAGATTCTGGCCAAACAGCTTTTTCCTATTAAAAAATTATTTTCTCTCTCCTCCTTTTTACTTTAAATTAAATTAATGTTATTAATATTTTATAGTATTATCCATTTATAAAATTTTCTCTCTTTATTATTATGAATTATTTAATTACAAGGCAAGTAAAATAACTACACGGATCAATCTCTAAATTTCAAGAAGAGTTCGCTCAAGATTCTACTGTCTACATCCGTGAAAAAAAAATTGCAATCAATTAATTTGATTTCTCGACTTATTATAAAGATTAATCAGTTTTTCAATCTTAAAGTTAAACAAAAATTTTTTTTTAAAATTAAAATGAGTTAGATAATATAAATTTATGTTTTGATTATGAATATTGAGATTTATTTTAATTGATCTTAACAATTCATAATATTAAGATGAGATACATAATATGATCAAACTCTAAAATGATATGATAACTTATAGTGTTTTTTAAAAAAAGTTAACCAATTACATATAGTATAATTAATTAATAATAAATATTCGCATTAAAAGGAATACCAACATAAATAAACATTCATAAATTGGAAAAATTAAAATGAAGATTCAACAAAGTTTTCGGAAAAAAAAAAGTTTCAACATAACAAAGAGTTAAAAAACTACTATTGCGTCCTACAATTACTGAAGCTAAAAAACAAATTCGGTTAAACATTAGAATTGTTCTGACACACCAACTATTGAGAAGCTAAATAATCGAGATGAGTGAGATTATAATAAAATAATAATATATTATATCAAATTTTTGACACTCTAATAAGAACTATAATACACAATGAAATAACAATTCATAATATTAGGATGAGAAACACAATATGATTAAACTCTAAAATGAAATGATGTATCACAACTCAATATTATTTATCACCATCTAATGTTATACTATAGTATTATGGCATTGCACCCCAATATTCTTAGTGATAATCAATTTGATACTATTATGTGACAATTTATTTAAATATTAATATTATAAGCTACAATTTTATTAAATATGATATTATACGTCAATAATTTAATTACTATTAGATCATTGATTATATTATAGTATTACATGTTGTATGTTATAATATAATATAATATAATATAATATAATATAATATAATATAATGTGATACTATAAGTTATAATTTCTTTTTTTAGCAATATATTATTTTATACTATTTTCTTATAATTTTGTAGAAACTTCATTGTTATTAGTCGAAACATATCTTAAAACTTTTATTTAACTTATATAATTTTTTATTAATTAAACCTTATTTTATATATATATATATTAAATGCTAACTCTATAATTTTGTGTTTGCACTATATTTTGATTTTATTTTAAAGTTTATAGAAATAAAATGAATGCACCATTAAATATTTTATATTCTTAAGATATATGTTGATGAACTATTAAACATTTTACAATTCAACTAAATAATTTATATTTTTTAAATAAAATATAAAGAGGTTATATATATATATATAATACGTTTTTTAAATATTTTAAACTGTTATTTAGTGATTTTGATGACTTAATTATTGTATTGGAAATATAAATTGTATTAAGTGTAGAGAGAGAAAACTTTCAAATTTAAATAAATCTTGCAATAAATAAATTAAATGGGAAAGGATATTGTTGTAAAATGATCAAAAGCACTAAAGAGTCATTATAAAATAATAATAAATTACATACAAAAATTACATTAAAACCCTTATCTGGTTGACCAGATTCTGGCCAAACAGCATTATCCTTTTTTTTTTTATAGAGTGAGTTAGGCGACTGATTTTAGTTGATACAATTGGTATAGTTGACTTGACTCGAAAGAATAGTGTATTAATTCTCATAAAAAGAACTTTTGAATAAAGCTTATTTGTATTACATATGTTGGTCACATGATTTCAACTACCAAGTGTCCTTTTTCTTTTTTCCCTTTGGATAATAAAGAGGAATTCATTGCAAATAAAGCTATTTTATGCGTGGTAGTCTATATTATGTACAAAAAAAAAAGTTATTATGGAAAAATATTACTCCCTCCGTCCCGATTATTTGGTCCATGTTTTCTTTTTGGGATGTCCCATATATATATAGTCCATTATCTAAATTTAGTAGTATTTTTTTTGCATGTATTTACAAATTTACCCTTATAAATTGAGCATAATTAATAGAGTTATTATTAATAGCTATCGCTAAATAATAGTAATTCAAAAAATTTATTCAAATATTTAATGTATTCATAAATGAGTTTTGACATTTGTACAAGTTAAAAGATGATCAAATAAATAGGATGGAGGGAGTAGTTGGATTAAAAGGTGTTAAAATACAATGAAGCACTACATGATTAAAGTTTTTATTCAGAACTGAGATGACTGATGTCTTATTATGTGAATAATTACGATAACAAAACTTAAAATCAAAGGTGTTAGTGAAAGTAAAATGTAAACATCGACTTTTTTAAATATGCAAGGTTTATATTTTGATAATTGTTTTATGGAGTATTGTTGTTTTAGGGTGTAAAAGAAATAGTTTAATTATCAATTCACGATTTGAAAGATTTTAAAATTCTCAATATAAAATCTAATATTGAGAACCGGATTGAAAATTTTACTATAATTTTTTAAATTTTAAATGAAGAAGTTTTGGAATTTTTCAAATTTAAGATTGAAAATTCATTTTTTGAATTTAAATGAATAATCAAAATATTTTTTTTAACTGTTTGAAAATACACATTATTTTATATATATGAAGAAGAAGGGATGAATGATGAAAAAGTAAGCGGCATAGTGGCGTTAGCCTTTATTACAATGCCGGCAGCTTTATGCAATTAAGACAAATAATGAGCATCACAGCTACCCTCCATTTTCCACAGCCACCATCTCCTATGAAAAGACATAATTAATTATTATTATTTGGCAAAAAGAAATGTGTGGATAAAGATAGTTTGTTGAAGGTTTAGTTATTGAAAAGGAAGAAATTCAAGAAAAGACAAGAAGAAAAACCAAAAGTATTAGTTGAGATGAAAGGTTTCTTTTAACCTAATTTTCTTCTCATTACTTTTGTCCGCAACCTCACTTGAATGAGACATTTCCAAGGCTTCTTACCTAATCCCCTTTCTCTTACAAAGCTAACCATTGACTTCTTTTGAGAGAGAGAGAGAGAATGAGTTCAGTTACAAATTACAATAAATTCAATTTTATTTTTTTATCCTTTTTTTTTCTATAGATGAGAGGGTATGATCATTGGTAGAATGAAAAATCGCTTGGAAAATAGTCCATCGATGATTGGGCTCAACCTTCAATATACTGATTATTGGGCTCAGTCTTCTTCTCTTAAGGCCCAAATTGTAGAAGACGAGGCAACATTATATGAATTTGGAGTCTGAATAGCCACATACCATCTGCACAATTGGTTCCGGTCCGAGTACAAGTGATTATAACATTTTTTTTTATATCTAACTAGATTTACAATCACGCGCGATGCGTAAATCAAATGCATTATATGTTATTTTTAATATTAAGACAGATTTTAAAAAAATCATATTTTTACATATTTCTTATAATTTTTGGTAATGAATCTTGACTTTTATTCATCAATTTTATATATTAGTATGTTATAATATGAATTATTTTATATATAATACATTCAATCATATATATAGTTTAATGAAAATAAAATAAATACATCAAACACGAAGCCTTAAAAATAAGAACTTAAGTTAAAAATTTATTCATAAACAAACTATACTTATATTTAGGGATGTCAATCGGGCTAACCCGTCGGATTTCGGGCTAACCCTATCGGGCTGCGGGCTATTCGGTCCGGGTTGAATCGGGCTGAATTTTTATCGGGCTAAAAATTCTTGAACCTAACCCTAACCCACCGGTTTTCGGGTTGACCCATCGGGTTGGCAATATTTACGAGTTTATTTTAGTAAAGATTTTCTTAAAATATTTTAACAACCCCTAAAACAAAATAAAAAAAAGAAAATGATGAACCAACATAAATAAAAGACATCAAATATCAATATCTTTGCAAAAAAAAAAGAGATAAGTGGATAATCATAGTTTGAAAAGAAAAAAAAAATCAATCCTTATATACCAACTAATTTAAGTAATAGAAGTATATTTCTCAACGTATAAAATGATAAAATAATGATTAAAAAATTAAATATAGCTGTCACTTGGGTGAACATAACAACGAGTGGCTAAAGGTTCTTGAAATGAAGAAATGAGTAGGTACCAGGTACGCTAATTAGGAGAGTGACGAGTGGAAGACAGTGAAAGAGAAAGAAATGAGAGATTTTTCGATTTGAGGGTAAAGGACTACGTCATTGGGAGAGATTGATGAGATTTTGTGTGACGGAAAATTAGGTCTAGGAAATTAGGTATATAATTAATGGGTATAGTAGGATATAAATAATATTAGAAATAATAAATAATAAATTATTAAATATATTATTAAATATTGCCGGACCTACGGGCCGACCCGCAACCCACCGGGCTCAGCCCGTTCGGGCCGCCAACCCGTCGGGTTTAACCCGTTCGGTTAAAAATAATTTCGGGTTGAAATTTTTTTACCATAACCCGCATTTTAGCCCACCGGTTTCGGGCCGACCCATCGGTTTCGGGCTTTATTGACATCCCTACTTATATTGTTTAAAAAATAATTGATATAATAAATTAGTAAGTTGCAATATTTAAAGAAAATAACAAATATAAGTTTGTTGGTTTTTTCTTTATTGATTGTTGTACATCTATATTATAATAGAATAAATAAATTAAAACAAATAAACATATAATTGATGTGATATGTTTTGAAGAGAAAATGGCAAAGATGTAAGCATGCACAATTATTTTGATTTAATATATTTGTAGAAACTAGATAAGTAGTGGTGAGTGGTGACTACAATTTCGGTTCTAATTTGGAATCATCAATTCCGTTTTTTAATCGACGGTTAGACAATTTTTTTATTTATTCAATATATTTTTTTAAATAATAATTGTTTGAACTGGCAGTTCTGATTTCAAACCATCTAATCAAGCTAGCGTTAGGGTGTACACGGTTTGGTCCAAATTGGTCGAATCGAAATGATTTGGCCGGTTTGGTAAGTGAATGAATCGGCCGGCAGGACCGTTTACAGTTTTAATAAATGTTTAAATTACATATTGTACTAAAAAATATTAATGTAGTATATTTAGTGTAGTGGTTCCAAGCTATATTTTTTATTTTAAAGGTACAAGTCCGAATATAATATTTTGGATTTCAAAAGGTACAAGTTCGAATACGAACTTGTACCTTTTGAAATCCAAAATATAGCTTGGAACCACTACACTAAATCATGGAGTAATTTTTATTCACCTAAATTTTTATTTATTTATTGAAATAAAAAATAAACCCTAAACTTTTCAATATTACAATCTCACAATTTTTATGCGAAAATGGTGGGCTTCACCATTTTCGCATCGTAATAATTTGACCTTTTACGAACTATTATGTTTGAGAATGAGATATAAACTATAATATTTTGATGTCATAAATTATTTGTTTCTATTAACCATTATTTGTTTTTGTTTAATTTCTCAAATAATTTATTGATAAAAAAAGAATTTTTTTATGTTTTGACTTTGCTCGTTAAAGTTATGTTCCAAACCGTTAGACCGGCCAAACCAAACCGTTTTATTTAGTTTGGTTTGGTTTTAGTTTAAAAAATTAATTTGGCCGTTTTGGTTTAAAAATTTTTCAAACCATTTTATTTGGTTTGGTCCATACTTCGACCTTCAAACCGGACCTGTACTCCCCTAGCTGGCGTAACACGATCTCATTTGTTCATTTAAAAAAAGTTCCGTTATTCTTATTTTTTCTTAAATAATCTTCAAAATTTTAACAATCATTAAAAAATGGTTCCAGTTTTGAAGGGAGAATGTCGATTCCAGTTCCATTTGATCATCTTTATAATAAATTTTTAGTTTGAGGATAGAATAGAAGGTATGGCCCTATGGGTGGAGTGAGTTTAATTAATGAGTTTTTTTTAAAAAAAATAGTCCAAAAGGCAATAACCTCTGCCACTACTAGTGGTGGCCAATCAAAACAAGTATTAATGCAGATAGCAGCAAACATTCGAATACAGCCATACAAGTGTGAGAATCAATCTATATCAATGAGTATTTCAACTCCGAAATGTAAATTATTGACAAAGAATCCTATGATGAACGTTCCCAAATTTCACTAGAAGGTTAAATGAGAAGCTGTGATGAAGAAGAGGGTGGATGTATGTGGTAACTAGAAATAAAATAATCTGTACAATGAATGGCTATCATTTTGATGCAGCAGAGAGGCCCTGCAGAATGTTGATCACTTCAACTGTGTCGTCAAGATAATACTTAGCCATGCTGGGCTTCTGCCCCACCGTGCACGCAAACACCTGCGCCGCTTCAGGCAAGCTCCGGCTCCCCACCGCCGTCGCTATCGCCTCAAACATGTCCTCATCTGATCTGTCATCGCCTATGCACAGCACGAAGTCCGCTGCCTTCCCCCTCTCTCTCATCGTCTCCATCAGATTCTTCACCACCACTCCTTTGCTCACTCCCTGCACCCACCACACACACACACTGTAACAACAAGCTGCTGCAAATGCAAATGCAAATGCAATAAACATACCACAATTGAAAGTAAGTAGTTGAACAACCTGTGGTTTGACCTCCACAATTTGCTGGCCACTTTTGACTTGCACGGGCTCATTTGCAAGCACGCTGTCGAGGTGATCGAGGAGCTCTTTTGCTTGCCACAATCCCAAGTCGGGATCCGCTTCCTGGTGGTGCCAAACCAAGGCGCTCTCCTTCTGCTCTATCGAAGATCCATCTGTTGCCTCTCTGTAATGCTCCATCACCGGCAGCGCTATCTCTTTCCACCTCATGTCCCCTGCTGCTGCTGCTATCCCACAGCATTCCCACTCGCTCTTCTTCATCCACCTGCAATCATTAACCCATGTCACACCCAACATCAACAAAACAAACACACACACACACCCCATCATCATCAGAGTTGGTGGAGCTTACCTAATGAAGTAGCCATGCTCTGCAGACAGCCCAAGATTCTCACATTCAGACAACCACTTCCCCAGTGAGTCCCTCCCTCTCCCACTAACTATAAACACAGTGTTGTTGTCATCGCTGCAGAGGCTGTTCAAGACGGATATCACCTCGGAGCTGGGTGATTTGTCCACTCTGTCCTGTGGCATCATTGTCCCATCGTAGTCGAGGAGGATAAGTCTGCTACTGGTGTTGTTGTAAGCAGAAACAATGTGCTCCAATGAAATCTTCCTAAAGTTAGGCCCCAGCGCCACAACTCTCGAGTACAGCCCAAACCCTATGCCCCAACACCTCTTTCTATAATGCTCCGAGCAAGCTCTCTCAAGATCCTGATCGAAACTCCTCGCCCAATACGCCACATCATGGGATGCAACGTACTTGTAATGCTTCTCGTGGCGAAGCTCCTTCTCCTTATCCGTCATCACCATCCCCAGCAGCATTGCATCAGCCACGCTGTTGATGTCCCAAGGATTCACACGGATCGCCCCACTGAGAGAAGGCGAACACCCGATGAATTCAGACACAATAATCACACTTTTCTTAGGTTTGGAGGAATCTTCTACTCCTAATGCCTTGTCCAGATCAGGGCTGCTCTGTCTGGACACAGTGTACTTGTAAGGTACCAAATTCATCCCATCTCTCACAGCATTCACCACAACACACTCGGAAATCGCGTAGTATGCAACTTTGTCTTGAAAAGATATAGGGCCATTCACACACACAATTGGCTCATACCCTTTCCTACCGTGTTTCTGGTTGATCTCACTTGCAACTCTGCTAATCTCATCCTGAACTTCTTGAATATCATTGCCTCGGCTCCTCGGTGCATTCACAATCTGAACCAAAACCACATTGCCTCTGTAATCAGGGTTTTCATCCAAGAGCAAACCAAATGCCAAGAACTTCAACCCAATTCCCTTGAACATGTCCAAATCGTCTACCCCTAACAGCACCGTCTTCCCTTCGTATTTCCTCCTCAAAACTTGAACTCTCTCAGCTGTATCCAACGATGCCATGACCGATTTAATCTGTCCCATATGAATCCCAACTGGCAGGATTTTGATAGTAACTATTCTCCCATAGTAGTCCAGCCCAATGTACCCTCTCTTGGACTGATAATCCAATCCCAGCATCCTACTACAACACGACAAGAAATGCCTAGCATAATCAAATGTGTGGAATCCTATGAGGTCACAGTTCAAAAGGGCCCTCAAAATCTCCTCTCTCACAGGCAATGTTCGGTATATCTCGGACGACGGGAAGGGACTGTGCAAGAAGAACCCAAGCTTCACTCTGTGGTGCCTCTTCCTCAAGAAAGTAGGCAGAATCATGAGATGATAATCGTGTATCCACACGTAATCCTCGTCAGGGTTGATCACCTCCATGATTCGATCCGCGAAGACCTTGTTTGCAGAGACGTAGGCCTTCCACGCGTCCTTGTCGAACCTCACCCCACGATTGAGCGTCAAGGGCAACATGTAGTGAAACAAAGGCCAGAGATAGTGCTTGCAGAAGCCATGGTAGAACTTGTTGATCAAGTCCAAGTTCAAGAAAGTGGGCACGCATTTGAACTTATCCAACAAGAGCTGAGCCACCTCCTCCTGCTCCGAAGGGTCCACATCCACCCCTAAACAGCCCACGTAAACCACGTCGACGTCGGGAGAGAACCCATCCTTGAGCTGCAAAACAAGGGCGTCGGAGTCCCAATCAAAACACCATTTCTTGGGCTCCGATGAATCCCTGCTCGCCTTCAACGGCAGCTGGTTGGCCACCACTATCCGCCTCTCCAGACTAACCGATGAGACGGAGTCGGATTTTGGGATCTCCGCGTTATTAACATCCTCGAAATCCGATATGATTCCTGGGACGGAAATCACTCTAGGAATTCGTGTCCGGTCACTGGAATAATCGTCGAGATTCAACAGGTTGAAGCAAGATCTCGACAGCATAATGACAAAAACCTACAACACTACAAAACCAAAAAGAAAAAAAAAAAAAAAAGAATCTTTGGCCCTCTTTAATTGACAGGAAAATATAACCGTCTGATTTATTCGACGAAGACGAACAAGACTTGCAGAAAGGGATGGTGATGGTGGACGGATCACTGTGTGTGTGTTAGAGATGGGCGTTCCCCATAAATTCACATACGGAAATGAAACGTGACATTGTTTTGGATAATCGTGGATTGCAGATATGAGAAAGGAAAAAGATTTAAAATTTGGGTAGGATTATGATTCTTTCGAAACCAAATTTGGATAGTTATTATAATATTAATAATAATTATTATTATTTGAGGAAGGTGGCATGGTTTTAGGATAAGAACGAAAGCAACGACCGACTTGGCGTTCGCACATCATGGGACTTTTAATAGTTTTAATACACGTGCTCATATATTAGATTTTGCTACGTAACTCAACTTTATTTTTATTATTATTATTTCACATTAATATGCATATGAATAAATCTACACTATTTTCTTGAAAAAAAAATTAAAAGTGAAGGGATATTGCCTTCCTAATTTATAATAATTAATAATTCAGATATGACGTCAGTCATTTTATGTGTGAGTCCGAGAAAGTTGCGGAGATTTGACTAAAAATTTCAATAGATTATGTTGGGTTTGACCGCGTTAATAGAAACAGAAATCATTATTAAATATACCCCACGTTACCTTTTTTAAGAAAAAGAAAAAAAAAATTGATATTCGTATCTCTTCCATTTTCATAACTCCTCATTTAATTTTCTCTAATACGCATAATTAGTATGTAACTCTCTATTTGACCCGTTTAATAATAATGTATTTTTTTGAATTAACACATACAATTTAAAAAAATTACCAATCGAATAAGATAAATTAATTTTTTAAATCAAACCATCCAAATATATTGAAACAATTTTATTCCATTGATTTAACGATTTGAAATATTAATTTAACGAAATGTGGATAGTTCTTATTTTTAAAGAATTTGTTTTCTGAAAGCAAACAATTTAATATGCAAAAAAAAATTATTATAATTTTAAAATATAACAATTTTTAAACTATTATTCATAAAAATAATTATCCAACTATTTGTCACATCAATATTTATACAAGTTATACATATTTATTTGATTTTCTTAGATTTTGTCGCAAATTAAGTGAAATTATATATGGTTATAATCTACAATATATTAAATGAAAATAGCGTGATTATAACTGTTTCCATCTAATTATTTTTTTAATTAGTTAATCATTGTTTCTAGTTTTTTTTTTAATTATTTATTTAATTTGTTTGCTAACAGTTATTAGCATACGACATCTTTTTATGCGAAAACATCATCCATTAAAACATTATAATTTTATATTTATAAATAAAAATTCCTGCTTAATCATATAGTGGGAATAAAAGTTCAAATTTTATATTTTGATGTCAATTTTATTTAATTTTCTAAAATTTAATAATAGTTATTATTAGAATCGGTCCTTTTTTTAGCAATCACACATTTTCAAACGTTAATATAATTATATATTTATAATCTTTTAAATAATACAAATATAATATATTTTATGGGATAAATATAAATCAAATTCTATAGATTTTGTATTTAATATGTTTCTTTTTATTTTTATTAAATTTATATATGTAGTTTAATTTGACATACAATATAGAAAATGATTTATATTTAATATATTAAGTATAATATTAATTAATAAAGATTAACATATTTAATAGAATTACTTCAAAATGCTAAGATATATAACATTAAAGTTAACTATATTTTAATATTACAAAATAAAATATCATATATTTAATTTGCGCCATATATAAATCTAGTACTATTGAAATCGACAAAGACACCATGAACAATTGATAATATAGAAAAGTTTCTTATTTTATCACTATCATTATCAAAATTTAAAAAGAACTAGTTAAAATATTTAATCAAGAAAAATATGAGCACTATAAAAAAAATACAATTACCTTAAGAATATAAACTATCATTCAATATAATATATTTACTAGTGTTTAAATAGTTCACAAAATTTGAAATAAAAAAAATAAGGACATTAAACTATAATAAATAATTGAACAAAACATACAATTTTTAAGTGTTATATAAACATTGTGAGAAAGATTAATTACTTGACAATATATAATTTAAGTATTATTCCCTTTGTCCCGTCTCATTAGTCCTATTTTTTATTTTCATCTGTCCCGTGGAATTAGTTATATTTCCTAAAATAGAAAAAAATTTTACTTACACTAATAAAATATTAATTCTACTACACTCACAAATATTAATAATTGTGTCAAAAATAAATAAGACTAATAACCAGTATTATAAAACAGTGCAATCATGTCGAAATGACCAGTTTCATAAGACAAACAGTCCGCAAATTATATGATCTGAAAATTCCAAACCAACCAGTTGAATTCTTTATTCACGAAAATAGTCAAATTAACCAATTTAAATCAAACTATATATAAACACGCTTAAGAAATATGCTTTATTTGAAAATGCGAATAAAATATAAGCATCATATATAAATCTTGTATTAAAAAGAAAAAAAAGGTTGAATTTTGTATCCCAAAAAAACGTGTTAACTTTGAATATTGTTGTGAAGTTTTGGTGCACGACACAGAGAGATGGTGGTACTATATTATAAAGTGGTCCAACTTTTAACTAAACAAATCGTCAAAATCTTTTATCAAATGCTCAAAATGATCGTCTTTTAAAAAACATTGTTGAGCTGCCACGATTTTTCTTAATACTTTCGCAAAGCGTGTCTACTTAATATCAAGACTGTGATTTGTATGTATCAATATTTTTTTTCAAGAATTGGATGTCAGTAGCTGCTGCATTATTTTTTGCAGAACCACTGCTAAATTATGTTTAAATGTGCTATCATTATATATATAAAATAATATAAAAAAAATTATAAATCGACAGAAAAATAGGGTACCTCATGCCGGGATGCTGATCATCATCTGGTGTTGTGTGAGAGAGAGAGAGAGAGAGGTTGTTACTGATTTGGTGATGGGATTTTGGAGAGGAGAAAAGCAGGATACGCCGGCGCGGTGGCCCAGCGACGGGGGTGGTGTGTGGGTATGAGGAGTGGAAGGAAGGTGAGAAATTCATTAAATAGGGGAAGTGAAAAATTGCAGTTGAAATAGTGAGAATTAATGAGAAGGATTATATGGCAGGGACTATGTTTTAATGAGTAATTAGTGAATGGATAAGGTGGCTATTTAATGCTTCAAGACCCCAAATTATTATAGCTCTTTCGTTTAGGGGGGCCGACTCTACAAATCCTCTCTCTCTCTCACCCCCTTTTTGTCTATCATCTTTCATCTTAATTCATTGCTAATTATTATTAATATTTGTTTAGAATTTTTCATCATTATTAACCATGATTAAAACCTTAAAATTCTCTTCCCTAATTGCAATTACTTATGGAATTAAAACCCAACATCCGGTATTAAGAAGCATCGCAATTCGTTTCATGCATATCAGGGTATTATATGACATTTTATCATTATTTAATTAAGGAATTAAATAAATATGATAAATATTCAGATAATTTATTGGTAGCGTTTTATTATTAGAAGACAAATGGATCTTTATGATTATGAGATTTGGTGTGGATGATTTGGGAGCAATATGGTGTGGCATCATTCAGTTAAAAGTAAGGAATGATGTTAACAACAAAATACTTTTGAATCTATGGCTAATAAAGTAGAACTCAATTAAAAAAAAATTGATTGAAAGTAGAAAATGATGTCCTCCATCAAAAGATGTTTTTCGCTTGATTCAATAAGGATTTGGGAGCCTTGGTGTTTGAGCTATTATTTGTGACGATAAAGGTAATGTAAGGGCAGCATTAGTAAGGAAAATGTAACGCCCCCAACTGACCTTCCCAATTTGGGGCCACGTTACATTG
>JAPKLW010000383.1:468689-575512 GCA_026898455.1 Plectranthus barbatus | reverse complement strand
TTTCACTACGAAGAGGAATTAAATTGGGAAATAATCAATTCATTCATACGTGTCATACTTGATAGGTAGATGTCCCAGGAATCTGTACTTTCCATAATCGTTTTCATCCAAAGTAATTTAGTTTTCTGTCTTAATTTTAATTAGCAAGTATTGAGAATTTCAAAATAACCAAAACCCAAAATTTGATTTTCCCTAACCAGAGTTTTGAGAACTAATATTTTAGTACTTAGGATTTTTCGTTACTTCTTTCCCTGTTGGATCGATAATTTTCATTTGCCGCTATATTATTAGCTCTGCTAAGTCACTTGTTAAATAATTTAGCGATCAGCAACCCTTAGGGCATAACTCCTCACACTGATAGACGAGATAATAATATCTAGTCTTTTTCAAGTATTTGAGTATGTGCTTTACCGCGGTCCAATGCACCTGTCCTAGGTTAGACTGATATCTTGCTACCATGCCTACAACAAAGCAGGTATCTGGCCTCGTACATAGCATTGCATACATGAGACTTCCCACGGCCTATACATATGTCACCTTGATCATGTTATATTTCTCCTTTTGTGTCTCCGAACACCGATCCTTGGAAAGATGTATGTCACGTCTGAAGGGTAACAGACCTTTCCTGGCAGTTTGCATGCTAAAACGGGCAATCACAGTATCCACATATGAAGCTTGAGACAATGCTAGCATCATTTTCTTGCGCTCCCGCAATACTTTTACCACTAGGATGTATCACGCATTCCCTAGATCCTTCATATAAATTGCTCAGATAACCACCCTTTTATGCCCGACAATACCTCCACATTGTCGCTAATTAGGAGAATTTCATCTATATAAAGTGAAAGGAACACCACGCTTCCACTGACACACAGACGGTACACGCCACTCTCATTTGTGCATTGTGAAAATTCATAAACGTAAGTTCCATGACCGTGAAGCTTGCTTGAGTCCATACAAGGACTTCTTGAGCTTCTAGACCAAATGCTCTTTGCCCTTCTGCACATATCCTTCTGGCTAATACATATAGATGTCTCGACCTTCCTCAAGGAATCAGTTTAGAAATGCGGTTTTGACATACATCTGCCAGATTATTAGGTCCATATGTGCTTCTATGTTTATGATTATCCGAATAGACTTAAGCATGGCTACCGGTGAGAAGGTCTCATCATAGTTTATGCCTTCTTTTTTATTAAAACCCTTCGCCACCAGCCTGGCTTTAAAATTTGTTTTTTCCCCATTCGCTCCTTTCTTTCTCTTGTATACCGATAAGCTCGTATTTTGCATCACTTATCACGTTGTTTTCTTTATTGTTTCATGAATTTTCATTAGTTTTAGGTTAATAATTGAGCATGAGATGTTTATAGTGGATATTACGTTTGCCATGCTATGTTTTGTAGGTTTTTGTGATCAAATGAGGTGAATTAATGAAGAGTTGATTAAAAGAGAGGAAATTCGCCAAAACTACCTCTGTACCGGTCGACAGCTAGTGTGTCGACCGACAAAGAGGCTTGAAGGAAGTGGAAGATGGAACAAGGATCAACGAACACGAAAGCTGGAGAATGGGACTTGTGTCGATCAACATCTTGAGTGTCAACCGACACAAGTGTTGGATGTCGATCGAGAAGAGAGAAGAAAGAGGCATGTCGACTAGGCATGCGTGTCGATCAACACACGCCTTATCGATCAACACCGAAGATGGGAAGACAGATTTTTGCCCAATTTGCATATTTTCCTTTCAAGACCCATTACCTTTTGAAGATTCAAATTCCTCCCCAATAAATATGACTTAGAAGCTCGAAAATAGGACGTCTTAATCTATTTTTCTACTTTAATTTTCCCCATTAAAAATACTTTAAATTTCCAATTTTATTTATTTTACTTTCTGCTATGGAAACTCGAAGATATTGAAGTTTAATTCCAGTTTTCTTTATGATTCAAGTAAGTTTTATGCAATTCAATATGTTTATTTCAATTTGTGTTTTTAATATGCTAGGCTAGAAACCCTAATAGGTTCTAGGGTTTTTCATCATCCTTTGGGCATGTTGTAATTCAATTAAATCCAACCTTAATTAATTGGTTCAAATTCTATGGTTTTTATTTTAGAATCTATTTTTAATTGAAAGATCAAGAGATGAAAATTTGATTAGGTTTATAGTTGTTAATTAGAGACCGAGGGGAGATAATTAACATTACAAAAATAAAATTTGATACGATAGTTTTCTTTCTTAAAAGGAAGATTCGATGGTAGGTTTTAAATCTGTATTTTTATTGATATTGGCTAGTGTTGTGTTCTTGAGACCGATAGGAGATACTCACACATTAGTTATCTAGGTTTTGATTGCCCAGCCAATGAATTAATTTCACTTTAATTGATTATCCACCATAATAATAATTTGGTGTTTGGATTGATTGTTTTATGCATGTTAATTGGGTTGGTTGAATTCCCTAGGATCTATGCTTTTAATTACATGATTTTATTCAAAAGTCTTTTCTAAAATTGAAAACAAAATCTCTCTCTCAATTTTGATTTGCTCAAACAAAGAATTGATAAACTACATCCAGTACATGAAATATTCTCATTGCACTTTCACTGTGGGTTCGACATCCTTCGGGTTTTATACATTTATTTGCTCACTACACTATAATTAAACTGTAATATTAACAGTGATCAACTTGTCGTCCTTGTCGGGGATAGTAAGATTATATTTTGTTATTGGATTGTTTTGATATTTTCTGGATTGAGTTTCCTTTCTTTTTCCATGTGTGTGTGTGTGTGATTTCTGCCTCTACATCAATCGATAGAGCCCCTTGATGGATGCTAAATCTGCATACAAATCATAGCATAGAGCAAATACATTTATAAAACCCTGAGGTTGTCGAACCCACAGGGATAGTGCAACGAGGGAAAATCATGTACTGAATGTAGTTTTAAAAATATTTGTTTGGGCAAATCAATTTTAAGGGTTTTGAGTTTTTCAAGACAAATAACTAAAGAGAGAAAATGCAAATATTAAAAAGCACAGATTCTAGGGAAATCTACCAATCTGATCAACATGCAAGAAACAAATATTCAAACCCAGAAAATATAGTTTTGGTGGAAAATCTGTTAAGGTGGAAGTAATTCCTTGGTCGGGCAATTAAATCCTAAATTATTAACTAGTGGTTATCTCCTCTCGGTCTCAAACACACAAAGTTAATTAATTTCAATAAAGATTAGATTTATCCTACTATTGAAATCTTCTTGGTCGGACAGACAATCAAAAGTATTAAATCCTAACTTCCTATTACTAACCTTCACCTCTTGGTCCTTCGATTAATAACTGAAACCTACCTCAATCTTCACCTCTCGATCATTCGATGAGAATAGATTTAAAATAAAACATAGGATTTAAACCAATTTTAAGGGTTTGAACAATTGAATCTAAACATGCATCACAGGTGGATAAACCCAAGAACCTGTTAGGGTTCTAGCCTAACATATTGAAGTAAGACATAGCAATGAAATATAAAGATTGCATTAAAAGGTAAAGATTCAACAATAAAAGTAAAGAGGAATTCTCTCCAAAATAACTGAAACTTCAATAATCCAAGAGAAAACTAAATGAAAAACTGAAAAGAACTAGTAGATCTAGGGTTGTACTCTCAGAACTCGAGCCAAAACAAGTATTTATAGAGGTAGAGGTGAATGAATTGGGATCTAGGGCCAAAAACATGATTTAACCATAAAAATCTCGAAAATTCCTTTTCTGGGCCCGTCTCGGTTGACGTGGAGCTTGCGTCGGTCGACGTGGATCCCCTTGCGTCGGTCGACGTGGACTTCATATCGGTCGAGACAGAGACTTTTTCCCTCTTGCGATCCTTCTGCGCAGTCTCACGGTTTTGGCCATAATATTCACTCCCAAACTCTGATTGACCCGATTCCAGTTGCATTGGAAAGATAACTCAAATATCTTTAAAATGACATGCTCCATTAGCTCATATTCCATATATGGAAGACGTAGTTACTGTTTCTTTGAATATCTTCTGCTTTCGGAACGGGTTTCCATTGGATTTGGCCCAAATCCTGCAAAAACACACAATGGCAAGCATAATACCCCTATAAACTTGACTCATGGTCGATTATTAACTAAAACTCAAGTAAATGCAAGAAACCAATAAGAAAACAATGTGATAAGTGAGGCAAAATACGAGCTTATCAACCCCCCAAACTTAAACACTTGATTGTCCTCAATCAACCAAAGAATGAATTAATAGTTCAAGTAGAAGAGAAGTGCAATGTCTCACAAGATTCATCACAATCAAACTCGTAAATCCACAAAACATCTACACTTTGTAAGAATCAGAAAATCAGTAAACCATGGAAGACTCACAAGGGAAGTGTTTTCACTCATTCACTCAAGAGTTTAGGATAATATGAGATCACACAAGTCATGCAAATCAAGTTCTACCATAGGCTTGCAAATATTCGAAATCTCCACTGCAAATATGTGCACACAAGTATAAGATCAGAAAGGACTTTATTCAAGGTTGTAATGTAGGCTTTTTAGTGAAAGGTAGGGAAATATTGGGTCAAGTGACTCAAAATCAAATTCAGTGCGTCCAATTCATCAATCTTAATCCACTGTCTATCAATCATCTACCCAACTCCTTAGATTTTCAACACAACTCATGGCTCTTTTTTTCACATATGAATTTTTTTTTCTTTCACATATCCTTTTATGCTCTTAAACAATTTTGAATATTCATTTGAGCTTATAAGGATTAACAAACACACATAAAAGAGGATCAACCTCCTCTTTTGTTTTCACCCTTTCTAATAATATCTTATCCTTCCTCAAACAACTCCCAACCCACTCTCATAGACAAGAGTTGATTCTCCTATCATTTTTCCTACTCATAGACAAAGAAAGAAAATACATAGGCTCAAAAGGGCTGACTAGGGATAAATGTTCAATTAGGACAGTGTATGGAATAAATAAGCTAAACAAAGATGGCCTAAAATCACTTCCTAAACCTGTGCACATTTAGCAGTCTTGAAAAAGAAACAAAGCAAGTTCTAGAGATACTCAATAATGCAGGCACACTCACAATCGATTTCAGGCTCAAAAACTCACACTTGGGACAACAATTCTTCCATAGTAAACATCAAATCATCCTCAAACATCATGCCTTTGTAAGTTTCAAAATAAGTAATCATGCGGTTTTTTGAATTTATAGGCATACTCAACTACTATCACAATCAATTAATAATCAAGTCAATCAATTCAAATATTGCATTCTTGCTAGGGTTATATCATAGATAAGCAAATCTTCTCACATAATCACAATTTTATTCAGCAAATGCAAGAAAAAAAATTTAAACTAGGCAGAAATTTAAACAAACCGAAAGCATAAAGTATAAGAGAAGAAATAGTTTCAACTCCAAGTCCTCCTCCCCCCAAACTTATTCAATTGACAGAGGGAATAAGTTTGCGAATCAGACTAAGAGTGAAACAGTACCTCGATGTTGGTCTCAGACACCAACTTTTTATCCCGGAACCTTCAGGAATCGCTCGACGTGAGATTTTGGCTGCTGGCACTCCGCGTCGACCGATACGGGCTCTGTGTCGGTCGAAGTGGAGACTTCTTGTCGACCTTCCTCAATGGTCAAAGTGCTACACGTTGAGCTATTCGGCATCGACCGATGCCAGGCCTGTGTCGGTCGAAACAGAGCACTGTTCTTCGATTTTTTTTTCAGAAACCAAGAAAACAAAGTAAAAGTACCAAGGGAGAAGTAAATCAAAATTTTAAAAGTAAAACAATAAAATAATGGGTCACCTCCCATCCAGTGCCTTATTTACCTTCGTGGCTCGACTCAGCTTCATCTCACCAAGGTGGTCGAGTCCAGACTCGTCGACCCCTTGAATCCACAGTAAAGACTCGCCGGTTCTGAATGACGGTGGTAAACTCGGAGTGAGGTAGCTTAATTGCCGATTTAACTCCCTCATTTCCTCGTTCCCACTGCATTGCTTCTTCTTCTTCTTCTTCCGGCGTCTCATCATCTTCCTCTTCTTCAGTGGTTGTCACCAGATTGCATTCCCCCTTTCTCTTGTTCTTGTCTATGCAAAAGGTAATAGACTCCTCGTTTCCTCTCAGAGTGATCTCCCCTTTCTTGCAGTCGATCAGGACTCCGGCTGTGTCAAGGAATTCCCTTCCCAGAATCATGGGGGTGTTGGCATCTTCCTTCATCTCATGTACTACAAAGTCTGTAGGAAAAATCAAGTGACCAACTCTAATAAGAACATCCTCAACAATACCTTTGGGCTTGGACACAGATCGGACCGCCATATGAAGGGTGATCGAGGTGGCTCTCATCTCCCCAATCTCCAACTTCTTGTAGATGGACCAGGGCATCAGGTTGATGCTTGCCCCGGTGTCACAAAGTACGTTTTGAAATTCCTTTCCTCCAATCTCGATAGGTATCGATAAATAGCCTGGATCCTATCTCTTGATGGGGATCTTCTTCGGCAACAGTAAACTGCACTCCTCATGAATCCTCACTGTCTTATTCTCCATGACCTGCTTCTTCTCGCTCATCAGTCTTCAGAGGAACTTCATATAACCTGGTATCTCCCTAAGAGCTTCAACAAGAGGAATGTTAATGTTAACATTTTTTAGATTTTCTACAAACCTTGTGAATTTGGAGTCCTCTTTCCTCTTTGCAAATCTCTTAGGGAAAGGCATGGGAGGCATCGGGTCAGCTATTCTTCCTTCCTTTTCCTTCTCTTTCTCGCCCAAGATGGGGCTCTGTTTCGACCGAGACGAGGCTGTCTCGGCCATCCTGCTTGCTTTCTGTCTCGACCGTGATTGACTTGTGTCGACCGGGGTGAAATCCTCTGTTTCGGCCATCTTGCTCCCTATCTTGGCCGGGCTGCAATCCTCTGCGTCGATCGGGATGGGCTCCATCTCGGTCAAAATAGAGAGGTCCTGCTCGGGATTTTCCTTTAGGACTGCTCGGACCTTCATACTTCCTTCCTGACTGCAGCGAGATGGCATTAACTGATTTCTCCTTCGCTGAATTTGTCTCTGTTGTACTTGGAAGTTGCCCCGGCTTATGCTGATTCCCCAAGGTAGTGGCTATCTGGCTCAACTGGGTGTCTAACATCTGAAGAAGCTTCGTCATCAACTGCATATGGTTGGCCATGCCCTTCACCTCAGTTTCCACTTTGCCAAATCGGTTGTCCGAGTTCTTGACAAATTTCTCAAGCGTCTCCTCAAGCACGGACTTCTTCCTTCCCACGATTTCTCCTCCTGAACCTACATCAAAACTAGGTGGAGGGTGTTCTGCAGCAGCAGGGTTGAAATAAGAAAACCAGGGTGAGATCGCCCATGGTTGTAATGATACCCTTGATTGCCTCGGTAGTTATTCTGATAACCACCGCCAATGTAGTTCACCTCTGTCCCAGCAGTTCCAGATGAACTGTGATGCACATGTAATTCAACACACAAACCAAGTTAAATTTTCAATCCAAGGTCCTTTCGATTCGCCCTATAGACTACCATTTACTTGCTTAGAAGTTTATATCTAGGCAAAACGAAACATACATGAAATAAAGCACATTTCTATTCATGTTCAAACTCATTCAATAATCAAATCAAACAATTCTCTCAAATTAGGTAGATAGAGTATCAAGTGCAACAATGAGATAAGTGTGAGTGTTGTAAGAATGTCTAAAGTGTTCAATAGAGATCAAATCATGTTGTAAACCTATTAAATCCCTAGAAGATTGAGCAATCCACCCTCAATTAGTCAACCCCTTGTCACGGTGAGCCAACCGTTGATGATACTAGAACTCTCAAACAATCACGTTATCAAATACTAGACCACTCCTTCTAGAACGTGGATTAGTGCCCTACGACCTATCTCTGCACAGGGATTGGATCAAGAATCGTATGAATCTACACTATTCACGACGATTCCACCTGCGTGTTGGCTGCAGTGTTCACATCAAATACCTCCTAGGTTGGCTATTACCTACACCTAGGTGGTAAGGATTAAGATCTAGTGCAATTCAAGCTCTAAAAGGAAAGTAAACAATCAACATTCAATCTCAATATCACAAATCATCCATTCAAAAAACACTCACATAAAGGTTTAGCTCCTCATACCTTCAATTTCGTTCAATACAATAGAAAGAGTAAGAGAATCCATTACAAATTGAAGGTAAAATGTAGATCTTCCTCCATTATATTCCTTGTCCTCAATCTACCTCTTGGTCTTCCTTGATCTTCACCAAATATGGAGGAATGTGGCCTTGATCTCCTTGAATGTGGATGTAAAGTGGATGGAAGATGGATTGGGAGAGAATTTCTCTAGTGTTTATTTGAAAAATGGGTAAAAATTCTCTTCAATCTTGAAAATCCCCCTTTTATAGGCGAGCAAACAGGGCCTTGACTCGCCCGAGCCTCAGACGGCTCGCCCGGGATGGCTCAATAACCGTTAAAACTGCTAGGAATCATGATTTGGCTCGGCCGAGCAAGATTGGCTCGACCGAGCATGCCCTCTATTGGCAGGGCTCGACCGACCCTGCATTGCTCGGCCGAGCGAGCCCTCTATCCACATGGCTCGACCGAGCCAGACTCCGCTCGGCCGTGCACTGCCTCTGATCTCTAGCAAATTCCCTTCTCTGCTCCGCTCGGGCGAGCCTATCCTACTTTGACTCCAAACTCGGACGATTTGCCTCCAAAACTCAACCAAAAGTGTCGTTTTATGCTCAAAACTCAACCTACTCCTTTCCAAACACAAAAACACGAAAACACAACAAAAGAACAACGAAAGCATATGATATGAGAGTAAAATGGCCACAAACATGCACATTCACATACCGAAATGAAGGTCATTTTACGCACATATCATAATCCCCCAAACTTGAACCTTTGATTGTCCTCAATCAAAACAAAGTAAAATAATCAATTAACCTCATGAAACTACCTCACAGCTCATCTTGATTACCTTAGCATGCCCTTATCAAACGAGATTATCACCTAACTTTGTGACACGGTTAATGATAAGGACTTGAACCACTCGTTAAATATGGATAAAGAAACGAAAGCACTCCCTCACGTGTTTAGGGATGATGAGAATCACTCAATCACAAGATATCAAGCTCAATTTCCATAGGCTTACATCCATTCTCACCATTATACTACAATGAGTTGGCTTCTAAAATCGAGAAGGTCTTTGTTTTTTGTTATAACGTGGCTTACTAAATGGTAGGTGTTTTTGGGCCAAAGTGACTAAACTTCTCAATCTCCCAAAACCCCCAAACTTGTTTCCTTCGATCCACTTCAATACTCGAGGCTTATTTTTTTTCCAACACATCTCTTTTTTTTTCTCTTTTCTTTTTCTTTTTCATCTCTTTTCTTCTTATTTTTTTCATTTTCTAACACCATCATTCATGCATTTCATGGTGTCTCTCTTTCTTGTTCACACACTTGCACCAACATTTTTGTTTCGTTGGTGTCTCATTTTCTAGGATTCAAATCAATCATTTATTTCATAATATTCATGCCTCAATATTTTTCAATCATCACGAATCAAATCAATTCCCAACCCAACTCACAACATCGTATTCACCCTCATACACTTTTCCCCCCAAATTTGGTCCTAATAAGATCAAAGAAATATCTCCAAATAAGCTCAATCATGAGGGTAAAGATATGAATGGCAAAAAATAATCAAGTTAATCCACCTTATACTCCCGATGTGCAAGGTAGGACTAAGTATTGATGGTCTAATATCATTTTCTAGTCACCATACTCATGCCAAATAGATAGAGAATAGATGCAAGTTCTAGATTTTTCACTCTCAATCTCGCCTCTCTCAAACGAACAAGATATGACAATATCATGGCTCAAATACTCTCAGCTTTTTGTCAAGTCCAACACATTAACCGCACACAAAACTTGGCAATTCAAAAGTAAGACTCAAACATGCATCAACATCATGATTCCGCCCTATCATTGGTTGAGACAAAATTCAAGCTCCACTAAGTCAATCATGGTCCAATCTCAAGTTCTTGTTTGGGTTCAACAAACACACACAAGTACACAACATCCTAAAAACAATCTATATGCAATGAACAATTGGCAAGAGAAACGATAGAATGCGTTACCCATCAGTAGCCACGATCGAACCGTTCTCCCATGCCTTATTTGTACCTACTAAATCAACACAAACACCACCAAACAATTGAGCATAAAACAAACAAATTAAGCTATCATTTCCACCAAACTTTCCACAAACCATAATCAATAATGATAAGACACTATCCACTAGCTCACCATACATACCAAACCATTCAACAATCCACAAACCATGCCAAATAGAAAGTATTAAATCATGTAAGCTCGCTAATAATCCATCAAACATATCATAACCATAAAAATCCAATCATCCAATCCACATCCAAATCCAAAAAGTAAATCAAATCATTATACAGCCCAATCGAAGATCAAATCATTATTCAATTCAAACAAACTAAACTAAAAAGCAAAGTAAAGAGATAGAGGAATAGAGTAAGCCACATCACCGACTACCGACACTTCCCCCCAAACTTAGTCAAGTGAGACTAAGTTTGTAAAAAGGTAGGCGGTGAGGCATCACTCCATCCTATCATGCGGTGGTTGGTGGGCTCTGTGGGACTGGTATGGAATGGGGACACGGCATTGTAGTACTCGGACATCCTCCTGAACCTCATCCATCCTCCGATCAACTCTGTCAAATCTAGCAGCAATGGAGGTCTGATCAGCAATGTAGCCTCCCGGGAAGGTGGAAAAATCACCATGTATAGCGGTCATCCTCACCTCCAAACCCTGCAAAGACAAAGACAAAGAATCAACAGTCTCGGCGGTCCTTTGCATCATCGACATCATCAGCCGCTGCCACTCCTGAACCAGGGCCTGCTGGTGCAGCACGGGTGCACGGGTGCTCGGGCCAACGTCCTCTGCATGGCCCATCTCTCTCAATCGTGCCAAGGAAGTGAAAGTCCCGTCGGATGATAGAACACCAACAAATGCCTGATGATCCTCAGAATGGAGCAACAAGTTAGAATGATCCTCCAAATCCTCGACCGTAGTCAATCCATCACAAGGAAGTTCCAACACCAGATCTCAAAACTTCTAATAATAAAACTCTCCACGTGGATCAGGAACAAAAAACATCCCAGCCAATAAAGAATGTGTATCCAAATACACGGCCGGAGCAGAAGCACCCGACAAATGCACACCCAGATGCTCAAAAATAGGAGTAATCATCCCACCACTAAAAGTAGAGGCTTTGACATAGGCAACCCTACTCCATCCATCCATCCATCAACATAGCCCCAAGAGAAAACTTCATTCCATTCATCATGGCATATAACATATACAACTCAGGAGTCATCACATTGCTAGGTTAATATCTACTACACACCGAACTCCCCACAAATTTTTTAATATATCGAATTACAGGATTCCTAATAGACGTAGCTCTACAATTCTTTATATTAAAGCTTCTACCAAAACCAATCCTAGTAATTTGCTCCCAAAATTCCCCAATATTGACATTCTCATGAATAAACACCGAATCAGCAGCACACCCAAAAATTGCATCAATTTGAGCCCTTTGAAAGAAATGCTCCTTACCTCGAATTCTAAACTTCATGGAAAGGGGTAGACCATCAGCACCTTTCATGATTGTAACGGAGGCCAAGAACTCCTTATTCAACTCGAGATAGCCTGGCCAATTCGCCGTGAGCAACTTCTCCCAACCAATGCCCGTGAGGAGACTCCAGATGTCATCCTTCAATTTGAGTGCCTTCAATGTCTCCTGGCACAAATACTTAGTTCCCACCATTTAGCGTTTTGATAAACTCTTGTATCGAGCGAATTCATCATCATCAAATCCCTTTGGGCGACTAATGGAAAAAGAAGCCCCCCTTGCACGATTTCTAGCCATCAATGGAATTAGAGGGTGAGATATGCACAAATCCAAGCAAATATATGTTAGAGAAAATTGGGAAGGGAAAATCTCGACCGAAATGAAGATGGGGCAAAATGGGAATGAAATTCGGCCTTAAAATTGTGCGCCGCTCGACCGAGCGACAGATGGCTCGGCCGAGCGACGCGTCTGTCCGAGCTGCTGCAGGGGCACGGTCTGGCTCGGCCGAGCCTCAACCGCTCGACCGAGCGGCCCATGATCCCGCCAAAATTTGAAATTTCTAGCCTTTTTCTGAACTCAGACGATCCGCATCGATCCCGGATGAGCTTCCTCTCTATTTTGCTGCACTTATCATTCACCACTCCAGGCACTTGGCCTCCCCCCACTTCTCCGATCTCTCATCACAACATAATACAAGTCCGTAGAACCCTATCAATCAAAAATCCTTCAACAAGACCACAAAACATTAAACTACACAAGCAATTAACAAACATTTATTCAAATCATGGAAGTAAACAAAATGAAAAACCGTTGGGTTGTCTCCCAACAAGCATTTTTTTACATCGATAGCATGACGACTATACCTCAATTTCAATCATGATCAAAAGGTGCGAACCCGAAACTCATACCTCGTTCTACTGTCACATGATTGTCCGGGAAGAACAGCTTTCTCCGAGCACTCCGGGGTGGATCCACGTCAACTTGGGCTTTCTTCGTTCTACCTTGATCAAACTCAATATCATCCCCCGGATCATCATTCTCTTCCCCCACAAGATCCAACTGATGGGTTTTGTATACTGAAAGCATTTATTACAATGAGTATACGACGGTTTATTTCTCCTATCTGTTAACAGTCTTACATGTATGAACAATGGTATCCTCTTGTCTCACCGATAGGGACGATCATACGGCGTGTTGTAGATTGTAGAAGACAGTATGATCACTTGACCTAGTGAGACATAAACCTGATAAGAGCCGAGACAGCGTATGAGGATACGCCTGTCTGGATGGCTGCGGCATTGTCGGAATAAGTAGTCTGTCTTGGTTACTTGACATGCTGGTACGCAGAGGTGGCGTATTGATGGATCGCAGTGAGATGTATTCGTCTGTCTGACATCAGCGAATACAAGAACTCATTATATTGATTGAGTCCAAACCCTAACGAAGGTTCAGGGGTTTGCACGAGTTGACTGTTGCTTTGACTTTCCATGGTGGAGAGCCTAAGTAACGTTCTCGTATATCCGCATCTTGGGTAACAGAAGTTCGTGTATTACCGCCTGAGACTGGGTTTAGGTAACCATATCCGAGTAATAGGATGGGGACATTCCCTGAGGAGCTCAATAACATTCGTCGTGCCAAAGTCCTGCAGGCTGATTAAATTCAGGCACGAGTGATAAGGATTGAGTGGTACTACTCAGGAATAATAAGATATTAATTAATTGTAGTTAGAGCTTGTCAGAGGCTCCGATTAATTAATGGATTTCCGGTAACCTTAAATATGGGAATTCTCAATTAATGCAGCCCGTTCTCATAACGTGGTAATAAAGGGGTAGGTCAGTATTAATTCTGTGGTGAAAAAGAATTAATATTAATTAATTAATTGTGTCCTGGGTTGTGGACATGGGAATTAATTAATTTATAGGCCCACTTTATTATTTGCATTAGGTCCCAGGTCTGGCCTAAATAAATATGCTGAATTGAGCCCAGGAGCCCATTAGGGTTTACAACCCTAGATCTATAAATAGACAGCTCTCTCTCATAAGTTGTAACACAGTTGAAAAACCCTAAACCTAGAGAGAGAGATAGTGGGAGCTATTTTTTAGGGAAAGGGAGGAGAATTTCGATTCTGGTCCTGCTCAAGCCACAGATCTACGGAGTCCTCATCAGTAGTAGATCTGAACAGCATTGGGACACAGCCCTGAAGATCTGATCTGGAGAACAAGATTTTCTTTTCTTCTTCTTCGTTATTTTCGATTTTATCTTAGAAATTAGATCTCTAATTTCTGTTTCCGCAGATAAAATTGGATTGCGTGGTTGAATTAAAGTCAGAAAATTAAACGCAAAAGATCGGTACAGACACTACAAAGTTACGGTAATCTCTCAATCCACAAATCTGAGTATTAAATTTATAGGAGCATGCTTGGGTTTATTATGTATTTAATTGTGCACAATATCCATAAATCGATCCGATTCAGTTTGGTTTTGGTGATTCGGTTCATGGGAAAACCCTACACCATCCCCGGGTCAAGCACATCCTTCAATCTCTTCTTTTTTCCAATTTTTTCAGCTTCATTCTCATCAACACTCCTCGGAGGTAAAGAAAAGATAACTTCTTTCCCACAACAATGGAATGTAAGCTCACCATGTATCATGTCAAAGAGTGCATCGGCCGTATGCAAGATTGGCCTTCCAAAAATCAATTGTATTCCACCTTTGTTCTTCATATCCACCACAAGAAAATCACCTGGGAAGGTAAATTTTAAGACCTCAATATGCACGTCTTCAACAATTCCTCGTGGGCAAAATAGAGCATGATTTGCCAATTGTAGGACTTGACTCGTTGGTTTATGTTCTCCAATATCCAATTCCTTGTATATGTCCCATGACATTACGTTCACACTAGCTCCGGAGTCACATAAGGCTTTCTCGACATTTACATCTCCAATTGACAACCAATGACAAATCCCCCCGGATCCTACTTCTTGCTAGCTATGCTCTTTCCTTCTTTTTCATTATTCCTTAAATCATATAGCTCACCATCCGGAACTATCTCAACTCCAACAAGTTCATCTAACATTGGCACACGTTCAATTTCTTCCGGAAGTGGCATCTCTATATCTCCTTTCCTCACATAATCAAAGAAATGCACATCTTTGGTTTGCTCTTCGTTCTTTTCTTCCTCTTTCTCAACTTCAACCTCCTTCCCTTCTTCCTTCACTACACTCACTTCTTCCACTACTTCCACACTCTCAACTTTTGGAGTCATAACCTCCAATTTCTCCTCCATTCTATTTTCATCGTCAACCATATTACACCCTTTCTTTTGTATAATTTCAGTGTCACTTGGAAATTTCCCAGCTTGATGTTTTCCACTTAGTTGTTTGGCGATTGAGGAAATTTGCAGCTGAATTTCCGCGAACATTCCATCATACTTCTCAAATATTTTATCAATTTCTTCATTCGGGTTTCTCCTCATCTCTTGGTTGGCATACATACCGCTTCCCCCAGCATATCCTCCTTGATCACTACTCCCTCCTCCTACCAATTGCATTTGAGGATTGAGAGCATTGTTGGGATTCGCATAGGAGAAGTTCGGGTGAAACCGGTTGGAGGGATGGTAGTACATGTTTCCCGAAGGGTTGTATTGAGGCCGATTATTGTACCCCGTCCTTCGGTTGACAAAGTTAACATTCTCCGAATAAGCATCCTCATGCTTAATCACCATCATATCCTCCTTCCTACTCCGAAGTAGATAACGCATCGAGCTTTCTTTGCATAGTAGCTATTTGCTCTTTGAAGTCCTCGCTTTCCTTAGCATCATTTACCGACTTCACCGGTCTATAATCTTTTCATTCCTTTGGCCAATGAAAACTATTTTCTGCCATTTTTTCAATTGTTCGCCATGCTTCTTCCTCCTCTTGATCGAGGAAAGCACCCCCGGATGAGGCATCCATCATCACTTTCGTATCATAATTCAATCCCCCATAAAATTGACAAATTTGTTGACTACGGGAGAGACTATGCCTAAGAAATTTCTGAAGAAGCTCACGGAACCGATCACATGCTTCATAGAGTGGTTCATCATATCTTTGCCCAAAAGACGTTATATCGGCTCTTCTCTTCAACGTCAAACTAGGTGGAAAGAACTTGAACAAGAACTTCTCTCGAAGTTCCTCCCATGTAGCAATTTGGATTTATCTAACCCTACAAACCAACTTCGAGCTCCATCTCGCAAGGAAAATGAAAATGACCGCAATCTTATTTGATCTTGGGGCACTTGATTGATTTTTATCGTATCCGTGATCTTCAAGAACCTAGAGATGTGGATATTTGGATCCTCGGTCATATGCCCCCCGAATTGGTTATTTTGAATCATTTGCACCAATTGTGGCTTGATTTCAAACTGCGTCGCATTCACTCCTAACTGGAATCCTTCGGTTGTCAGTCCCCCTTGCGGTCTAAACAAATTTTGTAAGGGTCTCCGTGGTCCGTTCCTCTCATTCATCATTGCTTTCATTAATTCAGGTTGCCTCTCCAACTCTTCTATTGTAACCGTGTCCTCACCACGGTGATCCATCTCAAACTCTACTTCAATATTATCTCTTATTTGACGAAACTTCATTTCTTCAAGCTCCCGAGCTTTAGACCTAGTGATCATAAACAACCTACAACTTCCACAAGAACCAATTACCAAACCAACATAAATCAAACAAACAAAACAAGAACAATATTCAAACAAGAACTAAAAAACAATATTCACACAAGCAATTAATCAAACACCTGGCATACAACTCTCCAAACTTTCAACAATATGTATAAGCCTTCTCAAAACAATTCACCGGCAATGGTGCAAAAAACTTGATGCACGTGTAATTCAACACACAAACCAAGTTAAATTTTCAATCCAAGGTCCTTTCGATTCGCCCTATAGACTACCATTTACTTGCTTAGAAGTTTATAGCTAGGCAAGGCTTTTGTCGTTGATTGTTAATTATCCAGGCAAAATCATAGAAAAACTAAACATACATGAAAAAAAGTACATTTGTATTCATGTTCAAACTAATTAAATAATCAAATCAAACAATTCTCTCAACTAAGGTAAATAGAATATCAAGTGCAACAATGAGACAAGTGTGAGTGTTGTAAGAATGTCTAAAGTGTTCAATTGAGATCAAATCGTGTTTTAAACCTATTTAATCCATAGAAGATTGAGCAATACACCCTCAATTAGTCAACCCCTTGTCACGGTGAGCCAACCGTTGATGATACTAGAACTCTCAAACAATCACGTTATCAAATCCTAGACCACTCCTTCTAGAACGTGGATTATTACCCTACGACCTATCACCGCACAGTTATTGGATCTAGAATCGTATGAATCTACACTATTCACGATGATTCCACCTGTGTGTTGGCTACAGTGTTCACATCAAATACCTCCTAGGTTGGCTATTACCTACACCTAGGTGGTAAGGATTAAGATCTAGTGCAATTCAAGCTCTAAAAGGAAAGTAAACAATCAACATTCAATCTCAATATTACAAATCATCCATTCAAACAACACTCACATAAAGGTTTAGCTCCTCATACCTTCAATTTCGTTAAATACAATAGAAAGAGTAAGAGAATCCATTACAAATTGAAGGTAAAATGTAGATCTTCCTCCATTATATTCCTTGTCCTCAATCTACCTCTTGGTCTTCCTTGATCTTCACCAAATATGGAGGAATGTGGCCTTGATATCCTTGAATGTGGATGTGAAGTGGATGGAAGATGGATTGGGAGAGAATTTCTCTAGTGTTTATTTGAAAAATGGGTAAAAATTCTCTTCAATCTCGAAAATCCCCCTTTTATAGGCAAGCAAACAGGGCCTTCGCTCGCCGAGCCTCAGACGGCTTGCCCGGGATGGCTCAATAACCGTTAAAACTTCCAGGAATCACGATCTGGCTTGGCCGAGCCAGATTACCTCGACCGAGCCTGCCCTCTGTTGGCAGGGCTCGACCGACCCTGCATTGCTCGGCCGAGCGAGCCCTCTGTCCACATGGATCGGCCGAGCCAGACTCCGCTCGGCCGAGCACTGCCTCTAAACTCCAGAAAATTCCCTTCTTTGCTCCGCTCGGGCGAGCCTATCCTCCTTTGACTCCAAACTCGGACGATTTGCCTCCAAAACTCAACCAAAAGTGTCGTTTTATGCTCAAAACTCAACCTATACCTTTCCAAACACAAAAACACGAAAACATAACAACAGAACAATGAAAGCATAAGATATGAGAGTAAAATGGCCACAAACATGCACATTCACATACTGAAATGAAGGTCATTTTATGCACATATCAAACTGTTTGCGCCCCGGTTGATGTAGTCAGCCTCCACCGGAACAATGGCCATGCTAGGCTCAGTAGTAGCAGCTGCAACTTTTGTTGTACCCAACTTTTCAATCTCTTCCCGGAGCTTCTTCACCTCAGCAACCACATCAAACTCCAGCTTTGTCTCCACTGCTTTGACCGGCATCTGTCTTTCAGTCGGCCACTGGTGGCTGTTCAGGGTCATGTCTGCCAATAACCTCATGTTCTGTGCTCCACTCTTCTTCATCAGTATCCCGCCAACAGATGCATCCACCATCTCCTTCATGTGAGGATTCAAACCTTCATAGAAGTGGCATACCTACATCTCGAGATCAATTCCATGTCCGAGACAGAGTCGTAGAAGCTCTTTGTATCCCTTCCAGGCCTCGTAGAGTGATTCATCATACAGTTGCTTGAAAGTGGTGATAGCAGCTTTCCTTTACAGCAGCAGGCTCGGTGGGAAGAAGTTGGCAAGGAATTTAGCTCGAAGTTCTGCCCATGTCCCAATCTGCTCTTGTCCAAACCAGCCCACCACGAGCGTGCCTCGTCTCGGAGTGAGAACAAGAACAACCTTATTCGGATCGCATCTTGGGAGACTCCATTTTGCTTCACAGTGTCGCATACCACGATGAATTGGTTGAGGTGTGCATATGGATCCTCTACGGCTCTCCCGCCAAACTAGTTCTGCTGCACCATCAGTATCAGTCCTGTGCGCAGCTCAAAGTTGTTGGCGTCAATCATTACTCTAAATCCGGGCTCCTCTTGTTAGGGAAGAAATCGGTCCAAGATGGACCGTTGTAGCACTACGATCTGTCTACCAACCAATTCTGCCAATGTGGCAGCTTTTTCTGCCTGAGTTGCTTGAGCCGCTTGAAGTTGTTCTCTCAATTGCTGCATTTCATTAACAAACTGCCTCTGCTCCTCGGGAGTCATATTCTGAAGCGGAGCTTCTGGGTTTGCTTCCATCTCAAAATTTAATTTTTTTCATTTCTTTCTGTTCCTCCTGTAGGCTGTTTCAATCTCTGGTATGAAAGGCTCGATTATTTTCCCTTTGTTCCACGTGTTCATGCACCTGCACAGAAATCAAGAAAAATTCAGTGCATGTCTATCGACACAAGGTGTGTGTCGACCAATGTGAAAATTCCTGCGTCGACCGACGTGAGTACTCCGTCAGTCGATACAGACCCTCATAAACAACACACACGCACACTAAAAAAAAATAGAACAGACTCCGAAAACAAATAAAAAGAACACCAAATTGCAAAATATTAAAAATAAGAAAAATAATACCCAATCCAGAAGTCTTAAACAAGACAGTAATGATTCTCCGTCTGACTATCCCCGGCAACAGCGCCAATTTTGATCGATGCTAAATCTGCATACGAATCATAGCATAGAGCAAATACATTTATAAAACCCAGAGGTTGTCGAACCTACAAGGATAGTGCAATGAGGGAAAATCATGTACTGAATGTAGTTTTCAAAACCTTTGTTTGGACAAATCAATTTTAAGGGTTTTGGGTTTTTCAAGACAAATAACTAAAGAGAGAAAATTCAAATATTAAAAAGCACAGATTCTAGGGAAATCTACCAATCTGATCAACATGCAAAATTGAAACCCAGAAAAGATAATTTTGGTGGAAAATCTATTAAGGTGGAAGTAATTACTTGGTCGGGCAATTAAATCCAAAATTATTAACTAGTGGTTATCTCCTCTCGGTCTCAAACACACAAAGTTAATTAATTTCAATAAAGATTGGATTTATCCTACAATTGAAATCTTCTTGGTTGGACAGATAATCAAAAGTATTAAATCCTAACTTGCTATTACTAACCTTCACCTCTCGGTCCTTCGATTAATAACTGAAACCTACCTCAATCTTCACATCTCAATCCTTCGATGAGAATAGATTTAAAATAAAACATAGGATTTAAACCAATTTTAAGGGTTTGAACAATTGAATCTAAACATGCATCACAGGTGGAGAAACCCTAGAACCTGTTAGGGTTCTAGCCTAACATATTAAAGAAAGACATAGCAATGAAAATTAAAGATTGCATTAAAAGGTAAAGAATCAACAATAAAAGTAAAGAGGAATTCTCTCCAAAATAACTAAAACTTCAATAATCCAAGAGAAAACTAAATGAAAAACTGAAAAGAACTGGTAGATCTAAGGCTGTACTCTCAGAACTCGAGCCAAAACAAGTATTTTTAGAGGTAGAGGTGTATGAATTGGGTTCTAGGGCCAAAATTAATTTAACCATAAAAATCTTGAAAATTCCTTTTTGGGCCTGTCTCGGGTGATGTGGAGCTTGCGTCGGTCAACGTGGACTTCATATCAGTCGAGATAGAGACTTTTTCCCTCTGGCGATCCTTCTGCGCAGTTTCACGGTTTTGGCCATAACTTTCACTCCCAAACTCCGATTGAATCGATTCCAGTTGAATTGGAAAGTTAACTCAAATATCTTTCAAATTCCATGATCCATTAGCTAGGATTCCATCTTTGGAAGAAGTCGTGACTTTTTCTTTGAACATTTGCTACTTTCGGTACGGGTTTCCATTGGATTTGGCCCAAAACCTGCAAAAACACACCATGGCAAGCATAATACCCCAATAAACTTGACTCATGCTCGATTATTAACTAAAACTCAAGTAAATGCAAGAAGCCAATAAGAAAACAATGTGATAAGTGAGGCAAAATACAAGCTAATCACCCTTGTCGATCAACACAAAAGCAGCACCTGTGTCGATCGACATCCCCAATGTTGATTAACACAGACTGACTGTTTGCTATTTTCATCTTTCTTTTCAGGTGCATAAACACAAGAGCAAAAGGCAAAAACTCGAAGCCTTTGATTTTGAAATTGAAGCCACCTGTAGGAGAAACAAAAGCAAGACAGAGAAGGACAAGGAAAGTGAAGGGATTTGTGAATTAAATCACTTAATCTATTAGCCGAGATCATTAATTGGAATATCAAAAAAAAAATAACTATACCTATGATTAATCCTCGCATGGTTCTATTGATTTATGCATAAGAGGGTTTTACGGAATACTTGGATTGTAAAAACCTGAAGAACGTAGTGCACAGAGACTTGATCCTCGATTGTTTTTCCCGCACACCAAGATTTATTCCTAATAGATTGAGGAATAAAATCAATGAAATTAACATATATTAATTTCAAAAATCAAGGAAGAGAGAGAAGAAAGAACATGATCCTCCTTATCTGATCTTTTGACCAGTATCTCAGCTCCAATCCGAATATCTGGTGAAGATTCCCTTCGGATTCCTTTGCCGAATGAGAAGCAGAATTTCCTCCTCCTTTTTCTCAGATCTAGTCGATCACCACAGCTCCCAAATCCTGGTTTGCTGTATTGCAACTTATGATCTTGTGGTGTGCTGTGATGGTAGAACTTGAGGTCTATTTATAGGAAATTCTGGACTTCTATTGGGCCTGAGTTTTCATGGGCCAGACCAGGGACCATAATGCAAATAGCAAATAAGGCCTATCAATTCATTAATTCCCATATTTAACCAAGAATATAATTAATTAATTAATATTGATTTATTCCACTAGAATATCATTATTGTCCTACCATTTTGCTACCACGTTTTGAGGTACGGGTTGCATGGGCTCGGCGTGTCCCCTCATTTAAGGTTACAGACATTCGTTAATTAATTTAAGCTCTTACAAGCCATTTAATTAATTAACATCTTATATTCCTGAGTAAATCCACTTAAACCTTTTCACTTATGCTTGAACTTAATCAGCCTGTAGGACTTTAGCATAACGAACCTTTTGAGCTGCGCAGGGAAAGTCACCATCCTATACTGGATGTGGTTACCTAGTTCTGGTACCAGACAGTCATACATAAACTGCTATCACACAAGATAAAGATATACAAGCTCAACTAGAGCCTTTCACTGCAACTCAAAGTCATACAAAATATGTATCACTTCTGTACCTTCATTTAGGTTAAAGATCTCATCAAGCCATAAAGATCTAAATTCTTTTAATGTCAAATAAAAGAATCGATCTCAACTTAGGTCCTTATCAATGCGTGCCCCACACCAGCATACCAAGCCATCCAAGATAAGATGCTTTTTACTGCATATGCTGCAGCCTACACCGACAGTTTATCCTGGAACTTTCTCAGCTGTGATAACTATTTATATCTCACTAGGTCAAACGATCCATACGATCTTCTGTGATCAAATACACACTGTATGATCTCCCTATCGACGAGATAAGAGAATAAGAGCGTTTGCGAGACATGTTTGTTAATTCAGATAGGAGATGAACATACAACATTTATGATTCCCAATATATTAACCAATCGACCTTGTACATAATATACCAATCATAATGCTTTTAGTATATAAATCCATCAAAAAAATCGCTTTAGATGGATAATCAACCATCGGAAGCAGCTCCACTACAAAACTTGACTCCCGATGAGCAGAGGCAATTGGTTGATGAAGTACGACAGCTGAGGGAGCAACTCCAAGCCACACAGGCAGTCCAAGCCGAACAAGCTGCCAGACTATCTGAAATGAACAGGGGGAGGAACAATGAATGACAAGTGGTGGTACCGCAGAGATCCATCTTGGATCACTTCCTACCACAGAACGAGGAGCCAGGTTTCCTAGTTGGCATCGATGCCAACAATTTTGAGCTAAAGACATGCCTTATACAGATGGTTCAGCATAACCAGTTCACAGGGAAGACCATTGAATACCCATACGCTCACCTCAGTCAATTCATAGAGGTGTGTGATACGGTAAAGCAGAATGGAGTGCCCCAAGACACCATTAGGATGTGCCTCTTGTCATTCTCACTTAGAGATGAGGCCCGATCATGGTTCGCTGGCCTGGACAAGAGCAGAATTTGCACATGGGAGCAGCTGCGAGCAGAGTTTCCCATCAACTACTTTCCTCCCAGTGTCATACTCAAAAGGAAGTCTGTTATCACCCACTTCAGCCAGAAATATGATGAGACCCTATAGGAAGCTTGGAAGAGGTACAAGGAGCTCTTGAGGATGTGCCCAGGCAATGGAATTGATCTTGAGATGCGGGTCAACCACTTTTACGAGGGATTGACCCCTCACATGATGGAATTGGTGGATGTTTCAGCTGGAGGCATCTTAATGAAGAAAAGTGGAGAAGAAGGCTTGAGACTCCTTGCAGACATGGCTATGAATAGCCACCAATGGCCCACTGAAAGGCAGAAAGCAGTCAAGGCAGTAACCACTACTCAGGGATTTGTTTGGTTGCAAAAGTCAAGAAGCTTCGTGAAGAGTTTGAGAAATTGGAGATCGGTAGAACTTCAGTAGCAGCAGTGTCCGATCCAAACACAACCATTGTTCCTGTTGAGTTCGATTACATCTACCGAGGAAGTGGTTCGAGCACCTCTAATATCGCTGAAGTGAACTATGCCAATGGAGATTACTGCAACAACTACCAAGCTAACAACCAAGGGTATAATTACAATGCTCGCAATCACCCTAGTTTTTCATATTCTAACACTTCTACAGCTGAAAATCCTCAACCAGGATTCAATTTGTGCCAACGGAGAGATTATGTAGAAAAAGAAGTATGTACTTGAGGATGTGCTAGAGAAATTCAACAAGAGCTCTGACAGCAGATTTGGCAAGGTAGAAACTGAGGTGAAGGGTATGGCGACTCACATGCAACATATGATGAAGCACCTTCAGATGCTCGACACTCAGTTGAGTCAGATTGCCACCACTTTGAGCAATCAGCACAAGCCTGACCAACTCCCCAACACTACAGAGATCAATCCAGATAAGGTAAAACAGGTCAATGTCATATCTTTGAAGTCTGGTATAAGGTACAATGGCCCAAGCATGCCCGGGGGTGAGTTTGGCGCAATGAGGAAAAAATTATCGCAAGAAATACCTCTATTTGGACCGACACAGAGTCTGTGTCGATCGACACAGGAGTTCGATAGAGAGCAAATCGAGTGATGCCGCTGTGTCGATCGACACAGAGGTCTTGAAACTGCGGTCATTATGCAGGTGGACCGATTGACGTTGAGGCTGCCCGGAGCTGAAAAGTTGAAGAAGAATGATGATCATACTCCTCCGATGCCCTTTCTCCAAATATTTGCAAAGAAGAAGGAGGAATCAAACTTTGCTCTGTTCGTGGAGAATCTTAAGAAGGTCAACATTAACATTCCATTGATCAAGACTCTCCGTGAGATTCCCAGCTACATGAAGTTCTTGAGAAAGCTTATGAGAGAGAAAAATCCGATAATTGAGAATGAAACTGTTTCTATTCATGAACAATGTAGTCTTCTTTTGCAGAAACAGGTTCCAATGAAGAGGTCCAATCTAGGATACTTCTCTATTCCGATCAAGATTGGGGGTAGAGAGTTCCGCAATGTTTCTCTGCGACACAGGAGCAAGTATCAACTTGATGTCATACTCAGTCTACAAGAAGCTGTAGGTACGAGACAATAGGCCAACCACCCTTCAGATGGCAGATCATTCAATTTCTCGGCCACAGGGAGTAGTGGAAGATGTTTTGATTAGAGTAGGCCATCTTATCTTTCTAGTTGACTTTGTTGTTTTGGAAATGAAAGAGGGGCATGGGATGCCAATGATCCTCGGAAGGAAGTCTCTGAAAACAAGTGGAGCCTTGATTGATTTTCGAGGTGGATAGATTACATTACGAGGCATTGATGAGACGATTAGCTTTGTAATCGATAAAAGTACGAACGAAGCATCTTGCAACAAGGTCTCTACCATCGATGAAGAAGATGAAGAAGAAGCTGCCGAGATATAATGGGAGCGAGGAAACGGGATGGCAAAATTGCCAATTACACCATCTCCTTCTGTGCTCACTACTGTCATTCATGATCGGATGGTTAAAATTATAGATGCAAGGGGGCGGCGAGTCTGGACCCGACCACCATGGTCAGGAAAAGCATCGTCGAGTCATGAAAATAACTAAGACACTGAATGGGAGGTAACCCATTAAGTCTATTGCTTTATTTCTATTTTTCTTTAATTTTCATGTGTTTTTGTTTTTGTTTCCCACTTAAAAAAATTGGAATACCTCTATTTCGTTCGACACAGAGTAGATAGACAGAGCACGCTTTGACCCAGCGTTTGGGTCGACAAGAAGACTCTGTGTCGATCGACAGGCCCCTTGTCGATTGACACCGAGTGCTAGCAGCCAAAATAGCCTTCGTCGATCACTTCTAACGCCTCCGAAGGATAAAAATTTGGTGTTTGAGACCAACATTGAGGTACAGTTTCAATCTTAGTTTGATTTTCAAACTTATTCCCTCTGTCAATTCAATAAGTTTGGGAGGGAGGACGACTTGGAATTGTAAACTATTTCTTTCCCTTTTATTTATTGCTTTCATTTGTCTAAATTCATGCCTAGTTAAAAAAATAGCATAATTTTTGCATGATTTGCATAAGTTGTGATTTTGTGAGAAGATTTTCATAGATATGATATAAACATTGCAAGAATGCAAGATTAGAATCGATTGACATTTGTATGGATTGATTGTGATAATGGTCGAGAATGCATATGAATTTAAAAAACTGCATGATTACTTGTTTTGAAACTTGCATTGGCATAATGTTGATGATGATTTGATATTTACTATGGAAAAATTAATCCAAAGTGTGAGATTTGAGCTTTTATTTTGATTGTGAGTGTGTCTGCATTATTGAGTACGTCTAGAACTTGCTTTGTTTCTATTTTGAGACGCCTTGTGAGACTCCCTTTATTCGGTGAATTGTAGGGCCTTCTCGAATAGGGAAAAGCCTTCTATTTTCGTCAAATGACCCGGCCTCCCCTGGCTGAGCAAGATATGCGGAAGATGGGGGGGCTTGCAGTTACCATTCATCCGGAAAGTTAGATTCCTAGTGTGCAGAAGTTTAGGAAAAGATTTTTGGCCATCTTTGTTTAGCCTACGTATCATATACATTGTCCTAATTTGAACATTTATCCCTAGTCAGCCCATTTAAGCCTGTGTTTTTATTTCTTTGTCTATGTGTAGGAAAAGATGATAGGGAAATCAACTCTTGTCTATGAGAGTGGGTTTGGGAGTTGTTTGAGGAAGATAAGATTTTATGAGAAGGATGAAAACAAAAGATAAAGTTGGGCTCTAAAAAAAAAAGAAGATGTATATGTGTTTGTTTATCCTTAAAAGCTCAAAAAATCAAATAAACTTTATCTAAGAGCCTAAAATGATGTGTGAAAAAAAAAACAGAAAAGAAAAGAAAAATGAATAAAAAGAGTCTTGGTTTGTGTTGAAAATAGAAGGAGATTGGTGGATATCCATAGATGGTGGTTTAGATTTGTTGAGAGTCATGAATTCAATTGAGTTTGGTCACTTGGCCATATATTTCCTTACCTTCCACTGAAAAGCCTACATTACAACCTTGAATAAAGTCCTTTCTGATCTTTGACTTGTGTGCATGTATTTGCAGTGGAGATTTAGAATATTTGCAAGCTTATGGTAGAACTTGATTTGCATAACTTGTGTGATCTCATATTATCCTAAACACTTGAGTGAATGAGTGTAACACTTCCCTTGTGGGTCTTCCATGGTTTCTTGATTTTCTGATTCTTACAGAGTATTGGTGTTATGTGGATTCTTGAGTTTGATTGTGATGAGTCTTGTGAGGCATTGCACTTTTATTCTGCTTTAACCTTTGATTCATTCTTTTTTATTGATTGAGGAAAATCAAGTGTTTAAGTTTGGGGGGTTGATAAGCTCGTATTTCGCCTCACTTATCACGTTGTTTTCTTTATTGTTTCATGCATTTTCATTAGTTTTAGGTTAATAATCGAGCATGAACTCTTATAGAGGATATTATGTCTGTCATGATAAGTTTTGTATTTTTGGGATCAAATGAGGTTAATTGATGAAGAGATGATCAAAAGAGAGGAAATCCGCCCTAATTACCTCTGTATCGATCGACAACCAGTGTTTCGACCGAGACAGAGGCTTGAAGGAAGTTGAAGATAGAACAAGGATCGACTGACACGAAGGCTAGAGAATGGCACTTGTGTTGATCGACATCTTGAGTGTCGACCGACTCAAGTGTTGGATGTTGATCGAGAAGAGAGAAGAAAGAGGCACGGTGACTTAGCATACGTGTCGATTGACACACGTCCTGTCGATCGACACCGAAGACAGGAAGAAATATTTTTGCCCAATTTGGAGATTTTCCTTACAAGACCCATTACCTTTTGAAGATTCAAATTCCTCCCCTATATATATGATTTAGAATCTCAAAAATAAGGAGTCTTTATCTTTATTTTCTACTTTAATTTTCAACATTAAAAATACTTTAAATTTCCAATTTTCTATATTTTACTTGTTGCTTTGGGAACTCGAAGATATTGAAGTTTTAATTCCAGTTTTCTTTATGATTCAAGTAGGTTTTATGCAATTCAATATGTGTATTTCAATTTTTGTTTGTAATATGCTAGGCTAGAAACCCTAACAGGTTCTATGGTTTTTTACCATCCTTTTGGCATGTTGTAATTCAATTAAATCAAATTTTAATTAATTGGTTCAAATTTTATGGCTTTAATTTTATAATCCCATTGAAGGATCGAGAGATGAAAATTAGATTAAGTTTATAGTTGTTAATTTGAGACCAAGAGGAGACATTTAATAATTGAAAAGTAGAACTTGATACAATTGTTTTCTGTCTTTAAAGGAAGATTCGATTGTAGGGTTTAAATATGTATCTTTATTGAGATTGGCTAGTGTTGTGTTCTTGAGACCGAGAGAAGATAGTCACACATTAGTAATCTAGGTTTTAATTGTCCAACCAAGGAATTAATTCCAATTTTACTGATTTTCCACCATAATAATAATTTGGGGTTTGGATTGATTATTTTATGCATGTTAATTGAATTGGTTGAATTCCCTAGGATCTGTGCTTTTAATTACTTGATTTTATTCAAAAGTCTTTTCTAAAATTGAAAACAAAACCTCTCTCTCAATTTTGATTTGCTCAAAAAAAGAATTGATAAACTGCATCCAGTACATGAAATATTCTCATTGCACTGTCCTTGTGGGTTCGACAACCTTTGGGTTTTATAAATTTATTTGCTCACTACACTATAATTAATTTGTAATTTTAACAGTGATCATATACCCACTTGCAGACTATGGCTCTAAAGCCATCTTGCATTTCTGTTTTCTGGCATAAATCCATGGTTGTTATGGATTCTATCTCCAAATCCATGGCGACATGTCATTTGTCTGCATCCTTATAAAATACCGCCTCATCGTATGTCTGTGGGTCGGTATCATCGAGTCCATTTTCTGGGAATAAGTCAGAAGATTCTCCCACAAACATGCACCTTTTCGGTTGCCGAACAACCCACACGGTACGATGAGGAATGTGAGCCGTGTCAGTAGTTGGCACAATACTCGTTGGTCTCATACCCTGCATTAATGGTAGTTTTAGTAATCTCTCACCGGTCATAGGTGAATCTACCATTACACTGGGCTTTCTTGATGAAATCGCTTCATTACCTCCAAGCCCGTGGAGAATAATTTCACTCTTGGATCAACAGAAGTAACCACCTTTCATTTGTCTGGGATATCCTACAAACAACATCAGCTTACACCTACTTTCTAACTAATGAGGTTCCTTTGTCAGCACATATGCTGGACAACCCCAAACCCTCATTCTGGTCAAACTTGGCTTTCGCCCATACCAGAGTTCTAGAGGTATTTTTGGATCTGATTTATAAGGTACGAGGTTAAGAAAATACACGGTTGTTTCCAAGGCATATCCCAAAAACGACGGCAAGCTTGCATAACTCTTCATAGATCAAACCATTTCCAAAAGAGTCTTATTTCTTCTTTCTGCTACACCATTTTGTTATGGGGTTCCTGGTAAAGTCTAATGGGATGCAATCCCATTTTTGACAGATACTGCAAGAACTCGTGACTGAGGTATTCCCCACCACGATCTGATCGTATTGTTTTGATAGTCTTACCTAGCTTCTTTTTTTTCTAGTTCTGTCTTGAACTCTTTGAATCTCCCAAAAACACTCAGACTAGTAACAAAACAAATAGACATATCCAAACCTTGAGTAATCGTAAATAAATATGACGAAGTGCTCATAACCTCCACGAGCTTGCATGGACATTGGTCCACATAAGTCAGAGTAGATCAGTATTAAAACATCCTCTGCTCGAGATTGACTTGCCTTAAAATGTCTGGTCATCATCTTTCTTTCTATACAGGATTCACAAACTTGATGAGATACCACTTGGAATGAATCCAAGATACTATCATTCGCCAGTCTTTTGATCCTCTTTAGAATGATGTTACCTAGTCTAATGTGCCAGAGACACGTTTTATCTTCGTTGGAAGAAAACTTTCTCTTTAAATGCTTATTATTATTGGATGAGTTTGTTGCAACGTTCATAGAAGATTTATGCATACAATTAATGATATAGAGAGAGTCAATCAGTTTGCCATGAGAAATTACACCGTTATTACCAATGATAGAAACACCACTATAAAAAACAACTGAAAATCCATCATTAAATAATTTGGAAACTGAAATTAAGTTTCACCGAAACACCGGCACATATAAAACATCTCTCAAAATCAAAATATTATTTTCAAAGCATAAATTAAAATCTCTAATGGCTACTTTTGAGACTCTCTCTGTGCTACCCATTGAGATGGTAACCTCATCATGCTTCAGTTGCCTTGTCGGCATGAACCCCTGCAAAGTATAACAAACATGATCAGTAGCTCTAGTACCCACTACCCACGAATAGATAGAAACTGATGATAAACAAGTTTTCATTATAAATGCACATGACGGACCGTGTCCTTCCGTGCTAGGCACTAAATAATTTACTCTTCCACTTCGCTTGCGCTTGCATGGCCTGATGATGACTTTTGCACTTTCATCTTTGTCTAACTTTTCAAGCATGTCCTTAGCTTCAACAACTACCTTTTCAACCATTTGTTGGTCTCTTCTCCAAGGTTGGTGAGAGTAGGCAGATCTTGCATTGCTTTCTCAAAGCTATCTTCTTTCACAGTTTTAATTCTTTCAGTTTCAGAACTGAGGATTTCCTGATTGTCGTTGTTGAGTGGAATGAAATCTGTAGCCAATACTGTTTCCCCTTCATCTACCGATCGCACAAGTTTCTTGATCAAATTACTGATTTTTAGCTCGAAATTGACTCCGGTAGCAAAAAATCCCTTGCTGGGTATGTTGAAATTGTTCTTGACATTCTCCAGCTTCCTTTCAAAAATAAACTTGGCCCAGTTTCCCCACATTTCATCATCTATCGCCGTGATAACACTATACTTCTTCTTGCTTAGTTCTGAGTGTGTTCCCACTTCACACTGAAGCATCTGAATGGCAATGTCCCCCAATAATTTGTAGAAGCTATCCAGTTTTGTCGTCTTGGTAGTGACTTTCCAATCGATTTTGATAGATGGCTTCTTCTAGTTTCGCCAATGTTCTTCCATCTCCTTTCTAACTCCATATCGATAAGAAGCAACATGCGGTCCATTGTTCCTTAACTGGAATAGTTTGTTCAATAGCTAAGGGTGGACTTTAATTTGTACTCCTACTACGGTGGTGGTGAAGGATCTTTCACATGTGGAAATCATAACAATTTCATAAAACTCAGCCACCATAAATGGATGGAACCATTTATGATATACTATCAAGTAGTAAATGAGTTTTTCATTTTTCAATTTCTGCACTGATCGATGCTAAATCTGCATACAAATTATAGCAAAGGGCAAATAAATTTATAAGACAACCCAAGGGTTGGTCGATCCCACAGAGATAGTGCAACGATGGACAATCATATACTGAACATGGTTCTCAGAACTTTTGTTTGGGCAGATCAATTTTGAGGTTTTTGGTTTTTCAAAAGAAATAATTAAAGAAGGAAATTCAAATAATAAAAAGCACAGATTCCAGGGAAATCTACCAATCTGATCAACTTGTAAGAATTAAATATTCAAACCCGTGAAACACAATTGTGGTGGAAAACCTTTTATTATGGAGTTAATTCCTTGGTCGGGCAATTAAAACCTAAATTACTAATTAGTGATCTATCTCCTCTCGGTCTCAAAATATACCAATTAATCAATTTCATAAAGATCTAGATTTTTCTACAATTGAAATCTTCTTGGTCGGACAGATAATCAATAGTATTAAACTCTTACTTCCTATTATCGATTTTCACCTTTCGGTCCTTCAATCAATAACTAAAACCTATTCCAATTTTCATCTCTCGATCCTTCAATTGAAAATAGATTTGAAATAAAATCAAAGAGTTTAAACCAATACAAGGGTTTGAATAAATAAATCTAAACAAGCATCACAGATGGAGAAACCCTAGAACCTGTTTAGGGTTCTAGCCTAACATATTGAAGAAAAACATTGCAGGGGAAATTAAAGATTGCATTAAAAAGTAAAGGTTTAACAAATAAAAGTAAAGAGGAATTCTAACAAAACTTAAAGAAAACAGAAAATAAAGATGTAAAAACTGTAAAGGGGAAAGGTCTAAGAGTAAAGGATTAAAAGCTAATAATTCTGAGCTATTGAAGAGTTTATATAGAAGTAGGGTTGAGGCCTTGGATGGATATTCTTCAAAAGGTATGATTTATTTCTTCCAAATTGATGTATATCTTGTTCCCCAAGCAATTTGGCCAAGTGACTAAATAATTGAGTTAGCTACTCTCAATAAATCCAACCACTATCTAATGATATTCACCCATCTCCTATTATATTCAACACACACCAAGGCTCTTTTATTTCTTCTTTTTTTTTTCACACATCCTTTTATGCTCTAAACAATTTTGATTATGCATTTGAGCTTATAAGGACTAAAAACAACAACTATTTATTTTCGTTTTCTTCTTTTTTTTTTCTCGAGCCCAACCTTATCTTTTGCTTTTACCCTTCTAATAAAATCTTATCCTTTCTCCAACAAATCCCAACCCACTCTCATAGACAAGAGTTGATTCCCCTATTTATTTCCAACTCATAGACAAAGAAAGAAAATGTCATAGGCTCAAAAGGGCTGACTAGGGATAACATTTAATTAGGACAGTGTATGGGAAAATAGGCTAAACAAAGATGGCCTAAAATCACTTCCTAAACCCGTGCACACTAGAAGTCTTGAAAGAGAAACAGAGCAAGTTCTAGAGAAACTCAAAATTGCAGACACACTCACAATCGAATTTCAGGCTCAAAAACTCACACTTAGGACAATTTTTCTTCCACAGTACACATCAAATCATCATCTATCTCATGCCAACGCAAGTATCAAAACAAGTAGTCATGTGGTATTCACATTCATAGGCATACTCGACCACTATCACAATCAATGCAAACTAAAGTCAATCGATTCAGATCTTGCATTCTTGTCCTAGGGTTCAATCATGCTCAAATTCCCACAATCTCGCGTTTCATTCAAAAATTTATTCATTCAGAAATTTAAACAAAGCAAATAAAAAATAGAAAAGAGTTTCAAAACTCTTAAATCTTCATCCCCCCAAACTTATTCGAAAATTAGAGAGAATAAGTTTGAAAGTCAGATTCAGAGTTCGAAACTGTACCTCACTTGTTGGCCTCATACACCAACTTTTTATCTCCTTCCTCTTCCTCATCAGCCGGCGTGGATTAAGTCTGCTAGCACTCCTATCTCGGCCGTGGCAAACATCATCTCGGCCGGGATGGAGCCTTCTTGTCGACCTCCTTCTCGGTCGAAGTGTACCACGCCTCGAGCTTCTGTCTTGGCCGTGGCAAGCTCTGCCTCGGTCGGGACGAACTTCGATTTATTTATTTTTTTTTTTCAAAAGAAAATAAAAGTGAAGTAATAGTGATAAATAAAAGAAAACGAAAAAACTAAACAGAAACAGGAAAATTGAAAACACAATGGGTTACCTCCCATTAAGTGCATTATTTACCGTCGTGGCTCGACTCGGCTCAGCTCACCAAGGCGGTCGAGTCCAGACTCGTCGACCCCTTGAATCAACCATGAAGACTTTCCGATTTTGAATTACGGTGGTATACTCGGAAGGAGGCAGCTTAATTGCTGATTTCACTGACTCGTTTCCTCGTTCCCACCGGATGGCTTCTTCTTCTTCCTCCGGTGTCTCATCGTCATCTCGCTCTTCTTCTTCTTCTTCAGCAGTAGTGATCTGGTTGCACTCCCCTTTCCTATTGTTCCTATCTATGCAAAAGGTTATAGACTCTTCATTCCCTCTCAGTGTGATCTCTCCCTTCTTGCAGTCGATCAAGACACCAGCTGTGTCGAAGAACTCTCTTCCCAGGATCATTGGGGTGTTGGCATCTTCCTTCATGTCATGGATGACAAAATCTGCAGGGAAAATAAGATGACCAACACTAATAAGAACGTCCTCTACGATACCTTTGGGCTTGGACACAGATTGGTCCGCCATCTGAAGAGTAATCGTGGTGGCTCTCATCTCTCCTATCTCCAATTTCTTGTAGATGGACCAGGGCATCAGGTTGATGCTTGCCCCGGTGTCACAGAGCACATTCTGGAACTCTTTGCCTCCGATCTCGATAGGTATCGAGAGGCATCATGGGTCAGACCTCTTGATCGGGATCTGCTTCTGTAGGAGTAGGCTGCATTCCTCATGGATCTTTACAGTTTCATTTTCCACAAACTGCTTCTTCTCGCTCGTCAGCCTCCTTAAGAACTTCATGTATCCCGGTATCTCCCTGAGAGCTTCAACAAGAGGTATGTTAATATTTACCTTTTTTAAATTTTCAACAAAATTTTTGAATTTGGAATCTTCCCTCTTTTTCGCGAATCATTGTGGGAAAGGCATAGGAGCAACTGGATCAACTCTTCTTTCTTCTTTCTCCCTTTCTTTCTCGCCCTGCTTGGCTTTCTGTTTCGACCGGGATAAGTCGATCCCGGCCATCCTGCTTTGCTCTGCCTCGGCCGTGTTTCCTTCTATCATGGCCGAGCTGCCTTCCTCTGCCTCGACCGGGATGGGGGCCATCTCGGCCGAGACAGAGGTGTTCTGCTCGGGTTTCTCCGCCTCTGTTTCACTCATTCCTTTTTTTGGGTTGCTCGGACCTTCATACTTCCTTCCAGATTGCAGCGATATGGCATTTACTGGCTTTGCCTTTGCTGTATTTATCTCCGTCATGCTCGGGAGTTGGCCCGGCTTGTGCTGATTTCCCAAGGTAGCGGCAATCTGACTCAACTGGGTGTCCATCATCTGCAGGTGCTTTGTCATCAGTTGCATGTGATTGGCCATCCCTTTCACTTCATTTTCCACCTTGCCGATCTGTTGTCTGAGCTCTTTATAAATTTTTCCAGTGTCTCTTCCAACACAGACTGCTTTTTCTCCACGATTTCTCATCTTGTAACTACATCAAAACCAGGTGGAGGGTGTTCTGCAGCAGTGGGGTTAGCATAAGAAAAACCAGGGTGAGATCGCCCATGGTTGTAGTGATACCCCTGATTACCTCGGTAGTTATTATGATAACCACCCCCTATGTAATTTACCTCCGTATTCGAAGCTCCAGATGAACTACTAGCTCCCCGGTTGATGTAGTCAGCCTCCACCGGAACAATCGCCATGCTTGGCTCAGTAGTAATGGCAGCAACCTTTGTAGTCCCCAGCTTCTCAATTTCCTCTCGAAGCTTCTTCACCTCTGCGACCACATCGAACTCTGGCTTGGCTTCCACTGCTTTGACTGGAATCTGTCTCTCAGTGGGCCATTGGTGGCAGTTCAGTGCCATGTCTACTAGAAGCCTCATACTCTCTGCTCCACTTTTCTTCATCAAGATTCCCCCAGCAGATGCATCCACCAATTCCTTCATGTGAGGATTCAGACCTTCATAGAAGTGGCAGACCTGCATCTCGAGATCAATTCCATGTCCAGGGCAGAGTCGCAGGAGTTCCTTGTACCTCTTCCAGGCTACATGTAGGGATTCATCATACAGCTGCTTGAATGTAGTGATGTCAACTTTCCTTTTCAGCAACAGGCTCGGTGGGAAGTAGTTGGTGAGGAATGCTGCTTGCAGCTCCTCCCATGTCCCAATTTGGCTTTTGTCAAGCCCAGCATACCAAGACCTTGCCTCGTCTCTGAGTGAGAATGCGAAGAGGCGCATCCTAATGATGTCCTTGGGGACTCCATTCTGCTTTATCGTGTCGCACACCTCGATAAACAAGTTGAGGTGGGCGTATGGATCTTCCGCTGCTCTTCCCCCAAACTGATTCTGCTGCACCATCTGTATCAGCCCTGTGCGCACCTCAATATTGTTGGCGTTGATGCCAACCCTGAATCCTGCTTCCTCCTGCAGTGGTAAAAATTGGTCTAGAATAGACCTCTGTGGGACCACTACCTGCCTTTCATTCAGTTCCGCCAGTCTTGCGGCTTGCTCTGCTTGGGTAGCCTGGGCTGCAAGAAGTTGCGCCCTCAATTGCTGCACCTCATTCACAAATTGTCTTTGTTCCTCCGGTGTCATGTTCTGCAGAGGGGCTTCTTGATTCGCTTCCATCTCAAAGTTCACTCTTTTTCCTCTTTTTATGTTGTTCCTGCAGGCTGCTTCGATTTCTGGTATGAAGGGCTCAAGTGTCTCCACTTTGTTCCGCGTGTTCCTGCACCTGCACAGAAAACGAGGAAAAGATCAGGTTGTCCCGGCCGTTTTGGACTTTATCTCGGCCGGGATTGAGGTTTTCGTCTCGACCGTGGCAGATGATATCACGGCCGGGATGGGTAATTCGTCTCGACTGTGGTGGGACTCACCTCGGCCGAAATAGACGCGACTCAGAAAAACTCACGCAAAGGAAAACACAGCAACAGACCCAAAACAAAGAAAAAAATAACACTAAACTCGAAAACAAAAAGAAAGAGTACAACCCAATCCAAAAGTTCTTCAACTTTCCAGTAACGACTCGCCGTCTGACTATCCCCGGCAATGGTGCCAATTTGATCGATGCTAAATCTGCATACAAATTATAGCAAAGGGCAAATAAATTTATAAGACAACCCTAGGGTTGGTCGATCCCACAGAGATAGTGCAACGATGGACAATCATATATTGAACATGGTTCTCAGAACTTTTGTTTGGGCAGATCAATTTTGAGGTTTTTGGTTTTTCAAAAGAAATAATTAAAGAAGGAAATTCAAATAATAAAAAGTACAGATTCCAGGGAAATCTACCAATCTGATCAACTTGCAAGAATTAAATATTCAAACCCGTGAAACACAATTTTGGTGGAAAACCTTTTATTATGGAGTTAATTCCTTGGTCGGGCAATTAAAATCTAAATTACTAATTAGTGATCTATCTCCTCCCGGTCTCAAAATACACCAATTAATCAATTTCATAAAGATCTAGATTTTTCTACAATTGAAATCTTCTTGGTCGGACAGAGAATCAAAAGTATTAAACTCTTACTTCCTATTATCGATTTTCACCTTTCGGTCCTTCAATCAATAAATAAAACCTATTCCAATTTTCATCTCTCGATTCTTCAATTGAAAATAGATTTGAAATAAAATCAAAGAGTTTAAACCAATACAAGGGTTTGAATAAATAAATCTAAACAAGCATCACAGATGGAGAAACCCTAGAACCTGTTTAGGGTTCTAGCCTAACATATTGAAGAAAAACATTGCAGGGGAAATTAAAGATTGCATTAAAAAGTAAAGGTTTAACTAATAAAAGTAAAGAGGAATTCTAACAAAACTTAAAGAAAACAGAAAAGAAAGGTGTAAAAACTGTAAAGGGGAAAGGTCTAAGAGTAAAGGATTAAAAGCTAATAATTATGAGCTATTGAAGAGTTTATATAGAAGTAGGGTTGAGGCCTTGGATGGATATTCTTCAAAAGGTATGATTTATTGCTTCCAAATTGATGTATATCTTGTTCCCCAAGCAATTCTCGCCCAAAATATATGAAAATCCCGCAAAATCTCGCGAATCAGTCTGTCTCGGTCGAGATAGACCCTGCCACGGCCGAGATGGACGCTTCTGTCTCGGTCGAGATGGCTTTCATTTCGGTCAAAACAGAGACCGTTTTCGCCACTTTCGACCCTCCTGCGCAGTCTCACGGTTTTGGCCATAACTTTCGCGTCTGAACTCCGATTGATCCGATTCCAGTTTCATTGGACAGCTAATTCAATGATCTTTCAAATGAGTTGCTCCATTAGCTCAGAGTCTATCGGTGGAAGACTTTGTGACTGTTTCTTTGAACATCTGCTGCTTTCAGAACGGATTTTCCATTGCATTTGGCCTAAAACCTGCAAAATCTCACCATGACAAGCATAACACCCTCTAATATATACTCATGCTCAGTTTATTCAAGAAAACAAGTTAAAATTCATAAAAGAAAAGAAAAACAATGCGATAAGAGAGTGGAAAAACGAGCTTATCATGCACCAGACTAGAGTATGGGCATACTTTCTTTGCTTCCTCCCATAACAAGATCTTCTCCTTGTTGATCTACGCAGCCGTCCATTGTTCCATCGTAAGATTTTCAGTGCATCCTTCATCCTTTGCCAGTTTTATGAGTTCGGCGTGAGGAATATCATTTCTCACAGTGAACGACCCAGTTTGGCTTGATGTTGATGTCCCTTGCTTGGGATTATCTTCAGATGTCCGTTTAGGCATATTGAATGCAGGTGGTTTGAGATAAATGAAGGAATAATTGTCTAGGATATCTTGAATGCTTGAGTTCTCTGGGTTTCGTATGCTTGTAGAGGTGAAGTGGCAGTAGGAATGAATGCAAGAAACCCTTCTCTTATATATAGAATTCGAAGGACAGACAGAAATCTCCAGATTTCATCATCTATTCTCGATCAACGCTTAGGAAATGGCACCTGTCGACTTGCCTGCTACAGTCGTACGTAGGGGAGTGGATCTCGCCACGTGGGACCTTTGGATTGATCCTCGCCTGCCTTCCATTTAATGAAACTTGTGAGACAAGTCAAAATTCGAATTCAAATGTCCAGCCTCTAGCTCCGAAAATTGATTTTTAATTCATTTTTTTCAGTTTCTAAACCGAGAGCTTGGACTTAGTTTAATTTTGCAACCTTCCTTGAATAAAATTTAAACAAAAACTAGGAATTAGTTTTCAAGTTTCAGTTCTTCAGTTTCTTTAGCGATACCACTTTTAATCGAAAATGGTTAAGTATGAAAACCAAAAACTTCAAGCTGAGAATGAGATCCAAAAACTGAAAAATGAGAGCTAGGACTCAGTTTTATTCCACATCTACTCCTCTTCAATTGAGATTTAATCAAACTCAAGTAAACCAAGTTTGATGCATAATTATTTGAATCTGCCAACTGATCATCTATTCTGATGTATTCCACGGATATATCTTTCTTCCCCACATGATCCCGAATAAAATGATGTTAGATGTCTATGTGATTTGTCCTTGAATGGTGAACTGGATTTTTTGTAATGCAGATAGCACTGCTATTATCACAATATATATGCACGCATCAAGTTTTAACATCATAATCTAGCAATTGCAGCTTAATCCAAAGCACTTGAGCACAACAACTGACAGCGGCTACATACTCATTCTTGGTGGTGGATGTAACTACAGAATGTTGCTTTTTGCTAAACCAGCTAATCAATTTATGGCCGAGGAATTGACAAGTTCTACTTGTGCTCTTTCGATCTATTTTACAGCTCCAAAATCTAAATCTGAATAAGCTATTAAAGTTAATTTGTCAGTTTTGGGATACCATATACCTAAGGATTCAGTTCCTTTCAGGTATTTTACAATCCTCTTGGTAGCTTCAATGTGCGATTTCTTAGGATTGGCTTGAAATATAGCACAAACTCCAACATATGAGATATTTGGCCTCCTCGCGGTCAAATATAACAATGATCCGTTGATTCCTCTGTAGCTAGTTGGGTTTACTGGTTCTCCTTCTTCATCAAGGATGATCTAAGAACTGGGGATCATAGGAATCCTTGGTGTATTTCCTTTGATTGATGAAAATCCACTTCTTAGAATGAGGAAATATGTCATATTGCCCATCATACTCATCTAAAATTACTTTGCATCAACTGGGCAAGTTTCTCGCATAACTTCAAGTTCTTGCAACCAAAGAAGATATCATCGATATAAATTTGGACTAACAAGATATCATATCAGTCCTTAATTCTGAAAAGAGTTGTGTCGATTTTTCCTTTCTCAAATCCATTCTTGAGCTGAAACTAGGAAAGTGTCTCATACCTCTCTCTGGGTGCCTGCTTCAACCCTTATAGAGCTTTCCTCAGTTTATAAACTTGATTTCCTTCCTCAAAGCTTGGGAGTTGTTCGACATATTCTTCTTCTTTTAGTTCCCCTTTGAGAAATGCACTTTTCATGTCCATCTAAAAAACTGTGAAATTATGATGTGCAACATACGCCAAAAACAATTGAATGGCCTCAATTCTGGAAACTAGTGCAAATGTTTCATCAAAAACTATGCCCTCGCATTGTGCATATCCTTTGGCAACCAATCTAGCTTAGTTCTTCACGATCGTGTCAGTTTTATCTCGCTTGTTTTTAACACCCTTTTGGTTCCAATAACTGATTGGTGTGTTGGATATCTACCAAATACCACACATTAGTGCGAGTGAATTCTGCTAACTCTTCTTGCATTACATTGATCCAGTCTGTCGACTTCAAGGCATCTGCGATCTTCGTCGGTTCTTATTGTTGATAGATGAAACACGACAACAAAGCACTTCCTTAGCGGGTAAGAACTGGATCTGCAATATTATCCAAAACTGCATCTTATGGGTGATATCTCAACCATCTTGGCTTTCGGAGCTGGCTGACTTCAATTGGTTGAGTAGAAAAACCTGGAAAATTAGTTCCTGAAACTGGAACAAAAGTTAGTGAAGAATCTAAAATTATTTCTTCCTCTCTTGTAGGTTGATCTTCCAAAACTGGATCCTGCATAGAACTGAAATGTTAGTTTCCTTTGTTCATTCTTCTCTAGTTTTTCCTTTTTCTGTTTCCAAATCTTTGTCTTATGGAATGATTTCTTCAGGTTGAGCACTTTAAGTTTGAGCATTTTCAGTTTGAGCATTTCCAGTTTGAATTCCCCCTAAATTTGTGCATGTATTTAGGGTTATGGAATCCAAGGCCTCAGCAAGTTCTATAGCATCATGGGACCCTTCGGGTGGTTGTAATTCAGCCGAGTCAACTGGTGAACTAGACATTTCGTTCATTGATCTAGTCAGAGAAACTGAGCAAGTATCATCGTTATCATTAATCAATTTCTCATTGACATCCTTGATCTCTCCAGTGTCTAGATCCAATTCTTTCAAGGTCTTGCGCACTAAAACAGGCTCATCAAATTCAACATTTCATGTCATCTCCACAAGTCCTGTAGTCTTATTGAGTACCCGATATCCCTTGTGCGAAGGGTTTCCATAACCAAGGAAAACCACTTCATCAGCTTTGGGACTGAAGGTATTCAGTTTCAACTTTATGTTATTGTGAATATAACATGGTGAACCGAAAGCATGTAAATGAGCTATAGATGGCTTATGACCATGGTTGAGCTCGTATGGAGTTTTGTGATGACAACTGTTAATGGAACTTTTGTCTTAGTATATCATGCAATCATGAAAGCTTCTCCCCAATAACCATCGCTTAAACAGGCTTTTGCAAACATGATCCTCGCTGCATCTTTGAGTAATCTATTTCTTCTCTCAGCAAGGCCATTTTGATGATGAGTTCTTGGAATGGATCTTTCGTTCTTGATTCCAATATTTGCACAGGATGCAAGAAGAAAAGCGCAAGATGCGGGATGATCAGGTCACAAGGAGACTAGATGCTCTAATGCTCTCCAGAGAAGAAGACAGGAAACATCTCTCAGAACTGACCGCAGCTATCAAAGCGCAAGCTGAACTACTCTCCGCATACATTGCAACGATCTCGAAGCCAAAAGACGCTGATTCCTCGAATCAAGATAAGGAGAAGGACAAGAATCAAGCCAGGTCACAAGGAGACTGGATGCTCTAATGCTCTCCAGAGAAGAAGACAGGAAACATCTCTCAGAACTGACCGCAGCTATCAAAGCGCAAGTTGAACTGCTCTCCGCATCCATAGCAACAACATCGAAGCCAAAAGATACTGATTCCTCGTATCAAGATAAGGAGAAGGAAAAGAATCAAGCTAGGTAAGCAAAAGTAATGGGAATTTAGTTTGCTTGCATCCTTTTTTAATGTCTTTTCTTTTATCGCGGTTTTTGAGCTTTTCATGTAATTGCAATTGATCAAATCTAGTGAAAAACTGTTGGTTTGAAGACAACTATTCATTGTCTCTCACCTTGATTCTTGATTGGATGAATTCACATCTTCCAGTGTGATCAGCAAACCTTCTTCTATTATTACTCTAAAAATGATTTATTTTAATCGAAAACTATTATCCCATTAAGGGGAAGATCATTTAGAGTAGGTCGAGTGTAGAAGAAGCACGGTTCTGAGCAGAATTAGATAGACAAACCATGTAAAACTCAGACCAACTACATCTTCTCGTCGACATAGATAGACTTAGAGGTATGGTTTTGACAACATCATAAAGGGGGAAATTGTTAGGTATTATTGTTGTAATCTCACCTTAATATTATTTTTTTAAGTGTCAAAACTATATACCAAAGTCTAGGCTTTAGAGTATTACCTCATGTAATCCTTGTATAGGATAATCGAGTTGTAATAGTCTAGGAAGAAGGATATCGTCAAAACTATGGAACAGTTTTGGAGAAGATAGCATTCTGACGAGATAACTGTCAAGCAAACAAGACGAAGACAAGAAGAGCAGATCAAAGTCATTAGAACTACACAGACAGTTTCTCCTGCCAAAGTCTGGATACACAAGAAAACTGTTTAGAGGCGCTTACAGTTTCAAGTCAAGACAGTTTTACGTTTAAGAATGCATACGAGGCTAGTGTCGAGCAGTCGCAGAAGATTCTCGAGGAAGTCAACAATATAAGACAAACATACTCAGTTGTGACTGGTGTACAATGTTGTTTGAACATCGGACACATCAAGTACAAGCTGCTCTGAAAAGTAGGTCGATGTAGCTGAGATATCAGAGATAAAAGCGACCTTTTACAGAGAAGAATGGATTGTGATTGGACATTTTTCTCTACGTCTCTACCGGCTATTTTTTGGGTCTCCACCTATAAATAGGAGGAAATACAGAGAGATAAAAACCTTTGCCAATTTAACGTGCCAAACCTCTGAACTATCTCGCACATTTGAATCTCCAACACACAAGCCTCTCCACAGAAGTTAAAGCTCAAGGCATTAATCACTTTCAAGAGAGAAGGCATTTATCGTGGTTCATTTATTGAACACAAAGCATTCATTGCTTATAGAATCTTTGGAGATTCACCTTGTTACCCTGGGTACACGAGGAGTAAGTCAGCTAACTTAATCTACATCTTTGGTGTTCTTATTCGAAGAAGCCTGCTCTTGCAAAGAGAGAGTAGGTTATTACAGGAAACTGCCGAACAGTGAAAGTTCTGGGAAGTACTCAACTATCCAACCTATCGAAGGAGGAAAAGGGAGGTTTGTCCTCAGTCCAACTTCAAGCCGGTCTATGATAAGCTCATAATCATACTCAATTATCTAGATTTTTCATCATTGTTTCAAGTGCATTTTGTTATGTTTTTACTTATTTATGTGCATAAGTCTACTTTAGAGGTTATTATGCTTGTCATGGTAAGATTTGCAGGTTTTAGGCCAAATTTATTGGAAAACCGTACCGAAAGCAATTGATGTTCAAAGAAACAGACACGACTTCTTCCACGAATGGAATTTGAGATAATGTAGAACGGAAATAGAAAGATCTTTGAATTAGCTTTCCAATGCAACTGGAATCGGGTCAATCGGAGTTCGGGAACAAAAGTTATAGCCAAAACCATGAGACTGCGCAGAAGGGTCGAAAGTGGCGAAAATGGTCTATGTTTCGGCCGAGTTGAAGGCCACCTCGACTGAGGCAGCTCCACCTCGACCGTGGTAAGGTTCATCTCGACCGAGGAAAAATATTTTGGCGAAATTATGGAATTTTTTCACATATTTTGGGCGAGAATTGCTTGGGATTCAAGTTACACATCAATTTGGAAGCAATGAAGACCCCAAAGGGAAGTTTCAACCAAGAAAATCACTCCTTTTGAAGTTTTAAGCAAAGAAGGAAAATATCAAATACCATCAATTCAAGAAGGAAATGCCCAAATTCATCAATTCCTACCGTTCAAGAGTTTTACCCTAATCCTATATAAACTCATGTCTAGTTCATCATTAAGCATTCCAGTCCAACTTTAAATTTCAATTCATACTTTAGTTTTCTTTAGTTATTAGGGCTGGAATCAAAACCCTTATTTTCTTGTATCTTTATTTTTCTGCACCTTTATTTTAATGCAATCTTTAATTTTTGTTTCAATCTTTATCTTTAATATGCTAGGCTAGATTCTTCATCAGATTCTAGGGTTTCTCCATTTGTGATACATGTTTTGATTTGAATTCTTTAAACCCTTTAATTGGTTTAAACTCTTTGGTTTTAGTTCAAATCTATTTTCATTTGAAGGATCGAGAGATGAAGATTGGAATAAGTTTTTGTTATTAATTGAAGGACCGAGAGGTGAAAATTGATAATAGGAAGTGAGAGTTTAATACATTTAATTTTATGTCCGACCAAGAAGAATTCAATTGTAGGATTAATCGGATTTTTATTGAGATTGATTAACTTGTGTTCTTTTTAGACCGAGAGGAGATAATCACTAGTTAATAATCTTGGTTTTGACTGCCCGACAAAGGAGTTGATTCCACTTTACCAGATTTTCCACCAAAAGTATCTTTTATGGGTTTGAATTATTTGTTTCTTGCATGTTGATCAGATTGGTAGATTTCCCCAGGATCTATGCTTTCTTTTATTTGAATTTCTTTAAAAGTTGTTTTCATAAAACCCAAAAAACACTCAAATTTGGTTTTACCCAAACAAAATATTGAAAAACTACATTCAGTATATGAATTACTTTCATTGCACTATATCTGTGGGTTTGACATACCTTTGGGTTATCTATAAATTTATTTGCCCTGTGCTATAATTTGTGTGCAAATTTTGCATCGATCAAATTGGCGTCGTTGCCGGGGATAGTCAGATTGTGGTTTGTTACTGTTTTGTATAAGGTCTTCTGGATTGGGTGCAAAAACACGGGGAGCAACGAGAAGAAGATGTTGAATGACGTTGATCTGACTCTTGAAGAGCAACGAGTACAGGTCACTGAAGTCTATTTACTGAGGAAAGAATTAAGAGAAATACAAGAGAGGCAAGTGCACTTCAAGAGGTTAATCCGGCTCAGCCCAATAAGTCAATAATTGATGAGGTCTTGTCCAGAGTCAAGCCATCATCGGCATTGATCAATGAGAGAAACGAAGTCATGAAGGCTAATGAGTCAATCATTGATGACATCCTTTCCAGAGTAAAGCTAAATACTAAAGCATACAAACTCAAGGTGGACATTGAAAACAAAGAAGAACAAGTTGAGGCTGAGCCATCTTAGGCAATTGGTGTGGTCACTCCAGTATACAAAAGAGAGGGTGATCAAGCGAAAGACAAAGGAGAAGACCAAAGGAAAATTCTGAGAGATTTGGGGGCCATTGCAAAAAAGGACCAAAACGAAGCCTCCTGATTCATACTATCTTGATTGCAAGACCGCCTATTCTGCACCACCAAACACTCAATTGATGTGGTTGTTGCAATACATATTCCAACCTCCTTGATGAGATTCACATGTAGTGTCGAGCCACGACAATAACTAAGGCACTGGATGGGAGGTAACCCATTATTTTATCACTTTCCATTTCAATTTTTGTTCTTATTTTCGTTTCTTATTGCTTTCTCTTTTTATTTTTTGATTTTCGAAATTTAAAAAAAAAACTTTGAGGTCTGTTCCGATCGAGGCAAAGCTTGCCCCGGTCGACGCAGATGTAGGCGACGTGGTACAGTTGTGTCGAGATGACGATCGACAGAGAAGGCTCCACATCGACCGAGGCAGAGCCTGCCAGAGTTGATGCGGAGTGCTAACAGCCAAAATTCCACGTTATTCGAGGTCTGAAGAAGGCGGATAAAAAGTTGGTGTCTGAGGCCAACATTCGATGTACAGTTTCGAGCCCTGAATCTGATTTTCAAACTTATTCTCTCTGAATTTCGAATAAGTTTGGGGGGAGAAAGATTGAGTGGTTTGAAACTATTTTCTATCCTTTTATTTATTTGCTTTTAGTCATTAAAATTTTTTCCCAGGTAATTTTTATGAATTTGAAATTTTTTTTGTGATTTGTGAGGAAAATCTTTAAGTAATTGAACCCTCCTGCAATATATGTAATGTTTGGAATTAATCTTTGATAAGTTGATTTGATTTCAATTGTGGTTGATTTTCCCATACCGCATGATAGGGTCTAATTGAAACTTACACTTGCATGATGTTTGAGTGGATTGAAATTGATTGAGGAAGAATTTTTGAACCCAAGTGAGATTTGAGCCTTTATTTGTTCATGAGAGATTCGCATGTATGCTTTCGTTTCTCTAGAACTTGTTTTTGTTCTGTTTTGAGACTGCATAGTGTGCACAATGATAGAAAATGATCTTAGGCCATTTTTGTTAGCCATATCTTCCTAAACACTATCCCTTACAATGATTTATCCTTAGTTAAGCCCCTTTGAGCCTGTTACTTTTCTTTCTTATCTATGAGTTAAAGAGAAGCATTGTAGTCCTTCTTGTCTATGAGAAGTGCTATAAACAAGTGATTTGTTTCTTGTCTATAAGAGTTGGGCGAAATAAAGGGTAGATTGATGATTATTGTTCAAGAGGTAGCCTTTGAGTCCTTGGTTTCTGTACTTGTCTGTGAGTGAAATTTTGGATTACTTCTTGTCTATAAGTTGAGGTGAAACAAAGAATTATAAGAGGATAAGAAATCTTTAGTTGGTTACGAAAAAAAAAAAGAGAGAGAGCTTAAAAAGAAAAAAAAAAGAAGAAGAATCTTGATTGGTATTGTAAAATAAAAGGAGAATGGTAGATGTCTTAAGAAGGTGAATTAAGATTGATGAGGTGGACGCACTTAGTTGATTTTAAGTCACTTGGCCATATTTCCCTACCTTTCACAAAAAGCCTTCATTACAACCCTGACAAAAGTCCTTTTTTATTCTTGATTTGTGTGCACAAATAAGCAGTGGAGATTTTAGAACTCTTGCAAGCCTATGGTAGAAATTTCTTCATACATATTGCGAGTGCTTTCATTTGAAATCCAAACACTTGAGTGATAAGTGATACACTTTCCTGTGAGTCTTCCGAAGTTGATGAATATCTTATCTCTTTCAATTGCTAGTGTGATGTGGATTGATGAACCTTGATTGTGATGAATCTTGTGAGGCATTGCACTTTCAACTGCTTGAGAATTCTTTTCTTCTTTTCTTCGATTGAGGACAATCTAATATTCAAATTTGGGGGGGTTGATAAGCTCATAATTATACTCACTTATCTATATTTTTCTCCATTATTTCAAGTGCATTTTGTTATGCTTTTACTTATTTATGTGCATGAGTCTACTTTAAAGGGTATTATGCTTGTCATGGTAAGATTTTGCAGGTTTTAGGCCAAATTTATTAGAAACCCGTACCGAAAGCAGTTGATTTCAAAGAAACAGTCATGACTTTTTCCACGAATGTAATTTGAGCTAATGGAGAACGGAAATAGAAAGACCTTTGAATTAGCTTTCCAATGCAACTGGAATCGGGTCAATCGGAGTTCGGGAACAAATGTTATGGCCAACATCGTGAGACTGCGTAGAAGGGTCCAAAGTGGCAAAAATGGTCTCTATTTCGGCCGAGTTGAAGGCCACCTCGACCGAGGTAGCTCCACCTCGACCGTGGTAAGGTTCATCTTCACCGAGGCAAAATATTTTGGCGAAATTCTTGGATTTTTTCACATATTTTGGGTGAGAATTGCTTGGGATTCAAGTTACACATCAATTTGGAAGCAATGAACACCCCAAAAGGGAGGTTTCAACCAAGAATATCATTCCTTTTGAAGTTTTGAGCAAATAAGGAAAATATCAAATACCATCAACTCAAGAAGGAAATGTCCAATTTCATCAATTCCTACCATTCAAGAGTTTTACCATACTCCTATATAAACTCATGTCTAGTTCATTATTAAGCATTCCAGTCCAACTTTAAATTTTAGTTCATAGTTTAGTTTTCTTTAGTTATTAGGGCTGGAATCAAAACCCTTATTTTCTTGTATCTTTATTTTTCTGCACCTTTATTTTAATGCAATCTTTAATTTTTGTTTCAATCTTTATCTTTAATATGTTAGGCTAGATTCTTTATCAGATTCTAGGGTTTCTCCATTTGTGATACATGTTTTGATTTGAATTCTTCAAACCCTTTAATTGGTTTAAACTATTTGGTTTTAGTTCAAATCTATTTTCATTTGAAGGATCCAGAGATGAATATTGGAATAAGTTTTTGCTATCAATTGAAGGACCGAGAGGTGAAAATTGATAATAGGAAGTGAGAGTTTAATACATTTGATTTTCTGTCCGACCAAGAAGAATTCAATTGTAGGATTAATCTGATTTTTATTGAGATTGATTAACTTGTGTTTTTTTTAGACCAAGATGAGATAATCACTAGTTAATAATCTAGGTTTTGACTTCCCGACAAAGGAGTTGATTCCACTTTACCAGATTTTCCACCAAAAGTATCTTTTATGGGTTTGAATTATTTGTTTCTTGCATGTTGATCAGATTGGTAGATTTCCCTAGGATCTATGTTTTCTTTTATTTGAATTTCATTAAAAGTTGTTTTCATAAAACCCAAAAAACTCTCAAATTTGGTTTTGCCCAAACAAAATTCAGTATATGAATTACTTTCGTTGCACTATCTCTGTGGGTTTGACATACCTTTGGGTTATCTATAAATTTATTTGCCCTGAGCCTTCGACGGACTGAAGAAGGAGTGAAGTACAGCTGCCTGGGCGAGTGATCCTTTGTGCTGTGGACAAAGGTTTCTACAGCAACTGGCTATATAGATCATGAGCAGTGTATTTTCATTGCTTAGTGAATTACTAGATCTGATATCTGAAGAGTGGATGTAGGACTTATGGCTCCGAACCACTATAAATATCATGTGTCGTTTACAGTTTTACTTACTTACGCACTTTAAAGTTTTCTAGCATATCTTCAAACCTTCAACACTTGTCTCACAAGTATTGAAGAGCATAAACTGTTAACTGCACATAACTGCAAAACTGTTATATTAATCTGCTGGCTAACTTGAGCTGGCTCTTTAAAACTGCTAAATAAAAATTGTGTTGTTAGTTAGCTGAACTGATTAAGTTTGAGTGCGATTTATCTGATTTAATACTTCCGCTGCATATCATACGTACTCTGATCTGGGACCAACAATGTCTAGACGTGGAAGGATCTGGGGAAAAGAAGGAAAATCAAAGGTGGAAATGACAAGGGGTGAAAAATATCAAAGAAGGACAACACAATAATGGAACACACGAACACACAAGGGGGAGAAGCTTGCATTGGAAGCAAGGCAATCGGTCGTTCAACCATCATCACGAGATAGCTCTTCATTTTAGTTTTTATTTGAGTTTGCGATTATGGTGAATGATTTCAAGCTTTGTTTTGTTTATATCGCAAGTATGAACTAAACCACACCACACTTGGATTGTGGAATATTTTGCTTGAACTTAACTATATATGAAATTTATGTTTTGTTGAAATCTGAGTTTGTTTATGATTCTGGTCTGATCGATCCCTTGAGCACGGAAGTGAATAGAGAAATCTCACCTATGGAGACCAGAAGGAGAAATAGGAAGAGGGAATCATAGACAATTGCACTACATACATAGGCATATGAGAGAGTGTAACTTAGAGAAGAACTTTGATCTGAAATCTCCTCACTTGAATGTTGTGGAAAACATAGGAATATGATGCACAATAAGATGGTGTAGATCTAGTAGAGTGGAAACTTGCTAGGCAAACTTCTTAAAGGTTCTAAGATTCAGAGGAAAGCGAGACATAAGCTTTAGTATATAGGATAGTGATAGTGATAATCTCCATAACCCGAGTGTATCTCACGCCATTGTGTTGATTTTCTGGATCTTATATGATTGTTTTGTGGCAGGAAGAAATATTGTTAGTGTGAGCTTTATTTGGAATCATTGTTTATGCTTACTTGTGTTTTGAATAGGAATTAGTGATAACATCCACTTGTTTGCAAGTAATTCTGTGTGCATTGTTTAAGTTACAGTCTCTAGGGTTCGATATTTGGTCTCTAGGTCTGTATTACTTGTCGATTGTGTATACTTGCGCATAGTTCTGTAGGAACACTGTAGCACACAACAAACAGGTTAGTAGCCATGAATGAGAATGTGATACGCATCGCAATGATGTTATGTCAATCAGTAAATTTTTCGCTATGTTTTCACTACACGTTACATAAGGAACAAAGTTGAATAATGAACATCTAAGGAATAGCAAAACACGAATAGGAATAGTAGGTGATACATGAGTGATTGAGCACGAAGTCAAAAATAAATTTGTGTTCGATCCGGTTAGAATTACATATCATTTTAAATATTACAAGAGAGGATATAGTCCACATTAACACTACTAGATTGAAGAAAAATCTTCGCATGAACATTCTCCTTAACTAACATTTCAAACACCTCCCTCTACTAGCAATAGATATCTGACTCCAGCATGGCGGTGTAGTCAATTGGTTGTTCTCGTTGCCACACCCAAGTTCCACATGAGCTCATCCACCACTCCTCAATCCCGCATTTTGCAATGTGGATTGTTGATAGACTTTGGTTTGGCCTTTAACTTAGCCTCGATGAGGCACAATCTCTCCACAACATATATGCTTGAACAACCTCAGCCTTATGCTCAGATCTTGCTAGTTTCTCCTCCAACACATCAGCACAATTGAAGTAGCGAATCAGGTTCATGCAGCACGCACCAGACGAATCCAAGGAAGCCCCGACTTTCAGGTTCTCCTAACCTTCCCTGACTTAAATTCCCTTCGCTGCTCGCTTTTTGGCTCATTCTTTGGATGAAGGGCTGTCAGTAAGATCAACTATCTCAACAGTCCACGGTACAAGCTTAGGGCTATCGCGAGGATGAGGTTCTTCATTGGTTGCAGTGGAAGAGTTCGTATAGGCGACTGACGATTACTCCTCTTTATAGCACAAGAGAGCATTATTTTGCCCAACTCCTTGGGGTTAATTGATTCGGCAGGAAAATCCATACCCTTGAGTTTTGCGGACCGTATAGCACCACTCAAGACCTTCAAGTTGATTCTACCAGCTCGTGCATTTCCCAACAATTAACAGTATGTTCTCGAACAAGGTAGCAAAACCATGGATGGGCTATTCTTATCCCTCTTTAGACAATTGCGCCCCAAAATAGATAAACAATCGCAAACAAGACCTATAAGACAGATCAAGCTAAGTCAAGCACAATTAAAGTCAAAGACAACAACAAATGGGGAAGCCTACAATAAGCTTCACTGAAGAACCCACAAATAATGTAATATTTTGGATGATATTTAAAAGAACAAAGTTGTGCTTCCATTTGCGCGGTTTGAAGGATAACTTGTTCATAAACTATTGAGATTGTCTTGCCACTTCAAAAATCGGCAGTAGCAATCCTTCTTCATCACGGTGAGTTTGTATAATTCTGACCATTCATTGTTAGAAAGTTCCATGACTCAGATCGCAGAACAACATCAGTGTGCCCATCAAGTGGTACCACAACTAGAGGTCCAACTGCATCGGGGGTATTACATCCGACTTAAGTATTCAAAATGAAAAGATGATAGGGGAAATGGATACCATACTAATTAAAAAATCGTACACAAAAAGATGTCATGTCTTGCAGATGGTAATGGCAAGGTTCGTCAGGTGAAGGAACATTAAAAGACATAGAAAAAAACCTAACCTTCTAAAGAGAGCTTTAACACCTAATAAAATTAGCCTTGTCCTGAAAAGAAGCAACAAAATGTGTATCATAATCCTCAGGAAATCGATGATTAATGGAAATTTTGAATGAATATTCCGAAGTCTAACACCCATATATAGAAGAAATGTAAACCATATTGAAAGGAAGGAGGATGAGGAGACTGGCCTAAATTGCAGGTTAAAAAGTGGCTCAAAGAAAAACAAATGAACTTGCGCGAAGTAGAAAGTAAATTGGCATGAGGAGCATAAAAATGTTTGTGATTTCCAAAAATGAAGTATTTATAGAATTTCATGGAGAAACATTATTTAAAGCATGTAAAATAAATGTCATCAAGCAATTTTTGAAATGTGTCAGAATAATATAGAAATTTACATGTCAATGCTAATAAGGAAGATTATCCTCGAACGTCAACACTAACTTAAGCTATAAAAATGTATCATCGAATGACTATACGTTGATGAAAGGTACTAATTTAATTTGTTATTTCAAACCCTTGTTCGTGTTTGAAGGTAACAATTTGAGATAAAAATGTAACTAGGGACTTACCCTAATCAAATGTAGGATCGAAGATCATTTAGTAAAAATAGCCACCACCGGTGAAGAAAATACCCCCCACTAGTAAAAAATGTAACACCACAGACTAAAATGTTGCCGCAATAAAATAGACAATCCTCATACTAACAAAGCATTGATGTATGGGGAAGAAAGAGTAGCTTCCTAGGGATCGTCATGACGAACTTAGAAAATGTGACTAGCTCGTGACCCTAGCCTCTTGGTTTGTGTCCATTTGCCTCTGGGTATGCCGAGTCGCCCATATGGTCACTCGAAGTCCTGTTGACCATGGGAATATATTGTGGAAACATCATCATGGGGTCCTTGATGCACACACTTCAAGCACACACTTCAAGAACAGTGAGTCTAATCCACTCATTAAAAGTGCCGAAAGCTCCCTAATTTTCAAAAATTGTGATAAATTACTTTCTAGATGCTAATATTTCTCTATCATGATCGCCTTGGAGTCGCAAGTTTTTCCCTGGGAGGATGTATGTTAAGAGTGCCTGAGCCCACTCTTAAGAAGTGGTAAGAGGCTTTGCGTAGTCAATATGAAGGGACAATGTGAGATGACACCACTGGTTTTAAAAGTAAAACCTTAATGATCTTTGAATCAAATACAAACATTTGGACGAAGAATATTGAGTCAAACAGGTTCACAAATTTAGAAATATTACAGGCATTTGAAAAGGGTGAAAATATCATTCCAAAAATTTGATCATCCCTTTTAGTCGACAAAAACGATCAAACTAATGAAGACGAAATTAACTGGGATACTTGGTTGCTATTTTTAAGAATGAAGTTGATTATTTTAACCTATCTTGATGACTTGCCTTCATTGGACTCCTAGGAATTTGATAATTATACTATTATTGTGGGGTCAAATTTAAAATAATGTAGCTCACGAAGAGGCCTAATCTGGCCTATATACGAAGCACATGGTCCAAAGCCCAAGCAGTTCGCATGAAGAGCAACGAAGAGAAGTCCTTCGAACAAGAGAAAAATTGATATCAAGGATGAAGGAGAACAAGATCCAGCCAATTGAAGCCAATCCACGAGGACAAGGATGAGTAGCTACACTCACAAAGAAGACAAGCAGCCGCAACTGCAAGAAGAACGAGAAAGCATGATAGCTGATCAAATGACGATCAATCCACAAAAAACGAGGAACAAACGAATAAGATATGAAGACGAGCATGTTTTATTATTGAAGAGCAATAATCATGCATAAAGATATGCTATATGTTCTGGGAATCGTATCTTTATCCAATATTTGCAATGGATAGAATATGTCTGCAATAGATAGAATATCCTTTGAATGTTAGACGAGTGAGGCCAAATTAGATACAATTTTTATCTGTATAAATAGGTCCCCGGCGGACGCAAAAAGGATTATCTATCATTCATTGCTTACTTGTAACGAATGATATTGAATTCATGCTCTATTGTTATTGCATCATTCCTTTAGGCTTTATCTGGTATAAAATCACCCACAACAATAACCTATGATATATTTTAACTTTCTTCCACTGTGTTCTTCTTCATTATCTAGATAAAGTAAGTTATCTTATACTCCATTAAGACACAAATAATTTAATGTTGAGTTTCAATAAAAACATAAAAAAATAAGGCGAGATTAGCCAATTCTATTAAAGAAAAAAACTAAAATGAGCCATTAATATAGATTCAAGATGCATGCTATCATAAATTTATTAATTAACCATCTAAAATTTTCTTAATAGAAATATTCAATAGAAACGCCGTATTACAATTAACATATGCGTTATAAAATAAAAAATAAAATGTAAATGAAACAATGCGAAAATGGGCACTACGACAGTTGTCTCCACTGTCTCTAAAACCTCATTAAATGATCTAGGTCCATGTTAGTTATGCCTCTATTATGCAATAATTCTGTAATCGGATACATTTATGCACTTTTTAGTAAGATTTTACACGTATTTTAACTTATCTACTTATAAACCGTTTATTTGTATATGTTATGTGCAATTCACGATTTAACCTAATAACCGAATTGAATTAGTGTCTTGTTTAAGTTGATTAATTTATTATCAAGTCAAAATTCAAATTTTTTTGAATTAAATACATCTACGTTCACAAACTTGATCAAGTCTTAGTCAACTTAAATAATCTTTTAAAATTTTGATTATATTTAAAATATTTCTCAGAAGAAAAAGTTATTTTTATTCTAAAAAGATTTCACATTCATATACAAATTCAAATTTTCATATAAATTCATAGAATTAATAAAGAGTTCATCATACTTATTACTCTTAAATTATAAAAATACTAATTTCAAAAGTTAATTATTTCATATTTTACATTTATTTCCGGTCTAATACATAGTTAAATATTTAAGAAATATTCAAATAAAACGTACACCGACAAATCAAACTACATATTTAAGATTCTCATTACAATTTATTTCTCACTCCTATTGCTTGTGAATATTAAATTAGAATAAACCTCTTTAAAATGTTCAAATGATTCAATCTTGTTGGAAAATTTGATAGAAATTTCCTTATCTTATCTTATTTTGGTGGGTCAAAGAGTAAAAACCATCTTAGTAAGTCTCTAAATTAAGTTTCAGTTTTGTTATGAAATGTAAAATCTTGTAAGGCCTTTACTATCGAGTTGTAAGTTGGAGCTGAATCGAAGACAGACTGAAGAATCAATCTGGATGCGAAAAACAAGAAGAGACTGGAAGATTCAGATAGGACAGATTAGTCTGAAACTAATCAGTCTGGGTTCCATCAGTCTGGCACTGACAAGTTTGAGACTTCATCCATCTTGGAGTTCACCAGTATGGAACTGACCAGTTTAGAACTCGTTAATCTCAAACTTATCAATTTTAGGATCAACAATCAGACTTATGACGTCAGACTCATAACGATATGAGCATGAAATCCCCGTGCATAAGAGACAAGAAGAATTTCACGAGTTAAATATAAATTAATACTAAAAGTTTATTTCAGTTTAAATAATCATGACTTTCTGAATACATGTAAAGCATTTTAATTACAGTTAAAGTTATAGTAAAAGTATTTATGCATAAAACATTTACACGTATATAAAAATACTAATTTTAAAAGCTAATAATTTCATATTTTACATTTATTTCCGGTCTGATACATAGTTAAATATTTAAGAAATATTCAAATAAAACGTACACCTACAAATCAAACTACATAGTTAAGATTCTCATTACAATTTATTTCTCATTCCTATTGCTTGTGAATATTAAATTAGAATAAACCTCTTTAAAATGTTCAAATGATTCAATCTTGTTGGAAAATTTGATAGAAATTTCTTTATCTTATCTTGTTTTGTTGGGTCAAAGCGTAAAAGCCATCTAAGTAAGTCTCTAAATTAAGTTTTAGTTTTGTTATGAAATGTAAAATCTTGTAAGGCCTTTACTATCGAGTTGTAAGCTGAAGCTGAATCGAAGACAGACTGAAGAATCAATCTGGATGCGAAAAACTAGAAGAGACTGGAAGATTCAATATGGGACAGATTAGTCTGGAACGGATCAGTCAGGGTTCCATCAGTCCGGCACTGACAAGTTTGAGACTTCATCCATCTTGGAGTTCACCAGTCTGGAACTGACCAATTTAGAACTCGTTAATCTCAAACTTATCAATTTTAGGATCAACAATCAGACTTATGACGTCAGCCAGCATGGACTTGCCAGCATAACGATACGAGCATAAAATCCCCGTGCATAAGAGACAAGAAGAATTTCACAAGTTAAATATAAATTAATACTAAAAGGTTATTTCAGTTTAATTAATCATGACTTTCTGAATACATGTAAAGCATTTTAATTACAGTTAAAGTTATAGTAAAAGTATCTACGCATGAAATATTTACACGTATATACTAAGCATTTTAATTACAGTTAAAGTTATAGTAAAAGTATCTACGCATGAAACATTTATACGTATATACTATCTAAACAAATCATAATGATTTTATTCAATATAAAAAATTAAACTATCTATCAATAAAGTTTCTTGATCAGGAGAATTTTTTATTTTTCAGATTAATTTGATTTATTTTTTCCTTTGTGATGGCAATTCGCTTTGAGCTTTTGGCAATCATGCATAGAAATGCATCACAAATTACATATGGGAATAGTACTATTTGAGGGACTTAGATGATAAGAGTAGAGAGAGAAAGGCCTTATTTGTAAATACAAGTCTCGAGCTCCTTTAACACAAACGCAAATAGTTGTAAATATTTAAGACCATGCTAAAATGCCCCCACAACACAGCTGCGATGCAATGGAGCAACCTCCACCATGCAACAATGGTCATCACACCACCACCTCTGCCGCCGCCCAAAGAGTAGGCACGCGCCACCCTGTCTACCGCGGCGTACGAAAGCGGCGTTGGGGGAAATGGGTCTCCGAAATCCGAGAACCCAAAAAGAAGACCCGGATATGGCTCGGGTCGTTCCCGGCGCCGGAAATGGCCGCCAGGGCATACGACGTCGCTGCGTATTGCTTGAAAGGCCAAAAAGCTCAGCTGAATTTCCCAGACGAAATCGAGCTCTTGCCGCGTCCCGCCACCACTGCGGCCAGAGACATACAGGCAGCGGCGACATTGGCGGCCAACATGGTAGCTGAGAAGACTGGCGCCGTCGCTCAGGGTGGCGGAGGGGATGACTTTTGGGCGGAGATAGAGCTGCCGGAGTTGATGAATAATCACGAATATTCATCGGAGGTATGGTGTTGGAGTTCTAATTGCGGGGAGTTCAATTGTGATGCCTCCTATGATGATGATCAAATTGTTTCGTAAAAAATTCCTAAAATTCTTTATTTTAATATAAACATATGTTAAAAGTCTAGTATGAAATTGTTTTACAGGTCAAGATTTATAAAATCATATTTGTATTAAATATTTGTGATTTTATAAATCTTAACCCTTAAAATATTTCATGAGTTTTTGTGTATATTTTAAATCTCAGAATGTAGTTATACTGATTAATTTCTGTATAATATAAATAAGTGATACTACATCCCAGGATGTTGATGGTTGTAGCTTCTGATGTGATGTATTACAGCCTTAATTACATTATTAAATTGAGGTTGGGAAATATTTTGGTCCTTGATTCATTGTACTTAAAAATGAGTTTTACTGTTAAATTATAGTAACAAATTTAGATCCTAATGTTTTCACCGGTGAATTATTCCTACAACTAGTTCCATCAATATTTAATAAATATGAAATGCATATCATTATCACTCAATCCACATCAAATAGTAAAACAGTAATTGGTTAATTTCATGTATGATAATGAACGTGCATTTATCTCATTTCTACAATTTGTAGAATATGTGCAAATTATGACCTATTTTTTACATGCCTTTCAAATGATGCAACTTACAGCATAATCTTTTAATATTTTGTATCTAATATTCCAGTATTATTTTTTAATGAGAACTACTAGATAATCTATTTTTGACGAAAATGATCTAATTTATAATTTATAATTATAATTATTAAAAATAAAACTTAATTGCAATATTATCAATCATAATTAAGAATTATAAACCAAACTTTGTAATATATGGAATTGGCAATATTGATATTTGATTTCACCCAAGTAAAGCTAATTAAATAATTAATAATTTATAGAATTTAATTTTATTTTTTTACTACCTCCGTTTTGCAGGAGTAGTTCTATTTCCCATTTTTGTTTGTCCCATAAAATAGTCCATATTTCCTAAAATGACAAACTTTTTCACACTCAGTAATATAATGTTAATTCCACTACACTCACAACGCTTAATTCTCGTGCCCAAAAGAAATGGGACAACACTAATGGGACAGATGGAGTAGTTATTAACAATTATTGCGGTCAAAGATTTAATTATGTTATAGGGTTTCTATTACAATTATGATGTTTTATGAGATTAGGATATGTTATACTATAACTAATTCTTATTTCAAGAATAAACTAAACTTTATAATATATTTTGTAACATTTCATAAGTCAAATATTAAAATTCAAAAAATCAAAATACTATTCAAGTTATGAATTGTAATGATTCATATAAAAGTGCAGAAATTAAAAAGCGAAAGACTATTAGTTTATTATGATTGCCCATTTAGGTATAAATTGTATAACGACACATAACTACTCCAACCTGAGCTGGCGCTGATGATGTCGATAGATTTTTTTGTTAGATTTGTGCCAACACTTGGAGCCTAGCTCAAATGTGATCACACGTGATTAAAAGCTAAAGCTAACCCTAGTCGTAGATATTCATGCATACAATTTTGAAAACAAAATCTCGAAATAGATTAATTTGTTCCGATAAAATATTTTATTCCATAATGGTATTTCATTATCTCATTTACAAATTTAAATTAATATTTTTACGAAAATAAAAACCATGTATAATACAATATAATTTAATTGATTGTTAAGAACAAAAATAAAAATTTTATAAGTACAAAAAATAAAATTATAAATTTATCAATTTTAATAATCAAATTTTAGTTAAAATTGAAGAATAATTATTGAAAAATTAAATACCCAAATTAGGTGGGATGAATCTTATCATTGAACTTATATATAAAATTAATTCAAATTATAATAAATTAAGTTTATAAAAATATTAAAAAAATAATAATAATTTTAATATTTGAATAGAAACACAAAATAGGGTAAAGGATCTCAAATGTCAACTCTCCCAACCCTTTTACCATAAAATGTGCTACTCTGCTTTGAATGTTGTGCACTTTTGTTTTTTTATAAATAAAATTACAAACTTTTTATATATGAGACATAGTCGAGATTGATTACATTTTCCAACGAATGAGAAAAACACAATTTTCCAAATCATTTGGTGAGTGAGATGTAAAGCAACTTGAGCAATATAATGAACTGTCCTAGTGACATTCTTATAAATTTGATAAACTCTCACAAGCGACCTTTTCAGCCGTTTGAATAACAGTCTGGAGGTCTTCTAGCAGCATGTTAATCTCCTTTTTCACTCTTGTCATGCTCCTAATAGTAACAATATAGTCCATGTACACAACAACTCAGGAGTGGGGAGAACATAAAATTCCTACACAACGTACACTACAAAAAACTGCATAATTCGCGACAAAAACTTTGGTCGCGAAATCATCTAATTTGGTCGCAAATCTGCTTTTGACGACGGATTCGCGACCAGAAATGGTCGTTGCAAATTCTCTTGTCGCTAAATATGTTGCGACCAACTCAATTCCGTCGTAAATAATTTGCAACGGGAATACGACGAAGTTTTAGTCGCAAAAATTCGCAACGAGCTTGCGACTAAAATTTTTGTCGCTACTATTTGCGACTAAATTTTGCGACAGATGTTGGTTGCTAATTATTTGCAACCAACTTCCACCGCGATTCTGTCTCCATTTGCTGGGTCAATTTTGCTAGAATAAATTTACTGTTATATCTAATATTTTAATGATTTAATTAAAGTTAACTATCAGCCAAACTAACTTAAGTAAATTATTTACCACTAATTTTCACAAAAAGTAAAATAATTAAAATTGAAAGTAAGCCCATTCATTCTTTAGGAGAAAGTGAAGGCATGCATAAATGGCAAATTTCTTACAGAAATGATGAAGATTACAAATTGACAAATTTGTTTCTGTTTCGACAAGCAGAAAAATATGACTCAATTCGAATATTTGCAACATAAAGTGATGGCATCTCTATCCTCCATCCAAACATGAGACCCAAAAAAAAAAAATTTAAAATTTCAGACAACATTCTCCCTACCCCTACATAATCGAATAAACATACTAGAAAGAGAAAAACCATCGATATGCCACATAGCCACTGTCAATGTATTATAAACTCGGACTTCCACTTCCCCCACCTGCAAGAATGGTTTCAGAGACAGACAACCTCTGCTGGAACAACTTTAAAGAAATCAGTTAAGTCTTGCAAAGTTTTTCTAACTGTCCTTATGTTTTTGGAAGCTGCTTCTGGCTTTGCTGAGATGCACTTGATTCTGAAAAAAAAAAAAACAGTGATTCAACCATTCAAGATCTAAAAAATTTATGCAAAATAATAAAGTCTAAATGATTGTTTGCGTTGTCTAACTGACCTTCTCTCATCTTCTTTGGCTTTGGCATCCATCTCTTTGCTGGGAGAATATCTTGGCATGCTTGATGGCTCACACGCATACGGTTAGTAGTGAAATACTGCAACACAAAAGTAAAAAAAAATAAAAAAGAAAAAAATTGATGCACAATTTGAAGAATGATGGGAAACACCTCAGGCTGGAGAGCAGAAGCAACAGAAAACAGTGCATCACCCATTTTTGGCTTTACAGCAAGCCCTTTCTTGGCACATTCCTACATTCCGGCCATGGAGCTAGCATTTCCCTTAGCTGCTGGGAAAACTGTCTCACCACCTTCTTCAACATCTGATCTGCATTTTATTAAGAGATTGGTCCATTGAAATTGTATACATTGATATGTTGGGAGAGGACTTACAAGTACATTAGAAGGGTTGCCATTCTTTGACCCCCATTTCTCGTGTTGAATTCATCGACAAAGTAGTCGAAATGGGACTCATATTTCTGCCCCACTCCATAGTGTAGAACTTGCAGACCTTCTCCATGCTCTGTAATGAATCATCATCAGCAAACACAAAGTAGCAAACCAACAACATTTCATGACACTGAGATTTCCAAATTTTGTACAATCAGCAATTGATATATAGGTAAGACACTGTTATGATTTTTTGTATATAACGTATCATATCAAAGAGGCATCCTAATCGAATTCATTAAAATTTGAAAGTGGAAATCCAACCACCAGACTGGAGTAAAAAAGCAGCAGCCACCAAGATTTAAAGTCTCATACCTACAGGTATGAAGGTGTAATCTGCTATACTTTTTTCAATAGCTCTGATGACTTTATCTCTTCCTCTTCTGAAGAAAGTTCTATAACTTGTACGAACACTGAAACATGATACCAATGTTTCTTTGAATCACAGAGTCAAGAACAAGATAAGTCGATGGTATTTGTATGGAATACAAGTGGTATATAGATCAGAGGAACAAACCTGGTGTCTTTACTCTTGCCAGTTTTTCTATCCACAACAGTTTATTTCACCATATGAGGTGTGGCAAGATTGATCAAATACTCACATTCTTCCTTTGATTGCCAATAAAAACGTCCAAAAAGTTTGAAAAACATACTGTAAGTCAAATGAACAAGGATGTATCATGTATGACTGCATTCAAGAGTTTCCCTATAAACATCAAAATAAAACCATCTTTTATGCAATGGATAATGATTCAAACTGATCAAATCAACCAAATTACATAACAATGACAATCCAGAAGTATAAAATCACATAAATAAATGACTTGATAAAATTATAGAACATGCAACAATAAGTTGGACACTGTTAAGATAGGCTACAACATTGTGAAGAAGAAGTTGAAAACTGAGTTATATTAGCTATATACCTTGTTCAACACATTCAAATGGAGTTTGATTCTCTTCACCCTACCCGATTTGGGGAGGGGAAAGCAGAGTATTAAATTAATTAAAAAACTTACCAAAAAAAGTGTGTAAGATGAAAGCTCTAGGCTCCTAAGACACGACCCCAATCCACTGAACACCTCTTTCTCCGAATCCACCTCTGCCAACACGAAATAGAAACGCAGAAAATAAATTGAGCAAAGCTCTCTAACACATTGAACCAGTAAATAAAACAGAAAAGAGAACAAATTTCTAGTCTAACATCACGCGCTTCGGTTCGGCGCCGCCTTTGATCAGCAGCGAGTCCTCGTTTGAGCCAACAGGAAGAGATGGAATTCCGATTTCGAGAAGCATCAATAGAATCACCATCACCGTTAGCAGCATTGACAACAATAAGATTCTTCTAGAATATCTCTTTACGTGATGCCGATAACCCCTCAACTTTGACATGGCTAATTTGCTACTCACAGAAACAAGACTCAGATAGAGTAAAATATCGAGATTAAAGGTTGACAGCGGTGGATTTTGTGCATGCGATTTGCTCAACGGGGAAGGGGAAGTTGAAAGGGTAGCATAGGACGGAGGAGCGCGCGAGGTTTGGGTTGGAGATGACGGTGGTAGCAAAATGAGATTCGAGGGAAAATGAGAATTCGCGCAAGTTTCATGACCTAAAATTGCAAAGTTTCGCAACAGATTTGCAACCAATATTTTTGTTGCAAATATTAAATATTAAAAAAATTAATAATTTAAATTTCGCGACCAAATATCAACCAAAATTTTAGTTGCAAAATATTAAATATTAAAAAAATAATAATAAATTAAAATTCGCGACCAAATAACAACCAAAAATTTAGTCGCAAAATATTGCGACCATCATTTAGTCGCGAATCCGTCTCTAAATAAAAAAATTATAATTCGTCGCAAGTTGGTTGCAATACTGTCGCAAATTAACGACCAATCTTTTTTTGGTCGCCAATCCGTCGCGAATAAATGAATTTCTGGTTGTGAACATGATTCAATAAATAACAAGAAGAAAACTAATTTGGACATAAAGTCTAGTGGGTCAATCGGTCTTGCCAAAACTACCACAATCCTTTACTCACTATTGCGAACAAACAACTCAAACACCATAAGCATTTCTTGACATATTAAACTTGGGACCAACATAACTACAGAGTGTACCGTACTCTAGACACATCCAACAATGATCTCCTAACTGGATCCAAAAAAAAAAAAAGGAATCTTCATGGTTTCCTTCGTTTGCCACCAAATAATCCTTGCTCTTTTGAGATAGTCTTATGACCCTTTCCCATTTAATATTTTAAGCTACAAATATGAGTCCCAATCCCCCAAATGAATCTCCAGTTGAAAACCTGTGATGAAGTTGTTTTCCAATCTTGTTATATACCATGTGTTTATTTTCTTTGAGCATGGGCCAAAATCAACTTCCTTTCCTTGTGGCCGTGTGATGGAGATCTAATTGGCAATATTTATAAAGATATTTCAAGAATATTTATTGAAGATTTGATTTATCTTGATAAGATTTGGTAGTTAGTTATTTAAGTAATTTTAGATTCTATCTTTCAAATATATTTTATTTCCTTAGTTTATTAGAATTTGATTTCCTTATTAGATTAGGATTTGATTTCCTTATGAAATTAGGATTTGATTTCCTTATTAGATTAGGATTTGATTTCCTTAATTAGGATTTGAGTTTGCCTATATATAGACCTTGATATGGAACAAATAATTCAGTTTTCAGTTCAATAATAATTTTGTGAGTTATTTCTCCAATTCTGAAAACTCATGAATTTCTGTGGATTACCTTGAAATTCAAAATTGACTTATCAACCGGACTTTCACATCCGTTTGTGGTGTCTTCGACTATATCCTTCGTTGTTGGATCAATCCGCCTCTTGGGTCGTAGGAGATTTTCAATCTGGACTACGGTACTTGAAGGCTTTCGAATCCAAAGGTGTTGGATCCTTCCATCGTATCAACTTCAATTTGCTTTCGCGTCGTGTCTGAGTCAATTCGTCCTAATTCCTGGGCTGCGATCTAAACCTTCCGGTGAGGATCATATCACCATGATTGCATTACAAAAGAGTAAGCAGCGCACTATTGCTGCAACATACTTATTACACTATCGACAAATGTCATTTGTGGGCATATGATGCTCTAATAAGTTGGCATCATTTGGAATGACGTCGCTAAAAACTCTTCATAGATGATTCTCAAAGAGACCATACCATCTTTTGCCAAAAAAATTTATTATATATATCCAACTAAATGTGTAGGGAGATCATAGAATCCAATTTGTGCAAGAAATCCTAATCTAACAAAGTAATTTCCATTCTCCTCGAATTTCCAGACTTGTACATCATCCATGTTAATTCTATTCTTGGTCATGGCATGGATAGGTAACTTCATATGGCCAACAAATATGTTGAAGTTGTTCTTCATCTCATTGTCCATTCTATTTCATCAAGGTTTGCGACCTGCGAACCTTGTCAAGATATTGTCTCTTTTGCGTGTGATCCATGTGAGAGAATTGGAATCCCAACATCATCAAAAGCTTAAATGGTGTCCATTCCTCAATTTCCATAATTGTTCTTTAGAAATCAATGATCGACTCCATGCAAGATAACACCAAACATATGAGATTGTAGACCAATCTTCACTTTCAAAATATTGCCATTCCCAAAAAATATCTAGTTTGAAACACCTTCGCCACAAGAGAAGTGAGATTACAGATCATTCTCCAAATCTGTTTGCTTACATTGCATTATTAATGTATTTTGTGCAGGTTTCTTTATATTGTATTTAATAATTTATAATTAATTCATTAAGTGTATATATATATATATATATATATATGTATTGTTTTAAATTATATTAATTCATGTAGAAATCAATTTTCTAGTAATAATTAGTTAAATATTGTAAGATAGAACTTTTTAGTCACGATGAATTTTACATTATCATTAAAAAGTCCTTGAACGTTCTAGATAAAACTTACAAAAAATGGGTATTTAATATGAAGGTATCACTAAATAAATAAGGCTAAAACAAATATTACATAAACATTGTGTAAAGGGAACAATTTTCTCTAAAATTAGGACTGTTGCTATTATTCGAAATTTAAAAAATTATAAGTTAATTATATTAGGTTGTAAGTTTCCATAATATAGCTATTTTAAGTTTATTAAATGAACAAGAAAATTTTTTAAGAAGAATTTTAGTTTCAAACGTTGCATTTTCGTATCATTAAAAAGTTTTAGAATTTTAACCCTGGCTTTTCATAAATATTGAACCCCACCCGAGTTAGACCGCTAACATTTTACCTTACATCAAGAGTCCTTACCCCCATATTTCTCCATCCTGTCACGAGCAACTGAATGACGACACAATGAGTGAAAGTAAAACTCCTTTATTAAAGAGTGGGAACTCGATTCTCCATATAACAAAGTGTTGGTCACGAAATCAAAGAATATAATAAGCAATTGAAGTAAGTTTAATATTGCACTTGTTCTAAAAAACTGTCTGAAACTCAATTTTGAGTTAAGAAAATGTAAGTTTATGCTCAAAGGTTATTAAGTAAGTTTCAAGTATATACGCTTCAATACTTAGCCAAATATTGCAGGCTTCACAGTAAGTATGAGAAACGTTAAGTGCAGAAAAGCAAAGTAAACACGTAAATTACACAGGATATAATAGTGGTTCGGATTTAATATCCTACGCCCACTCTTCCGAACTTAATCGGGAATCCACTAAGCTTGATTACAAGTCTCCTTACAATCTATGAACAACTCATCGGCACTCCGTCCTTCGGTTTGCTATCTTCACTCGCCTAGGAACTCCTTGCTGACTTAGCCTTCAGGTTGAAATGAGGACGCACCTCGCAACCTTCTTCCTGGTAGGTTGGATGTTTACTTGTTCTTCCCAGAACTAAGCTTGTTGGCTAAACGACCATGAGAATCACTATCCCAGAGTAGGATAATGACGACAGTGAATATATCTTAGAAAGATATATTCACCAAGAAGTAGCTTAAACTTTAAGCTTAGCCTCGTTCTTTGAACCATGTAGCACGGAATGATTAACTTGAGTTAGAAACTTAAGTCTCGTGAAAGGAATCGCGAAATAATCAGAGAGCTTTGAGTAGAGAAAATGGTTGAGTGTCGGCTTAGCTTTTCACATGTTACAGATATTCAAGATTCGTAACTTCTCTCTACGAGATGTTGAGTTATTTATAGGCAGCCTTGGTCGATATTTTGAATTCTATCCATTAGACACAAAAATCAAGTCATTAGAGACAAGATTGAACGATCCAATCACAACCATTCTTTGGTAGGTATGCTCTGCTATGATAAAGGTTGTACTTATATGTTATTCCTACCTGCTCTGGTCAAACTAAGTTTCAGTTCAAGGAATCCGAGTATGGGGCATCCTCGTACTGAATTTTACTTAGCATTTACCCGCCTTTAAGTTTGACTTCAATTTGCCTTGTGTTCCTCGTGCTTATTGAAGTGAAAGTCTTAGTATGTTAACCTCTATACTTATATTGACTTCTCATAAGTCAATATGGTAACCTCTATACTGAGTACCCAAACTCAGTATAGGCCTTTGTCATACTTAGTGAAACCAAGTTTAACGCACGAACACTTCTTCAAATCTCGAGCATCTTCTTTGCTCGGTCTTCAGCACCTAAGTTCTATTACAACACAAATAATCTTATACATGGATTACATCATAGAACTCTAGTAACTTAGTGCTAAAGTAAGTTTTGACATATCAAAACATAAAATTAAGGAGGTAACTAATACTTTGTTCCTAACAATTTATCCATTTTTGATATTGTCAAAACTACTATCTAGAGTCAGAAAGAAAAGGAAGCATGGTATACTAAGTTTACAAAGACATTGCTCATTATACGAGTCCTAATTTCTGACCTATTACACATGGTCTTCCCCCTGAATTGGAGAGGAATTTCTTGATTTAAACCAATAGAGCGAGAAGTAAGTTTGCTGCTCACTCATAGGAAAAGTGAGTTCAGCCAGGTATAAGCATAGAAAAGTAAGGGAGAGAGAAAGAGAGATAGACAATGAGGGATTGTCTAAAGGTTAATTTCCAAACTTAAATTAATATGTAAAGAGAATACATTTACAATGCAAGCCAGAAAACTAAGCTTGTAAAGAGATATAAAAAACCTTTGTACTAGAAGAATCATAGAGGAGGAGGATCAGATGCAGATGGTTTTGATCCAGAAAATTTTGAGGCAAGATCCACCAGTGTATTGAACTGTTCCTGCCTCTTCTTCTCTTCGGCCTCTTCTTTCATCCTTTGCTCTTCCTTTTCTTTTTGCCTTTACTCTTCCCCCTTTGTGACAATATCAACAAGGGTCGAGAGAGTGGACTTGATCATTGATATAGACTTGGAATTTTTTGCCTCCTTCTGCTCTACACGAGCCTTGATCTCATCGATTTGATTCTAGACTAAGGCTAGCATCTGAGTCATCATAGCAATAGGCACAACATCTCCACCAGAAACTTGAATAGCCAACTCATGCATCACAAATATCACGACTAGAAGCCTGGATCGCTCCTCATCAAGCCTGGAAAGCACTTCTTCGGCCTTCCGCCTTATATTTGCCTCCTCCTGCTGCCTGAAAAGCTCCTCTTCTTCTATGCACTTTCACTCGACTTCCTCTTGTTGCGTGTTGAGCTCTTCTTCTTCTTATTTTATTTTGAGCTCAGCTTCTCTCTACAATTGAGCAAGTTCTTCTTCTGCTTTGCGTTGATGCTCAACTTCTTGCAGCCTCCTTCGCTCTTTCTCTGCTTTCTGCTTGAGCTTGACCTTTTGTCGTACCCTTACGAGGTGATCTTCTTTCTGCATATGCTCAGTTTCCTACCTGCCCTGAGTTTCTAAGCCTCGATTTTGCTTTGAATCATCCTCTGTACTCTGATTAGATTGGCAGCCTGAGTAAGACTCGCACGAGTGGAAGTGATGGCACTGATGAGCGCGGTTGCTCGCTCACCGGTCTGTTGGATAGTCAGTTGAGTGCACAGAGCCATGGTCTACTCTAGTTCTGCCTTCTTTGTCTCCGCAGTAGTCAGCTCTTCAGATTTGTGCTTTATTTCAGCTTCAATACTCAATAGTTGCTCTTGAAGTTTTAGTAGCTTTTCTTTCTTGGCAAATATAATCCTCTGATTATCCTCCGGAGTGGAAGCTGAAGCTGACTCTGCGTCGAATCAAGTCAGCACAAGAGAAGAGTTAGTATGAGAAGGGTGAACCTGAGTGAGTGGTCAGGCAGAGATGGGGCCTTCCGGAACAAAATGATAATCAGAGGGGGGTAATTTGTGAGCATCCAAGGGAAAGTTGAGTGTGTTGAAAGTTTCAGCTCTGTAGGCGCGGATAGCCAGCAACCTCATCCTTATTTCCCCCTCATTCATCTGCCGCCTCTCCGTTTGGGCACTCCACTCATTTGCCCATGCCTCCTTTAACCTCCAGAAGGTTAGTCCTAACCTAGCTAGCATGACAGATAGATCTTCTGTGTTGAGCTCGTGCCTTGCTATGTCGAATCTTCTCCAACTTCTGAATTCCATTCGTAGTACGTCACAAGGAATGGTGTCCTCGAGCAGAAGATCAGGGTAGAGCAAGTAGATTTCTTTGGTTACTCTCCACTCTATCCTTTGCAAGATCTCAGCAGCCCTGGGGATAAGCTTGGTATCTCCTATGTCAGTTTTATTTATTGATGAGCACCAGCTCCTTAGCCACTGAGAGGAGGACTCAGGATGGTGTAACCCACTTAATGGAATTTTTTACTCTGGGAGCTGACTGGGCTCGACGGACAACTCTTTGTCCCTTCTGGTATCCCATGGATGGCACCTCCAGACTTCGTGCATGTCTCGTTCATGATTAAATTCCATTGCCCAGATTAACTATTGGAAATCTAACTCTGTTGCAAACTTTATTAATTCTGAACTGGTTGCACAGGGATTCGATAATCAATCATTTATTGTGCAACAAGATTTAATCCTACAAGATGAAGGAATTAAATTTGATTAAATTCGAAAATCAAGAGAGAGAAAGAAGAAGAAAAATCCTCCAGATCTTATCTTCTGATATGTATCCCTTGCTCCGATTGGGATATCTGGGGAAGATTCCTTCCGGATATCAAGCCAACTGAAAAGCATAATTTCCCTACCTTAGCTCAGATCATGTTACCTTGTACAACTCCCAATTCTCTAGTTTTCTGCTAAGCAACTTATGATCGTGTGGTGTATTGTGATCTGAGTATCTGAACTGTATTTATAGAAGAATTCTTATCCCTATTAGGTTTAAGCTTTTTATGGGCCAGACCAGGGAACGGTACGCAAATAAAAAAAGGTCTATCAATTAATTAATTTTCTTATTCAACCCAGAATATAATTAATTAATTAACACTAATTCATGCCACTAGAGAATCAATATTGTCCTACCCCTTTGGTACTACGTTATCAGGAACGGGTCGCATAAGCTCGATATATCCCCATATTTAAGGTTATAGATAATCATTAATTAATTTAGGCTCTCACAAGCCAATAAATTAATTTACATCTTTCGCATTATATTCGTTTAACCAATCAACAATACCACTATCCGCTTTTTATGTTCATAATTTTGACCATTGTATTGATTTTCGTTTGTATCTTTTTCTCACTCTTATAGTTAACATGTATGAGATAGCCTTATGCAATTGTGCCTTCAACTAGGCATCATCATATGGGGACTCTACTACTTTATCGCGATTTATGCATGGTTGTGCCAACAAATCTTGAGTGGGTCAAGCTATATAAGCTGCTTGTTGTGTATTTTATGCTAAAAGAATTAATTGCAGTGTATATACATTTGACTTATGTCATATCTGTGAACAAACATACTTGCAAGAACAATGGAATCATCGTTGATAGGAAATCATATAACGTGTAGAAGATCACGAAGACTGTATGAATCATTTAACCTAATAAGATATAAAATAATGATATCACAGCCAAGACAACGTCGAGGATTAGTTTGTCAGTGTAGGTTGTAGCATAGTCAGAAAGAAGTGGTTTGTAATGATAGCTTGATTTGTTGTTACCTGTGGTTCTGTATTGGTAAGACCATAGTGAGATGCATTTTTCTGACTGACTTCGGAAGAAACAAGATCTCGTAATTTGGTTGAGTCTGAATCCTAACAAAGGTTCAGAAGTATGTATGGGTTCTATGTCATTTTGACTTGCCATGTTGGAGAGATTAATTACGTGCTTGTATACCTATATCTTGGGTGAAAGAAACTTGAGTATAACGTTATGATGATTGGTGGTAGATTACCAAATGCGAGTAATAGGATGTGGACAATCTTTGAGGAGCTTAAAGAGGTACGTCGTGCTGATGTTCTGCAGGCTAGGGATAATAAGATATTAATTAATTGTTGGAAGGATGTCAGAAACTCTAATTAATTAGTGAATATCCGGTAACCTTAAATATTTGGATTCACCAAGTTGATGCAACCCGTTCCTCATAATGTTATAATAAAAGAGAAGGTCGGTATTAATTATATGGTGGAATGAATTAATATTAACTAATTAATTAATTATGTTCTGGGTTGTGATCATGGAAATTAATTAATTCATAGGTCCACTTTATTATTTGCATTAGGTCTCATGTCTTGCCCAATATAATTGTTAAAGGGAGCCCACTAGGGTTTTAACCCTAGATATATAAATAGTTCATTCTCTTATAAGATTTTATAAGTCACAACAACGAAAACCCTAGAGGAGAGAGAGAGAGATACAGAGAGAGAGAGAGAGAGAGAGAGAGGGCGGTGCCACTTGTAGTGGGAGAAGAAGAAATTTGACTCTATCTCATGCAGTGCAATTTTGCGGAATCTTCACAAAGCCGGATTGGAAAAACTAAGGGACACAGATCTGATCTGGAGGAGCACAACATTTGTTTTCTCTATTTTCAATTTTCAATTTCTAGATTATTTATTTCTCTTTTCACAGATTCAATTGATACCCGTGGTGAAATCGGATTTGGATTAAACAAGGTTTACAATCAAACCCTACGAAGTTAAGGTATATCAGGATCCACTGCATTAAATTTACAGGAGCATGCATATCATTTTCATCGAATTGTAATTATTTTGATATCCATGAATGGTCCTGGTGAATGGATTAGTGATCGAGTTCACTACAAAAATCCTTACAATTGGTATCAGAGCCAAATTATGTTTCATGGCTCTATAGGTAAAATAATTGTGCGATTTTTACATGGTTGAATATTTTACTATTGTGGATGGCTCTGTTGATTTATGCATGTTTTAACGGAGGAAATTGGTGGTGTGTGGCTGTCTCGCGGTGTCGCAGGCACACAACAAGCAGTAGCCATGGTAGGTGGCTATGGAAGTGAAGCAGAAGCAATAGGCAACGAGGAATGTAGGCGATGTGCACCGAGCAGCGGGGTCACTAGTGGTAGCGCACGTTGGCAACAAGAGCACGTTGGAAACAAGCGCGCGATAGGCAGCGAGGCTAAAGAGGCAAGCTATGGCGCGGTCGAGGGTGTCTGGTGATGCAAACCCTAATTAGGCTTTGCCCTGTGCAGCCTTTTCCTGAAGCTGTTGACGGTGCACGGCATCCACTTATGTTGGTGGGTGTCACGGCGAGTGCAGGAACTATGGGTGGCGTGGGCAACAGCTGCGGCGGCAAGCACACTTTTTAGCCATGTCAATTGATGCCCACTGCGGCGAATGATGCTGACAATCATCAGCGGCAGGCAGTGGTCAGCAGCGGCAGTTGGGTGGTTGGCGACTGGTGACGTATTGTGTTGCAATTCTATATATTGGGCCCAGTTTGCAAACCTTAAACCCTAAAGCCCAATTTGATCAGTTTTCTGACATAAAGGCCCAGAAGGCTTGAAGATCTGAATTTTATTCGAAGATCTGGATTACGGTACTATACTTTAAATATGTTTATAACTGGTAAAATATAATTTATGATAGCATGAAAATTATATGTGCACAATTGAAACGTTTTGAATTAAAAACACGAAGCAAGATTTTTTAATATAAATCAACAGATCTTCATAAATGTGTCCTAGATTGTAAGTGGGCCTCTCGTCTTAGTAAACGTCTACGAGTGTAATTCTTGGAGGTTGATGGGCTGCAATTGTTGGGATTTCTAAACAAAAAAATTAAATTATGTGAATGGTGGGAGCGCTTGTGCGTAAATGTCTACGAGTGTAGCTTGCGTACTTGAGTTTCTCATTGGCATTCTTGGATTGGTATAAATTGAATATACCAAAGGTTACAACAGTCATGCGGTATGGGCTTAGTTTCTTAAGGTTACAACAGTCATGCGGTATGGGCCTAGGTTACAATCAGAAGGAGGAATCTTCATCAATCAGAAGAAGTGCACCAAGGACTTGATCAACAAGTTTTTCCCCGAGAAGGCCAAGCCCTTGAGGATTCCTATGAGCCCCAGTGCTAAGATCAACCTTGATGAAGAAGGAGAAGCAGTCAATCTAACTAGTTACAGAGGCTTTATTGGATCATTGCTATATCTAACTTCAAGTAGGCCGAATATTTCCTACTCGGTTGGAGTATGTGCGAAGTTTCAAGCCAATCCTATGAAGTCGCACACGGAGGCTACAAGAAGGATTGTGAAATACCTTAAAGGAACAAAGTCCTCAGGTATTTGGTATCTCAAAACTGACGAGCTTACTCTCAATGCTTATTCTGATTCAGATTTTGTAGGAAGCCGAATTGATACGAAGAGCACAAGTGTAACTTGTTAGTTCCTAGGACATAAACTCATAAGTTATTTTAACAAGAAGCAGCATTTCGTAGCTACATCTACAACCGAAGTTGAGTATGCAGTCGCTGCTAATTGTTGTGCTCAAGTGCTATGGATCAAGCAACAATTGCTTGATTCTGAGGTCGAAACTGGTGTGTTCCAATCAATTGTGACAATAGTAGTGATATGTGTATCACAAAGAACCCAGTACACCACTCAAGAACCAAGAATATTGACATCAGACATCAGACATCACTTTATCAGTGATCATGTCGAGAAGAAGGATGTGTACATCGAATACATTCGTACTGAAGATCAATTGGCGAATATCTTCACCAAACCACTCCCAGAGACCAGATTGAAGGAGTTATGCATCAAACTTTGTTTGTTAGAATTTGGTGAGATATCAATTGAAGAGGAGTAGATGCAGAATAAAACTAAGTCCTAGCTCTTAGTTTTCTGGTTTTCTTACTTTCTTAGAAGTCTAAGTATGGTGGATGACGTACTAACAAAACTGAGTCCCAGCTATCAGTCCGACTTGCTAGAAAGTTAAATCGTTCGATTGTTTTAAGTGGTGTCACCAACACGTTCCAAATTGAGTTTTTAATTTTTAATTGGTGTCTACAATACTAACTTTTGAAAAAACAAGTTTTCGCTCTCCATACTAGCTCTCAAGAAAAACCAAGTTTTGGTTTCTATACTTAGCATATTTTTGAAGGATTTTTGTGGAATTAAACTGAGTTTCAACTCTCAATTTAGGAACTGAGTCTTACTCAGTAAGAGTATAAAGGTGGGGTTTTCAAATTTAAACAGTGGCTTATCCAATACGACACATAATATGCATAGCAGGCGGTGACAAATCTGAGCGTGTCACGTGGACGACCTCGCTCCCCACATCGGATATGTTAAAACTAGTCCAAATGACGCCCATTCCCAGCCGTTGATATTAAATTTGTTGACTTATCAAGAGCTGTTGGATCTGTATCATTCAAATCTATATATAGAAACTGATCACCGACGGTTAATCCTTTATCACTTTGCCATTTTTATAGCTCTTAAGAACTTTCATCTTTCCAGATTTTACTCAGAGCATTCAAGACTATTGACAAAAATTCTCAGATGTATTATCAATCATCACTCTCTATCATGCCAAAGAAAACCAAAACCCCCCAAAAGTTGGTCGGAGATACCTCTACATCAGGCCGAGAAGAAGAATTTGTGGTTTATGAAGATCAGCCATATAGCCAAATACTGAAGTTGTTCAGAGATGCTCCTAAGAAACTCTCTCCGGAGCAGAGGAGAGCAGCTCAGGTTGTGAAAGAAAAATTTTTGAATGTGGACGATGTGGAAGAGGCATGTCCAGACAGTCATCTTGCGACCAAACTTATTAGAGAAACGATTGTGTATTATCTACGAGCATGACCGAGGATATTCCATCCCTACTTGATGGCTTAGTTCTGTGCAAACGCCGTAATGGACGAAGATAAAAATGTCTTCACTACCAATGTGTTTGGAACCAAAATCAGAGTAACCCCTCGGTTACTCAAGAAGATGTTCCATCTCAGGAACCGAGGCACCTCAATTTATGTGTACATGGAGGGGCACTGGATTGATTGGAAGAGGGATGAAATCACAACTAGGTGGAAGATGAACCAAAAGATGAATGAGTTCGACCTCTTTACAAGTTTCATGCTGATATCGCGATCCGCATGCTCTAGTGCGAGGTGGGATCTTTTTTCGGAGATGAGCAAAAATAAGTACTCACTTCTTATTGTCATTGATGTTGAAGTACATGATAATTGGGCGGAATTCATTTTTGAGAGGTTGCTGGATTACGTGGACAGGCATTCCAGCATCGAGTAAACCACCAATTTGCCACCAACGTACGCTTCGGCCTTAAGGTGAGCTAGTTGCTGGAGAAACTGTTGCCAGCAATGGATGAGGGAGAAGTGTTGATCCCAACTGACTTTATCCCGACAAAGTCAGTGGTGGGAGAACCTAGTGAGACTGAGGATGATGATGAAGATGGTGGTGGAGATAGGCCAGTAGAGACTGCAGCTCAGCAGGAGGAGAGCTTGCAGAAGGCGATGGAAGACCTCCCCCTTGAAAAATCATGGGGAGTATCCGAACAAGCTAAAGAAGAAGAGGCTAAGGAAGAAGTTTGGAGGAGAGCACTTAGCTCAGTCTGTGCAGGGGTCTGCTCTGTTCAAGGGCCGAATCACCATTAATATCCCCAATAAGCCCCGAACTGAGGTGATCCGACCTCTGAAGAGGAAGAAGAGAGAGGTAGAGGTCGCGGGGAAGGGGAAGGAGAAGATCAAGGAGTCTTCCACCAGCCATAAGCTGACTTTTCAAGCACCAAAGGTGGAAATCCCTCAAGAGATGAATATTCCTTTCTCATCTTATACTCCTGAGGTGAGGACCTTTGAAGACCTCTGCGGGGAAGCTTAGGGTGTCGACCAACACCCAGAAAGACAATTTGAGCAACCCATGGTTGATGTTGTTTTAGAGGCGGATTTGATCGACCGTGCGACTAACCCAGTAAAATCGGCGGAAGGAGGTGGAGAGAAAGAAGCTGAGAAGAAGACTCAGCATGCCCCGGATATCCTAGAGAAATATATTTAGGTGCATGTTGAGGAATCGTCCTGGCAATTGCTCGCGATATGGTGGAAGAGCAGGAGAAAGAAGGAGAGGATGAGCGGGCGACCACCCCGTCACAACTGGTGGAGTAGGAGAATGAGCAGGAGGAGGGGCAGGAGAATGAGAAGGGAAAGGGCCTAGAACTGGGAAACTAACCCCCCAGTTTGAGAGTGCAACTGCTTGTAAAAACTTCCGCTGCATAATTATTCGTACTTTGATCAGGGACCAACAAGTGGTATCAGAGCAGGTTTGTCTTTCTAGACTGTCCCATTTTGAGTCGCTAAGGACTGAATCCATATTTCTTTGCACTCTTATTTGTTTGTTAAGTGTGATTAGCGAGCAGATTATATTAAGATAATGATGAATTATCCAAGTCTTCCCAAGTACAACCCAGAGAAGTTCGAGGTATGGAAGAAGAGGTTCCGCATCCAACTAAGGGCTCAGCATTTAGAGATGGATGAAGTCTTGAAGAATGGACCTTTAAAGATCCAGAAGATTAGTATCCAGCTCGGAGGACAAGATGATCAAGGTGTTCAAATGGTCGACAAGCCACCAGAAAAGTGGACACTTGAAGACAAGAAACGTCATCAGCTTGATCCCATCGCACAGGAAATGATCATGCAATCTCTACCTGAATCTCTCATGGACGAAGCCATAGAGAACAACAGTGCTAAAGAGCTATGGGATTGGATCAATGAGCTCCAAAAAAAAAACCGAAGTAACGAAACGCAATAAGTAACAAATATATAAAAGAAACTGAAGTAATGAAACACAATAAGAAACAAATGTGCGTTGACAAATACAAAACTTCCAAATGCTGCCTGGTAAAACGATCAAATCAATGAAAGCTAGGTTCAACACCATTGTTAGTTAGATGAAAGGTCTTGAAAAAGAAGAAAGTGTGGCTAACATGAACACCAAAATTCTTTCGAGAATGCAGAATGCCCAAGGAAGACTGGTTTGTCAAAACCACCATTTTAAAGACCATGGATCTCTCGAAAATGTACACCAAATAGTTGTTTGCTGAACTTCAAGCCCATAAATGGGATATTCAAATGGCGAACAAAAATGAAGTTGTAAGAACCCTGAATTTAGCGGCCTATGATGACGTTGCATTCTTCGTAAAGAGAGATTTCCAAAGACGATAGAAGAAGCTAGTTCAATTTGAGAAAACTGCCTATCAATCCTCACCAGCGAATGATACCTCCACCTTGAATCAGAAGAAGGAAACTGACTTGTCAGTTGCTGAACTGGAGGAACAGATGGTGAACCTGGCCGTACTTCTCGAGAAGGCTAAAGCATAAGGAAAGGAAGCTAAGTCCAGTGAGAAAAGGTTTACAAAGAGAGAGCCACGCATGTGCTATGAATGCAACTCTCCAGATCACTGGAAATACGAATTCCCTCTAGTTTCTCAAGAGGAGAGAGACAGACTAAGGAAGGTTTTTGAAAGGAGAGCTTCTAAAGTTGTGGCCCATGCGATGCTGTCCAGAACAGAAGTGCCAAACATCCCAGATCATGATGAAGGTTATTATACATCTGAGGATGAGAATGACGAGGAAGCATTCCTGGCTTTCATGGCACCTGTGGATGTAGATGTTACAGATGAAGAAGACGACGCTTCAAACTGTGAAATAGTGGTAACAACTCATCTACCCTTATCACTTGCATCTACACATATAGATGAGAGCTCTGAATTTTGTCTCTCAAATTAAGAAGATGATTCTCTTGAAAACATTATAAAAGAGGTTGAAAAGTTTCATGAAATTAAAGATGCATTAGCTAATGAAAACGCCTCACTGAAATCAGAGATTTCAGTTTTGATCGATGAAGTCGCAAGATCGAGGTCAGTCAGTGAGGAATTTGAAAAACTGAAGGAAGAACATTCCAAACTACTTAAAAGTTTTGAAAAAGTTTCAATGGAATGTGATTCCTTGAAGAAACTTGAGCCAGTTAAATGCGATTGTACTTTAAAAAAGAGCTCAAGAAAATTAGATGAAATTTTGAATGCTTAAAAACAACCATCCGATAAACACGAAATTGGATTTATGGAGCACCAAAATGAAAAGGTTTTGAGCGAACATGTATCTACTTCTAGAACTATGAAAACATTTTTAAGTTCAGTCCAAGCCAAACTTTGTTCAGGCAAAGTGTTGGAAAAAGGAAAAGTCAAATCCAAAGAGTCAGTCAGACAAAATGACAAGACCAAATGTTGAGAGGAAAACTGACTTTTCTTTAAAACTAGATAAGCGTAATGTTCAAAATGCAAGGAATCCAGTTTTACCAACAAGAACGACTGAGCAACACGTAAATGTTGCAAGGAAGTTAGTTCGACAACCGAATAGAAATCCGAGAGGTTATAATATAACTCAATTTCATTATAACAGTTATTCGAATAGGAGGAACACCTATTCGAGGCCTGAGTCGAGACAGTTTTACTCTCAAAAGACTATGATGGCTAAACACCCGAGAACTATTTCTCAAGACTTTTTAAAGAACAACAAATTCAGAAAGAGTTCACACACCACAACCTTTCCTAACATGCATCCAAACAACATACAATATTTTAGGAGAAAGGTTAACCATTCACTAAAGAATGATTCAGTTTCACAAACTGTAAAAGTGAAACAAGTCTGGATATAAAAAAAGATTGATCAAGAAAACTGATTTTGCAGGACCCGAAAGGATGCGGGGACCTAAATGAAATTTTCTGTCTTGCAGGGACAAAGTTCTCAGAAGAAAGCAAGATCATGGATTTTGGATAGCGGGTGCTCGGCACACATGATAGGACAAAAGGATCTACTCAATAATCTTGTGATGTGAAGAGGACCATCTGTCACTTTTGGGAACAAGGCCAAGGGTCGAGTAGTTGGAATGGGATGCGTGGAACACAATGGCATAATCATCAAGAATGTGTCCCTAGTCACCAATCTGAAGCACAATCTTCTAAGCATCAGCCATTTGAGCGAAAGTGGCTACATTGTCAGTTTTGAAGAATCAGAGTGCCACATCATAGACAAGCTGACCCACAAGATCATGATCAGTGGCATCAGGAAAGGAGGTCTTTATGTTATAGATTGGTCCAGTGGAGAATAAGGAACCTGCCTCGTGGTGCAAAGTTCTTTAGATGGTGTAATCGGGTTGTGGCACAAAAGATTGAGTTACCTGAACTTCAACTCGATCAGACATCTTGCAAAACACAATTTAATTGAAAGACTGCCGCAGAAGAAGTTCCAAAAAGAAGGAGTCTGTAAAGCTTGCCAGCTCGAAAAATAGACAAGAGCCTCGTTCAAGAACAGACCAATTACAACAAGCACAGATCGAATTCTGGAACTGCTTCACATGGATTTGTTTGGTCCAGTTACTCCACCCACGATTGGAGGAAGGAAATACTCATTAGTAGTTGTTGGCGACTACTCAAGATATACGTGGGTAGTGATGCTCAAATCCAAGGATGAAGTCAAGATTACACTACCATAACTGATTACCCATCTTCAAAATGAAAAAGGGGTGACAGTTAAGAGGATAAGGTCCGATAATGGACTGGAGTTTTGCAATGGACCATTTATGGATTTTTGCGCAGAGATTGGGATTGGACATGAGAAGTCTACTCCAAGAACTCCTCACCAAAATGGATTTGCTGAGCGAAGAAATAGAACACTCAAAGAAACAGTGAGGACCATGTTGGCCGAGACCGATCTTGGAAAAATATTTTGGGGAGAAGCCTTGATGATAGCTTGCTACACGCAAAATCAAAGTGCATTCAACACGCGGCTGCACAAGACTCCCTACGAGATATACAATGTTCGTAAGCCTTCTATAGCTCATCTTCGTGCATTCGGTTCTCCATGTTATATTCATAACAATGGGAAGTCCAAATTGAATACCTTCAGCCCTAAGGTTGATGAAGGTGTGTTCCTCGGCTATGAACACCCTTCATATAAGGAATATAGGGTATTCACTAAGACAACCCAACATGTGGAGATAACATGTCATGTTGTTTTTTATGAAGTTACTTTAGTGCGCAGGACTGTTCACGAACTGGGTCTTAAAAATCATGAGATCAAGGATGTTAATGAGGAACCTAAAACTGATATTGATCATAATCGAATAAATCCTCTGACTAGATCTATGAATGATGATTCTGAGACTCCAGGTGCCTCGGCTGAACCTCAAACAACCAAGAGGGCTAATGATACTAATGTCATTGATGAGGCCTTAAAGTTAATAAACATAGAAGATCAAAATGAAGAGAAGCCACCTGAAGTCAATGCAACAATTTTGGAGGTAGAGAAACCTGAAGCCAAGGAAGTCAACCTTGAAGAAACTGAGGTAGCAGCTCCAGCTGACCAACCAGTTGCTGAGCAGAATCCAGTTTCAAAACATAAAGGTGAACCATCTCACCAAGAATCCCCAGCAGTTTCTGAGACTCCAGTAGCTCCCGTTGAAGCCGTACCTGTAAAGAAGCCGAGTTGGCTAAGTGATCATCTTATAGAAGCTGTTCTAGATGATGTGGGAAATCCTGTTCAAACAAGACAAGGCACTGCATCGATGTATTGTTTCATATCCCAGATTGAACCCATGAAGATCAATGAAGCTCTTCAATCAACGGATTGGATTAATGCGATGCAAGAGGAACTATAAGACCTCACTCGCAACAATGTGTGGTACCTGGTGGATAGACCAACACATCAATCCATAATTCGTACCAAATAGGTCATCAAGAACAAAAGAGACGAGACTGGCACCATCGTTCGAAACAAAGCAAGATTGGTTGCCAAAGGATACACTCTATGCGAAGGGATAAACTTCGATAAAATGTTCGCACCAGTTGCCAGGCTGGAAGCCATTCGTCTATTCTTGGCGTATGCAGCTTATAATAACTTCACAGTTTTCCAAATGGATGTGAAGAGTGTCTTCCTCAATGGCGTATTGAAGGAAGAAGTCTACGTCAAACAACCGCCAGGTTTCGAGCAAGGAAACCAAGTCTACAAGCTCCTAGAGCATGATATGAAACTCTCTCATAGATGGAGAGGACATCATGCTGGTCCAAATTTATGTAGATGACATTATCTTTGGCAGCAAGAACTTAAGTCTTTGAGAGTAGTTTGCCCAGTTGATGCAAAATAAATTTTAAATGAGTATGATGGGCAAAATGACATATTTTCTTGGATTGCTAGTTGATCAGTCCGATGAAGCAATTTTCATAAGTAAGAAGAAATATACTCAAGATTTGATCATCAAATTTTGTCCAGAGAAGACAAAGTCCTTGAGAATTCCCATGAGTACCAGTTCTCAACTCTTGATGAAGAAGGAGAACCAATCAATCCAACTGCTTATCGAGGGATCATTGGATCATTGTTGTATCTAACTACCAGCAGACCAAGTATCTCTTATGATGTGGGAGTGTGCGCAAGATTCCAGGCGAATCCTAAGAAGTCCCACCTGGAAGCAGCGAAGAGATCGTGAGATATCTGAAGAAGACTGAGTCTTTAGGTATTTGGTATCCCAAAATTGATGGAATCATGCTGAATGGATTCTCGGATTCAGATTTTAGAGGCTGCATATTCGATTAGAAGATGACAAGTGGAACTTGTCAGTTCCTAGGGCATAAACTAATCAGTTGGTTCAGCAAGAAGCAGCATTCAGTGGCCACGTCAACCACTGAAGCTGAATACATTGCAGCTACCAGTTGTTGTGCTCAAGTGCTTTGGATAAAGCAGCAACTCAAGGATTATGGGATAGAAACTGGATGTGTACCCATTTACTGTGACAACAACAATGCAGTTTGCATTTCAAAAAATCCAGTTCTACACCCCAGGACTAAGCACATTGATATTCGTCATCATTTCATTCGAGATCATGTTGAGAAAGAGGATATCTCGGTGGAATATATAAGAACGGAAGACCAGTTAGCAGATATTTTCACAAAACCGTTAACTGAGGCTCGATTCAAAGAGCTATGCATCAAACTAGGTCTATTAGAGTTTGATGAAATCTCAAAGAAAAGAGATGAAAACTGAGCGATGCAAAACTGGTTAGCTTATTAGTTAAGTTAGTTATGTTGTATTAAAGAACAGTTTTCTCTATACTAAGAAAGGAGAGAACGATTTTCATTGATATAAAAGGAGGGGTAAACATTTCAATAGAAATTAAAAAGAAATCAAAACAACATAATTTCACAAAAGTTTTGTTTGAAGCAAACATCAAGAGTGCGGACACCTCGGTAGATAGAAGTTGGAGTCTTCATTGTTGGACCTGCCTTCGATGAGGAAGGGAATCTACTGCTCTAGGAGCTTGCTCAGCTGCATTCCAAAAGGAATGGTGACATCCGACAGATTCTCGAAGGCATACTTCACCCGGTCAAAGATGAAGGAAGCCCAATCGACTTCTCCTTCATCCACGAAAGTCATCATTGCCTTCCACACCGGAGGAGAAATGTCAGTGTCCAATGGAGAGTTCCCGATGACCATCCGGTTGATGATGTCAAAAGTGAGGCGATATCGCGATATTAGGAACCTCAATGGAGCCGTTGGATAAAAACCGACATCCATAGCCCTCCATCGCTGCCCGGCCGACCACTCATGCGCCGTTTCTTCCTTGAGGTAGTCCATGACTGGCGCCCCACTGTGCGGAAGGCCAAAGCTCACAGCAAAATGTTCAGCAGTCCAACAAAACTCGTGGTTGTTGAAATTACAGAAGATTTCATTCTCCTCCTTAACAATGGTATTGTAAGCAAACACCTCCAGCACGTCTGTATGGAAGGAGAAAGGCTTTGTGGACACAAAAGTCTCAAGGCCGTTTGTAATGAGATCCACCATCGCCATGTTATAAATTCTTGGATTTTCCAAGTGCTGAACAGCTAAGCCATGCTGGTTTAAGATCTTGTTTCGTTCAATGGAGATTCTAGCGATGTCGCTGGGAGAAGACATTTTTTGGATGATTTGATTTATTTATGGAAATAAAAAAGGATGAGTTGTGTGCATTCCTTTGTTCTTAAAAAGAGGTATTCATAGACAAACTCGCGCATCTATCGAAAGGATGTAAATCCACTTAAATGCAGGACATGACTCTTCATGGTTCAGAGTCAGATGTTGATAAGTCTACATTCAATGCCCAACAACTGAATCGAGCCATCCATGTATGGACATGTAGCCAATAGGCTAGAAGGCTAAGAGTTCAGAGTCAGTGAGTTGTCAAACCGTGGATGTACGGTTTCGCAAACTTCGCATTAATTCCTAATGAAGAACTTCAGGAACTGAGTGCTTACAAAACTGCATGAAGAAACTGTAGAGAGCCACAGTTTCAACTGTCGAGATAGAGGACAGTTTCTAACTGGAAGCTAAAGTGACAGTTGTTCAGTTTTTTCAATAGGGACAGTTACGAACTGTCTTAAGCAGTTTAATAAAGCCATGGGATAGGGAAAACTGAGCGTGGTCAAGGGCGCAAATTTTAATTTGGCCGAAATCATTGGCTGCACGTCGCAATACAAATGGAAGCACAAAGGCATATTAAACGGAGCCATATCTCCCATCCTACACGCTACTGAACGGCACACCAGAGATGTGAACAGTCGCCTATGTCAGCATCTATCTCAGTTCTCAATCACAAAAAGGGGTTTCAATCTCAGTCATGGATCTTTATGATTGATTGATCAGCAAAAACCTCTTAAACCATTTTTGTCTTCATCTTCGACACTTTTATATGACTCTATACTCTCTGCAACTCAATTTTCAGAAATCCCTAAGCTTTCAACCTTCAAATCTCTCGAAATCATCCACATTACATCTGTAAACATGCCGAAAAAGAAGACTCAAAAAATTGAAGGCACCAGCATGTCCGATAACCTTGAGATATTTATAGCCACGTAGAAAACTCCGGACGTGATTTAGTTCGAATCGTGCGAGATGATGTTTACTTGTATGGAATCACCAAACATCAAATTCGCGTGTCCCAAGTAGTAAAAGAGAAGATTTTGAACTGGAAGGAATTTACATCGATCTCATCAGATTAGGCGATTACTACTGAGCTTTCTAAGAAGCTCATGGCGGAGAAATTGACGCAATTCTTAACTACGACTCCAAGAAGGTTCAAACCATATCATGTTGCTGAGTTCTACGAGCATGCGATAATTGACAAAGATCAACGATTTTTCAAGATGAAAGTTGCAAAGAAGGAGATAGAGGTTGATCCTAATCTCATAGCCCGATATTTTCATCTGCCCAAAGTAGGGGTCCACATTGCTAGTTATCTCGATGATGACAAGAATGCTATGAAGAACCATTGGGCCAAGTGGAAGAAGCCAGATAATAATGAAGGTTTCATAGCTGCCACAAAGGTGTTTGAATTTCAGCCACTCTATAAAACGCTCATTGAGATCGCACTGAGGATGCTGTATTGTGGCGCCGGATCCTTCTCCGAGTTAAGCCAGTCCAAATATGCCTTGATGATGGCTCTTGATGACTGCCCTGGAGAAAACTGGGCAGAATATATATTTGGACAATTATTGGAGAATGCGATGAAAAACAAGGGCATCAGAAAAGATGGGAATTTTTCTTCGAGTGTTAGTTTTGGTTTGATGGTCAGCTACCTTCTTGAGAGTATTCTAGGTATTCAAAGAGAAGGGGAAGACCTTATGCCCTCAGATTTCATCCCACCTAAGAATCCAGTCTACCGTACAATCCAAAGAACTGACAAAGATGATAAAGACGATGGGAATGACGATGGGCACGACAGTTTTGATGACAAGGAGGTTGATCAAGAGATAGAAGACAACCTCGCTGCCATTCCGCCAGTTCAAACTGTCGAGAGTGCCAAGAAGCCAAAGAAGAAAACTGGCATCTCAGTTCAGCCAAAAAAGAAAACTATTCAATTTCAAACTACTGAACATACTTAAAAGAAGCAAATGAAGGAAATGAAGTAGCTAAAAGCAAACCTGCAAGAAGGATTACAACGTGCCAGGAAAGGGAAACATACAGTTGCTGAGGAACCTCAATCCAAGAAGAGGAAGGGAGCGGATTTTGATATAATCATAAACTGATCAATATGGTTTTAATATAATGAAAAAATATACTCGGTTTTATCAACTATTGGTTATCTACTTCCCTATATGCTGCAAAATTGTTCAGACATTAACTCTGGTTCTTGCAACCACATCTTTCTGTGTCTAGACTGTTCTCACAACACTAGATCTGTGTTTTCTTACTTGCCTTCATATGTCTATGATAGGTTTTACTTTCCAACACACTATATCAGAACAGGGGTTCTCGCAAGTCTTAGATTCTATGCATCTCTACACTAGAAATCAAGATTAATCACGGCTTCCTCAGCCTAGATCTCCTATCGGTCTCACTATGTGATACCTCTACCTGCCACTATCGTGTTTAAGTGGACAAACATATCAAAATAAAGATCAAATACCAGATTCTACAAAGGAACAACTTTAACATATATTCAAGTAGAAAAACCAGTCAACAACCCGAGCTTAAACGGTTTAGCTCATGCTTACAAAAGATGAATAGAAAATGATATTCGAGTTCATATCTCTAACCATTCACTATTCAAAAATATTAAATAAAACTGGAAATAATGATAAAACTGTTCTAGCTTCTTTCGACAATAACTTCAATTCTCACGAACTCCCCACACTGATTCTCTTCTCTTTTGCTCTCTTTCCGTCTTTTCCAAAATATCTCCTTTGTCTCCTTTCAGCTTCATCCCAACTCTACACTTGGATCCTCAATCTGCCTTCCAGCTCTGGCAGTTCTCCTGGTTGACACCTGTCTTAATTTTGGGACAGGATCTAAAAAGTGCCGAGATCTTGTTTGCTGTGGTCCCGAATGTTTCTCAATAGAGCTCTGGCCATGCTGTTCCTATGCTATGACATTGTATCTATCCTTCATGCTTTACCGTGCTCCAGCATAGTGAAACTTGTGATACTATTTGAACAATTCCTTCGCAAAAACTCATAAGTAACACAAAATGCACAATAAAACCTAAACTTAATAACTTATATGAATCTACTTTTATTTTCCTAATTATCCTACGAAACAAGACCATTCTAAGACATATTTACTAAGTTCGAAACAAAATAATAACTTTTTAGGAGTGTTATCACTCCCCAAACTTAAAATGTTGCTTGTCCCCAAGCAACAATGACTCAAAGGAAATCAAAGCGAACTTACTTTACATAGTCTTGTATCGGAGCTTTCAGTTCACCAAAAAAAAAAAACAAAGAAGAAAAATTTCATTCGTGACTCATAAGTGCTCAAGCTTCAACCACAACAATTTAATAAGTTTAATCCAAGTTATCTAAGCTAGCTTGAAAATCAAAGTTTCAAAACTTTTCAGCAAGATAGCTAACAAATGCTTAAAGTTTAAACTTAACTTCTATTTCAGCCCTAATGCTCATTGATGCCACTATTTTTGACTACCTTTAAACTTTAGCACATTCTCCACTAATGGAGATCGTATCAAATTAAGATCAAAAGGTCTTCATGAGCTTCTAATGTAAAGCTGTGGAAAGGGTAGGGAAATTATGGATAAAGTGACTCATGAATTTAAGAAGCATGCTTTTGGCCTTGCACCTAGAGTTTATTTTGTTAAAACTACAAAAGAAGAGCAGCATGTAAATGACTTTGGTTTCAAACCATTTTCTGCTAGATGGTTGTTTATCCTATATGATTTTCTGATTTTTTTTTATATGTATATAAACATGCTACTTACAGGCTGCAACATAGTTTATTTACAAACAAGCACTCAGGCCTCTACATACTCAATCTATTTCAGTTCTATCCTTCCATTATTTTTTCTAACCTCTAAGTTAAAGAACCTAAGCAAACCTACCTTTCAATTAGGGTGAGTGTATGAGTGTATGGATATTTGGCTCACATCCTTTTCGATTTAAATCAAACAAAAGGCTCCAGGCTCAAATCAAGGTGCAAAGGTAATGAATGCGAAATGAAAGAATCTTCAGCAAGCACAAAGATGAAAAGACGGCCTAAATCATTTCCTAATGCAACACTCATTCTGATTTCGTCTCAAATGTGCTAGCATTTTTCAGGTAGGTGGCATCTCACATGCTATTTTTCTAAGCAAAACTTAAGTATCGGTTAAACTGAAGCATGTAGCATATCAGGTTTTCAAAAACAAGATAAGGACAAACTTTGTATTCCAAGCTAGCCTATCATCCTAATATTAAACTTGAAAATCTTGGGGGCTGACTCTCAATCAACTCAATCATCACTCGTGAAATTTCAAGAAAGAGAGAATACTCACACACCCACATCATCAAGCCCGATACAAGATAATAGACCTACTATTGATACTTCATAAACACTTTCTTACACCACCATCAGAAGCATACCCAAACATTCATCCAAAAACAAAAATCCAAACACAACCAAACATCCTAAAACTACGGGTTCATATAATCACCCAAAACACCACATAACAAGCAAACAAAATAAAACAGAGTCTTTGGATATAAAGTTCAGAAGTGACCACAGTACTCAAGTGGACTTCTTCTTCTTTCCCACAGCAAGCGTCCCTTTTTTAGCCTACACGCGCCTCACTTCTTCCAGAAACTCCTTAGTTTGAAACTGCATTTCCATCATCATGGTTTGGAGATCCTCAAATTCCTTCAGAAGCTGGGTTTTCTACTCAGAAATTTCTTGCAGTTCAGCCTGCAAACCCTGCACAGAACGGTTATTAGTAGATGAGGGTTCCACTCCCTCTTTCTTCTGGGAGTTCTCATGCCTCTGGCGCAAATATTCGACATTGAAAAAGGTCCTCATGATCTTGTGCGGTTCTTCATCATGGAATTGAACTCCAGACTTCTTGCAGAGTTCAGAGATCAAAGAGGGGCAGAAAAGGGGTCCTCGTTCCTTGGAAGCAGAATAGCCGACAACATCAACTAGAAAATGCGACACCCTTCAGAATGATAGCAATCATGAGGATTTGATCCTGACTGATGTAGGTATTGTGAGTAGTCGGGCTGATCCTGTTCTTCAGAAATCTCAACCACAGATTTGCCTCAGAGTGTAGGAACTCGGAGAGCACATATTTGTTGTCCTTTGCTTCATCAATCCACTTTTCTCCCGGTAGTCAGACTACTTTCAGGGCTTCATCCAATTCTTCCTTCGTAGGTACAAAGCACATCTCCTTAAATTCAACTAGGCCCGGTGCATGAGTCCCAAAGACCTCATGAATTGCTTCCTCATTCAACCTCACTTCCTTCCCTCAAACAATGGCAACAATCTCAGACTTCTCAGTCGAGGTTTGTTCACAGTTGGCATAAAATTCCTTGACTAAGGCAATAATGGGAAAAGGCGGTGGGAGCACAAAGCTTTCCCAACCCTGTTGTTCGATTTGCCTCATCACATCCGCAGGCAGCATCTCTAAATTCTAAAAACCTCTCTCAATCAAAAGCTGCAGTTCCATCATGAACTTCATCCTCTCCTTGTGTAACTTGGATGAAAATTTAGGGAGGTTGTCAATTTCATCATGTGTCAGGGCCCTCTCTTCTCCTACCTTCTTCTTGCCCTCTTTGACTTGCTCTTTCTGACTCGGTTTTCTTCCTTTCTGGGGTTTGCTGGATGTTTCACCTTCTTTCACAGCAACAACTTTTATTCTTCTCCCTGTCTTGGGGTTTCTTGGGATTGGTTCTTGCTCACTTTCTGGCACTTCCTCCTCCCTTTTATTCTTTTTGACCTTTTTCTATTGTTGTTTTGGTTCCTCTTCTTTCTCCACAGAGTTGTCTTCTTCTTCATCAAGCTCCTTCTCCTCATCTTCTGACTTTTTTGTTTCTTCTTCTGATCCTTGCTCTTCTGATGCTGCAACATCGTCTTCACTTTCTAAATTCTGCTCATCCTCCAATTCTGTTTCCACTTCCTCACTCTCTTGACTCACCTCTTCTTCCTGTTCCGCATCATCATTCTCTTCATTTTCAGAGCTTTACTCTTCCGAGTGCTTCTTGTCCTCAACCTTCTTTTGTCTGGATTTTTGCTGGGGTAGTTGTTTTCTTTGGGTTGGCTTTTGAGACTGATTTCTCCAACTCTTTCTTTGATAAAGCCGACTTGTTCTTCTTTGCACTCGAGGAGGATGGTGTATACTTCTTCCTTTCTGTTGATTTCCCTTTTTCTTCCTCAGTCACTCACAATTTTTCAGCAGCTTCCACCAGCCTTTGCCTTCTTCGACTTCTCTGACTGTACTTCATTCTTCAAAACGGGTGTCTCTTTCTCTTGTATGTCCACCGGATTGTCCATGCTTGTCTGAGGAAGTTTAGCATTCCTTCTAGCCATGGTGGCCAAAGCAGCCCAGCCAAATCTTCGCACTGGTTTTTCTGGCTCCTTTTCCTTTTTCTTAGGACTCGGGGTTGAACTCTTCTCTGTTAATCCAGGCCTTCTTTTCGCAGGGTTTTTAGTCTTCATTACTGATTTTTCTGTACCCAACCCAATTAAGAAAATAAGCACAAGACAGTTTCACATAAACAATGCACAGATAAATCACCCCTTATTTCATTAAAACAGATTATCTCACAACAAATCATCCAAGTAAAGAAAATACCCTCCCCCAAACTTTATGCTTCAGTATATCATTCAGAAAGTTTGGTTCACAGACTCAGTAAAAATGGTGGGTTTAAGTGATTTCCTTTACTCGAATCAAAATTTTAAGCAATCCATAAACACCCTTTTACAGTCTTGCATGCGTATATCATAGCACATTTTGGCCCTAAGAATCGACTACCCATCATAATCTTGCACCCTTACATACTTTCCAGACATGAAATCCATAGAAATCATCAAACAATTTTCAAAGAAAACAAAATCTTCAACAAATATTTCTGAGAAATAAAAAATTCCAGTTACCGTTGGTTGCATGTTTCCCCATGTTTTCTCCCAAATTTCAACCACAATGACAAGGGACAATGAAAGGAAAGGAGTACTTACAGTGTCTATTTAATTCCACAGCCTTTCCGACTCTCTCTCTTTGCTTTTTCTTTTCCTTCTAACGAATGCTAAAAATGGTGAAGTCTTTTTTAGTTGCAGAGATAATAGAGCAGAATAGTTTTATAAGAATAGTAACACCCCTTCGACTTCCTTTGAAACGACACAATAAAAAAAATTCAAAAGTTACCATTGGTTGCATGTTTCCCCATGTTTTCTCCCAAATTTCAACCACAATGCCAACGAACAATGAAAGGAAAGGAGTATTTACAGTTTCTATTTAATTCCACAGCAATTCAGACTCTCTCTCTCTTTGTTTTTTTCTTTTCCTTCTAACGAATGCTAAAAATGGTGAAGTTTCTTTTGGTTGCAGAGATAATGGAGGAGAATAGTTTTATAAGAATAGTAACACCCCTTCGACTTCATTTGAAACGACACAATAAAAAAATTCAAAAATCAACCACCACAAGAAACCTGCCAAAAAGGTGAGTCTGCCTCCGATGACGTCAGCGGGCAGTTCTCAACGGTTACTTGCGTTCCATGTGTCCACCCTTTGCCACAAAAATTCGTAATTAAATTACTAATGGCGATTTTTTTTTTCTTTTTCTAATCTATTATAAGAATAGATTATAAAATATTCCAAGACAGGGAAATAATTCTACATTTACTCAAGTGCATAAAATCTATCCACCTATAATATTAAGATCATGCTATTTACATATTGTAGCAACAAGAAACAAATACTACCACACTATTAATAAAATAAAAGATAACTTGCAGTAAATTAAAGAACAATACTCCCTGAACCAATTCAATTGTATCTCCATGAAGTTTTTCTCTGTTAGCTCGGGGGTTCTGATGCTTAAGGCTCTTTAGTGGAAATGGAAGCCTTCTCTCTATCTATGCTTCCTCCATGATAATGCATCACCCTAGCTCCATTCACTTTGAATGTTTCTCCAGTATCCTCACTCTTCAAATCAACTGCTCCATGTGGATACACCCTAACCATTGTGAAAGGTCCTTACCACTGAGATTTCAGCTTCCCTGGAAACAACCTCAATGTAGATTTGAATAATAGATCTTTCTGACCTTCTTCAAACTTCCTCTCTGAAATCTTGTTGTCATGCCACTTCTTGACCTTCTACCTGTATAGTTTAGCATTTTCATACGATTGCAACCTTAATTCATCAAGCTCATTCAGTTGCAACATTCTCTTTGCGCCACTACACTTTGGATCCAAATTCAACTTCCTTGTTGCCCAATATGATTAATGTTCCAATTCCAAACGTAAGTGACAGACCTTCCCAAAAACTAGCCTATAGGGTGACATTCCCAAAGGCGTTTTATATGCAGTTCTGTAGGCCCAGAGTGAATCATCTAAATGTTTGGACCAATCCTTCCTCGTGACATTCACTACCTTTTCAAGTACACTTTTCACTTCCTTGTTGGAAAGTTCTGCTAACCCATTAGTCTGCGGATGATAAACTTTAGAAACTCTGTGGGTAATATTATACTTAGCCAACATTGCAGATAGACTCTTATTGATGAAGTGAGTCCCTTCATCACTGATTAAAGCTCTTGGTGTTCCAAATCTGTTAAAAATGTTCTTGTGAAGGAATTTCATTACTGTGGCTGAATCATTACGGGCACAAACACATGCTTCAACCCACCTCGAAACATATTCCACTGCTAACAAAATGTATTCATTCCCAAAAGACATTGGGAAGGGACCCATGAAATCCATTCCCCACACATCACACAGTTCCACCTAAATTATGTTGTCCAATGGCATTGCATTTCTAACAGGCAAGTTTCCCACCCTCTGACATCTATCACAATTCTTCACAAATGAAAACAAATCTTTAAAGATAGTGGGCCAAAAGAAACCTGACTGTAAAACCTTTGTTGCAATCCTCTGTCCACCATAATGTCCTCCGTATGCTGCAGCATGGCACTCTGCCAGAATTGCTTGCACATTCTTCTTTGGTATACATCTTCTGAAAATTTGATCCGATCCTTGTCTGTACAACATTGGATCATCCCAATAGTAGTACTTTGTATCATGAAGGAACTTTTTCAACTGCTGCCCTTTGATTCCATAAGGCTTTCTCCTAGTTGCCAAATAGTTGGCTATATCTGCATACCATGGGGCTTCTTCTTCACATCTCATTAGCTGCTCATTTGGAAATTTATCATTTACTTGCTCAATCTCCTCTTCTCCATTGAGATTTTCCAATCTGGAATGATGGTCTACTACTAGGTTCTCGGTTCCCTTCTTGTCTCTGATTTCCATATCAAACTCTTGTAGCAATAAAATCCACCTAATCAGCCTTTGTTTGTCATCTTTCTTTGCAATTAAGTACTTGATTGTTGAATGGTCTGTATAGACAATCACCTTATATCCAACCAGGTAGGACCTGAACTTGTCGAAGGAAAATACCACAGCTAACAATTCTTTCTCTGTGGTTGTGTAATTTCTTTGAGCTCCATCAAGAGTTCGGCTTGCATAATAGATCACCTTGAAGATCTTTTCTTTCCTCTGCCCCAAAGCTACTCCTAAAGCATAATTGCTGTCATCGCACATCAATTCAAATGGAGAATTCCAATCTGGTGGTTGCATTACTGGTGCAGAGACCAAAGCAGACTTCAACTTTGAAAAGGCTTCCATACACTGTGGAGAGAACTCAAACTTCTTGTCTTTCTCAAGTAATTCAGATAAAGGTTTGGCAATCTTTGAGAACTCTCTTATGTAAAATCCTGCATGCCCCAAAAAGCTTCTAACTGCCTTGACTGAGTTTGGTACATCCATCTTCTCTATCACTTCAATCTTGGCTAGATCTACTTCCATTCCAGCTTTTGATATCTTGTGTCCCAGATGTACTCCCTGCTGCACCATGAAACAACATTTTTCCCAGTTCAACACCAGCTTTGACTTTTCACACAACTTCAAAACCTTTTCCAAAATTTCCAAGCATGCCTCAAAATCATCCCCAAACACTGAGAAGTCATCCATGAAGATTTCTATCCAATTGTCTGTCATTTCTGAGAAGATGGCAATAATACAACGCTAAAATGTTGCAGGAGCATTGCATAGTTCAAAAGGCATTCTCCTAAAAGCAAATGTTCCACAGGGACAAGTAAATATGGTTAAACTTTGATGCTCTGGAGCTATTGTTATCTAATGATACCCTGAATACCCATCCAAAAAGCAATAAAACTCCTGTCCAGCCAACTTATCCAACATCTGATCTACAAATGGTAAAGGAAAGTGATCCTTCTTTGTTGCATCATTCAGCTTCCTGTAGTCAATGCAGATTCTCCATCCAGTTACTGTCCTGGTAATGATCATCTCGTTGTTCTCATTTTGAACCACTGTAACTCCTCCTTTCTTAGGGACACACTGCAGAGGACTTACCCAAGAGCTATCAGATATGGGAAAGATGATCCCCGCATCCAACCACTTAATAAATTCTTTCTTCACTACCTCCTTCATATTCGGGTTTAACCTCCTCTGTGGTTGAATAGAATTCTTGCTTCCTTCCTCGATCAAAATCTTGTGTATGCAAATTGTAGGACTTATCCCCTTGCTGTCAGATATAGTCCATCCTATCACCCGTTTATGCTTGTTTAAAAATTCCAGTAGGCTCTGCTCATTTTCTTCCTTCAGATTTGCTGCTATGATAACAGACAATGTGTCTGATTCACCCAAGTACGCATACTTCAACTGAGCAGGCAAAGGTTTTAAGGTTAATTCTGGAAGTTCCTCCAAAGATGATTTTGATTCCTTTATTTATCTTGATAACGGATCCAGTGGCTCAAGCGGTTGCCTAACTCCCACAAACTTTTGCCCTTGCTCTACCCATGCTGCACTCTCACTTGGTGACTCCTCATCATCATCTTCCTTCACAAAATGATTTTCCTCGAAGAATTCTTCTATTGCTGACTCCAGCACTCCCACAGAAAAATATTCATCAGAATCGTCATGGACCTTCATAGCATTGAACAAGTTAAAAGTAGCTTGTTCATCTTGTACTCTCATAATTAACTCTCTTTTTTCTACATCAATTAGTGTTCTCCCTGTGGCAAGGAATGGTCTCCCCAGAATAATAGGTACCTCCCTGTTTGCTTCATAGTCCAAAATGATAAAGTCCGCAGGAAATATAAACTTATCTACCCTCACGAGCACATCTTCAATCTTTCCTTCAGGATGTACAGTGTACCTATCAGCTAATTGCAGAGAAATGGTGGTAGGTCTAGCCCCTCCAATGCCCAATTTTTTAAAAATTGATAACGACATCAAATTCACACTTGCTCCCAAGTAACATAGGGCTCTACCCACATCTCGGCCTCTGATAGAACAAGGAATAGTAAAACTCCCTGGGTCCTTTAACTTAGCTGGGATCTGTCTTCTTAAAGGTCCACCTACTTCCTCAAACAATGAAACTGTTTCGAACTCTTTCAGCCACTTTTTCTTGGTAGGATGTCCTTAAAAAACTTCACATAGGTTGGCATTTGCTCAAGTGCCTCAACCAATGGAACATTGATATAAATTTGTTTCAGCATTTTCAAAAACTTCTTGAATTGTACTTCTTCTTTCTGCTTTTGAATTTAGTTGGATATGGTGGCGGTGATGCATAATCATACTCATCCAAACCAGACTTCCTCTTAGCCTTAGCAGTGTTCCCTTTAGGCATTTTAACTGGCCTTCTTTCTCCTCCAGCAGCTTCTCTTTTTGTAAATTTTCCTTGGTCACTGCAGTCCCTGATGATGATCCTTCTCCTGCTTCCAAATTTTCAGCCCGTCTCTCTTCAAACTGTTTCCCACTTGGCATTGTAACCACTTTACACTGCTCCTTTCCACTCATTGGATTCTCAGTGTTACTCGGCAATGACCCTGGCGGTCTGCTCCTTAATTCATTGGCTAACTGCCCCATTTGCACTTCCAGAATCCTTAAGGAAGATGATTGGCTTTGAATAAGAGCATCTTAATTTTTAAGCCGCACTTCGTTTTGAGTCATGAATTCCTTCATCATTTCCTCCATAGTTTTCTCTTGTTTGGGAGGTGGAGTTTCTAGACTTTGCTGTTGATTATAGCCTCCTTTGTTATGATGCTACTCCCTTGCTGCAACATTTTGATGCTCTTGTCCAGACCAGGAAAAGTTTGGATGTTTTCTCCATCCAATGTTGTAAGTGTTCGAATATGGGTTATTAGTATGGTGATGATGATTTTTGTTCCCCATATAACAAATCGACGTTGGGTTTGATGGACATTCCTCAAATTGGTGTGCTTCTCCACAATCAATACAATCCAGCCCCATTGAGGTTTGTGCAGGCATTGGGGCGGCTTTAACTGGACTAGTATTTTTCTCAATGCTCTTCATAGTTGCTCCTAGGGCTTCCATCTGCGCGGTCAGAGCTTTCATTGGATCAACTTCCAACACCCCTGCTACTTTAGGAGTGGAGATAGCTGTTGCCCTTGAGTTAGCCCAAAAGTAATTGTTGGCAGCTACTTTGTCCAAAATTTCCCAAGCTTCATTATATGTCTTGTCCAGCAGTGCTCCCCCAGCTGTAGCATCTATCATCATCCTTGAATTTCCAGTAAGCCTATTGTAGAAAATCTCCCTTTGGATACAATAAAGTATCCCTTGGTTTGGGCATCTTTTCAGCAGTTCTTTAAATCTCTCCCATGCTTCACTCACAGATTCATCTTCTTGCTTGAATTCCATGAGGGCATTCCTGCATCGGGCATTTCTAGTTCGAGGAGAATACTTCAAGAGAAAGGTCTCTGTCAGCTTAGTCCAAGTGGTTATAGATCCTGGTGGCAGATTAGTGAGCCAGGTTTTAGCACTATCCCTTAAAGAGAAAGGGAACAATCGCATTCTCAAGGCCTCAGGTGTAACTCCTTGTAGCTTGAAGTTATCACAAATTTCCAAGAAAGACTTCAGATGCAAATGCAGATCCTCTCTAGCCTGTCCCCCAAACTGCCCCCAAACTTTGCAGCATTTGAAACATCACCGGTTTCAACTCAAAGTGTTGTGCTTGAACTTCCGGTCTCACAACTCTTGGATAAAACTCCAAGAACCTTGGTGATGTATAAGTTCTGATTATCCTATCTCTTTCATCAGCATGATTAATTACCTCCCTTTCCTGCTCATTTCTCACAGGATTTTCTTCGGCCATTTTTCTAGTCTTTTGCTTTCTTCTGTTCTTTCTAAAAGTTCTTTCAATCTCTGGGTTATATAAGAATATTTCTCTGATTGTCTCCTCACTCATGCACTGTCAGCATTCCCTACAATTATAGAAAATGTTCAGTTTCCTATGACTTCAGTAAACTAACTGCACATGTAAATTCAAACAATAAAATAACATTCAGACTCAATATCAATCACTCCCAGACAACGACGTCAAAAACTTGTTGTGTTGTGCTAGTAGCTATGATAAATATACGCAAGTGGACGTATGTCTTAACAAGTAATACTAATCTAAGTCCTGATATCGTACCCAAGGGAGTGAAAGTGATTCGTGCACATCATATTGTTTGTAAATTAAGGTGTATTTGTGACTCTACTAAAATAAAATAACAAGAAAGCATATAAAATAAAACACGGCAATGCTAAAGCACGTAACAATATTTCTTCCCACAGAATAATCATAAACTGATCAATATGGTTTTAATATAATGACAAAATATACTCGGGTTATCAACTATTGGTTATCTACTTCCCTATATGTTGCAGCATTGTTCAGACATTAACTATGGTTCTGGCAACCACATCTTTCTGTGCCTAGATTGTTCTCACAGCACTAGATCTGTGTTTTCTTGCTAGCCTTCATATGTCTATGATAGGTTTTACTTTCCAACACACTATTTCAGAATAGGGCTTTTGCAAGTCTTAGATTCTATGAATCTCTACACTAGAAATCATGATTAATCACGACTTCCTCAGCCTAGATCTCCTATCGGTCTCACTAGGTGATATCTCTACCTGCCACTGTCGTGTTTAGGTGGACAAACAAATTAAAATCGAGATCAAATACCAGATTCAACAAAGGAACAACTTCAGCATATATTCAAGTAGAAAAACCAGTCAACAACCCGAGCTTAAAAGGTTTAACTCATGTTTACAAATGATGAATAGAAAATGATATTCGAGTTCATATCTCTAACCATGCACTATGAAAAGATATTAAATAAAATTGGAAATAAAGATAAAACTGTTCAAGCTTCTTTCAGCATCAACTTCAATTCTCATGAACTCCCAATTCTTTCTTGCTCGAACTCCCCACACTGATTCTCTATCTCTCTTTTGCCCTCTATCCGTATTTTCCAAAATATCTCCTTTGTCTCCCTTCTGCTTCATCCCAACTCTACACGTGGATCCTCAATCTGCCTTCCAACTCTGACAGTTCTCCTGGATGACACCTATCTTGCTTTTGGGACTGGATCTGAAAAGTGCCAAGATCTTGTCTGCTATGGCCCCAAATGTTTCTCAATAGAGCTCTGGCCATGCTGTTCCTATGCTGTGACATTGTATCTATCCTTCATGCTCTTGCCATGCTCCAACACAGTGAAACCTGTGATACTATTTGAACAATTCCTTAGCAAAAACTCATAAGTAACACAATACGCACAATAAAACCTAAACTTAATAACTTATATGAATCTACTTATATTTTCCTAATTATCCTACGAAACAAGACCATTCTAAGACATATTTACTAAGTTCGAAACGAAATAATAACTCTTTAGGAGAGTTATCAGTCAATGATGACAGTGACCAAGAGGCTACAGTTTAATGATCCTATCGAAAGAACTGGTCAATCCCCCCGTCCACATGAAGCAATTCAAAACTCGGAGATCTTGCCTAAGGAAGCATTTGAACGCCTACAACTTGCAGCTCATGGAATTCAATCGACTAATGAGCCGATAAATTTTGAAGAAATGACATGCGAATCATCCGATTTGAGGAGAACTACATCCCAGAGGCGAGAACACCCCGAGGATGGCCAGACTGCATTAGAAGATTTCGATGAGAAAGAGGTATCCACTCATAGCGAAGAACAAGGAATTCCCTTCATGCACATAGGAGGAACTGAGCAGGATGACTTCTCAGAAAAATATGTTAGTGAAGACAGAGGAGAGTCTACTTTAGAGCGCATCGAAAGGAAGATCGGTGAACGCCACACTGGCCTGGAGAGAGTACATGTTCTTCGATATTAGTTGAATGCCAAAGTTGAGAGGTTTCAAATAAAACTCACCCAGTTTGAAGAAGACAGAGTGAGGGAGCTGGAAAGGCTAAGGTAGGAAGAAGAAGAAAAACAGAGGAAGGAAGACGAAGCCGCTCTTGAACATGCTATTCAACTATCATACTTCCTGACCATTCACGAAACTGTCGAGAAAGCTATTGAGCTTGTTCATGAGCGCCAGTTGCAAAATCTTCTCCGATAATAGTTTCAGCTCCTACTTCGAGTGAAATCTGCTGAAGAATATTCTTCTAAGAAAGCTCAGAAAATTCGCAAAGAAGAGGAAGTGATTCAGAAGCTGCAGCGCGAAGCTGAGCAAAGGCAAATTGAAGTAGAACAGAAGAAGAAAAAAGAGGAACAAGCAGCTGCAGCAGCAATAGCTGAGGAAGATCGGCAGGAGGCCGAAGCTGTAGCCGCGGCTACATAAGTAGAAAAGGCCATGAAGGAGGCCGAGGCTGCTGAAAGGGCAAGGTTGGAGGCCGAAGAAGCCGAATTAAAAAGGAAACAAGAAGAAGAGATTACCGCTGAGCAGCAAAGGAAAGAGGAGGAAGAGGCAGCTGAAGGGATTCATGAACTGAATCACGAAGTTCGTTTGCCAAGGATCGTTAATTGGAATATCAAAATAAATTGCTATGCCTATGAACAATCCTAGCATGCTCCTATATTATTATGCATAAGAAGGTTTATGCGGAATACCTGGATTGATGAAACCTGAAGAACGCGTTCCCACGCACAAAGATTCAATTTCCTAACAAATTTGAGGAAATTAATCTATGAAAATAATAATAATATTTTCAAAAAACAAGGAGAGAGGGAGAAGAAAAATCCTCCTGATCTGATCTTCTGATCTGTATCCCAACTCAATCTGAAAATCTGGTGAAGATTCTCTATCAGATCCCTTGCCCGGTTGAGAAGCAGAATTTCCTCCTCGTTCTCAGATCTTGGTCGATCACCACAGCTCCCAAAAACTGGTTTGCTGTGTGCAACTTATGATCTTGTGGTGTGTTGAGATCTGAGGAACTGAGGCCTATTTATAGGAAATTACTGGACTCCTATTGGGCTTGAGTTTCATTGGCCAAACCAGGGACCAGAATGCAAATAGCAAATAAGGCCTATCAATTAATTAATTCCCATATTCAACCCAGAATATAATTAATTAATTAATATTGATTCATTCCACCAGAGAATCAATACTGTGATAACCTATTTGCTAAAACGTTTTGAGGTACGGGTTGCATGGGCTCGGTATATCCCCACATTTAAGGTTACAGACATTCGTTAATTAATTTAAGCTCTGACAAGCTATTTAATTAATTAACATCTTATATTCCTGAATCAATCCACTCAAACCTTTTCACTTATGCTTGAACTTAATCAGCCTGCAGGACTTAGCATAACGAACCTTTTGAGCTGTTCAGGGAATGTCACCATCCTATACTGGATGTGGTTACCTAGTTCCAGTACCAGACAGTCATACACAAACTGCTGTTACCCAAGATACAGATGTACAAGCTCATTTAGAGCCTTTCACTGCAACTCAAAGTAATACACAATCTGCATATACTTCTGTACCTTCATTAAGGTTTAGGATCTCGTCAAGCCATAGAGATCTAGATTCTTTTAATGTCAGATAAAAGAATCGATCTCGACTTAGGTCCTTATCAATGTGTGCCCCACACCAGCATACCATGCCATGCAAGATAAGATGCTTATTACTGCGTATGCTGCAGCCTACACCGACAGTTTATCCTGGAACTGTCTCAGCTGTGATAACTATTTATATCTCGCTAGGTCAAACGATCCATACGATCTTCCGTGATCTTCTACACACCGTATGATCTCCCTATCGACGAGATAAGAGGATAATTACATTTGCGACACATGTTTGTTAATTCAGACAGGAGATGAACATACAACATTTATGATTCCCAGTATATTAACCAATTGACCTTGTACATAATATACCAATCATAATGCTTTCAGTATATAAATCCATCAGCAGCCGCAACTGCTCATCCACTGGAGATTGAAACCGCTGAAGAAGGCGAACAGTCTCTCATTCTTTGAGAAGAAACTCTGTCTACCAACCCCATCTCAATTGGAGTTCCCACCGTAATCCTGACCGATGATGTTCAAGAGGCAATCAATCAAGCTGTGAGGCAAGCAATAAGTCACCAGGTCCAAACGACCATCCCTACTGTGGTTGATATTGTCAAAAAGGGGTAAGAGATGAAAGATGAGCAAATGCGGATGCAGCTTCAGATGCTAATGCAGCAGATGGAAGAGGCCAGAGAAGAACAATTGAAATGGATGACGGAAATGGCCAAGAGTTTGACCAAGCAAACTGGAACCTCTTCATTGTCCTCCACTCCCAAAAAGTCGAAAGACAAGGAAGACAAAGATAAATCAAAGGAGTAATGGTGCACAGACTGGGTTTTTTTTGTATCTTTTGTCGCAGTTTTTCGCTTTTCATGTACCTTGTATTGAAAAAATTTAATGAAAGGTCCAAAACTGTTGGTTTGAAGACAACTGCTCATTGTCTCTTACCTTAAATACTTATTTAGCTGAATTCACATGTTCCTATGTGATCAACAATTTACTTTTCGCTCTAATTTGATTTATATCAATCGAGTAATATCTCTCCGATTTAAGGGGAAGATCAATTAGAGTAGGTCAAATCCAGAGGAAGCATAGTTCTGAATAGTGCTAGAATTTTATATTTTGTAAACTCATAGCAACTCCATCCTCATTTCGACTTAGATGGTATAGTTTTGACAACATCGAAAAGGGGGACATTGTTAGGTGTTTGATGTAGAAATCCCACCTTTCATTCGATGTTTTAATGTGTCAAGAATTTAATACCAAGGTTAGTCCTTAGAGTTATTACTTCATGTAATTCTTGTATAGGATAATCGAGTTGTAATAGTTCAGGAAAGGCAAACCGTCAAAAATTGTAGAACAATTTTTGAGGACATAACAGTCGGAACAGAAGGACCGAAGAAAACTTTGAAGTCAGTTCAAGAAGTGACATGCAAAGAAAACTGTGAAGACAGTTTTATGAAACAACATGCGAGAAAACTGTGCAGATATTTTTAAACTGTCAAGGAGGCAACAACAATGAAAACTGTGGACATAATTTTTATAGAGAAACAATCGAGAGCCGCTCACAGTTTCAGACCAGCACAGTTTCACGCCAAAGGAACACGTGAAAAGCAAGAGGCCGAACAATCATAAAGAGCACTGAAGACTTAATGATAAGGAACAAAGATACACTCAGTTATGACTGCAGTACAATGTTGTTCGAGTCTGACACAACATGACAAAACTGCCTCTGCAAAAGCATGGCAGTGTTCAGAGAAAGGCAGAGGAGCAGGTCTGCTTTACAGAAAAGTATGACCATTGATTGGACACCATTCAAATTATCTCTACCGGCCATTTTCTGAAGTTTCAACTATAAATAGCAGAGGGACCAGAGAGACAACATACACAACATTAACGAACCTTGCCGTTACTCTGCCGAATTTGATGCTCAAAGCATTAAAAGCTCTCAGTGAAAGGCATTAACTCCGTGTTTCATTCATTGAACACGAGGCATTATTGCTTAAGGAATCATCTGTGATTCACCGTGTGACCTTGAGTACACGAGTATTAAGTCTTTCGACTTAGTCTGTTTTCTGGGAAATCTTACTTTTCAAGTAAGACAGCCTAGTTCTCAGTCAAGGAATAGGTTCTTACGGGCTTTTACCAACCTTCGTGCGTTCTGGGAATAACTCAACCATCCATCCACCGGAGAAGGAGAAGGGAGGTTTGTCCTAAATCCGTTTCCAATGACTACCAGTTCTGAGAAGACTTCGAGGTGCTACCTAGCTTCGAGGAACTGAAGAAGGAGTGAACATCATCTACCTGGGCGAGTGATCCAGTTTGCTATGAATGGTGGTTTTCGTAGTGATTGGCTTTAGATCGTGAGGAGTGTATACTTCATTTTCTAAGTGAATTACTGAAATAATTTCCGAAGAGTGGACGTAGGACTTAAGGATCCGAACCACTATAATATCCTGTCTTATTTACATTTTTCCGTACTCTTATCTTTACATAGTTTAAAATTGAGTTTTGAAACCTTCAACACTTCACTAAAGTGTTGAAGTGTATATCTGAAACCTGACTAAGTAAACTGCTCGGCTGACACAGTTTTATATTACTTAAATTGGGAAACTAATCCCCCAGTTTGAGAGTGCAGCTGCTTGTAAAAACTTTCGCTGTGTATTATTCATACTCTGATCAGGGACCAACAGTTTGGTTAAGAGAGGTGGATGTATTGACGTTTCGGAAGCAACGAATATCATCCTTAACTCTCATCCGGAATCTTTTGATGACTTTATCAACATGCTCCTAGAAGACAAGAGTATACTCGTGATGAATCACTTAGAAATCTAATAGCGAAGCAATGTGATATAATATCATGGGAATTGGTTCCCACGCTAACTATGCTTGATGATGCAGTTATTGAGGCTAATGACAAGATTTAAAAGGTTGGTAAAATATAAAGGAACTAGGGTCATCACCAAGAAAAATATGAGCGCATGTAAAAAAGGGATAGTAAATTATCCAGTTCTTAGCACTGATGGACAAAGTACATCATGTGCTTTTATAACGGAAATTGGAACTACATATCATGTTTGTTATATAATGTAAACAAGTTTAGCATCTGATTCTACTCATTGGTGGGTAGTGGATATTGGAACTACATATCATGTTTGTTATACTATGCTGGGGTTTGTGCCGATTAGGTATCTGAAACATGACGAGGTGACCATCTCCATGGGCAGCGGGGAACAAGTCTCAGTAATAGCCATTGGAGATTTAACTTTATGCTTTGAAAATAATGTTTTGATTTTGAGAGATGTTTTGTTGGGAAATCTGGCTAAGTTTCCTTTCCCTCAGTAGCACTCATAGAAATGTTGTGATTCGTTGTCTAGATCATAGTTTTGGTGCATCAAATCCTAAGTCCAACCAGCGTCAGTTTGTCTCTAGAATAGCTCTAGTCTCAAATGTAAAGTCCTGTTTAGGTCTTTTGAGTTGTAAGTCGTAGCTGATCAAGACTCATGCTGGCTACTGTTCACCAGCATGAGATGTGCTTACCAGTTGAGAGAAGTCTCACCAGCAAAAGCGACTGACAAAGACTCATGCTGACACTGTTCATCAGCATGGAGCAGAGCTATTGACTGGTTACTGTTCACCAGTTGGAAGGATTTCACCAGCAGGAGGCTGACAAATCCTACCAGCAGAATACGTGTTCTGGCTGACACTATTCACCAGCGGTGAAGCCACCAGTCATGGGAGATTCCAAGGGTTAACATCCAGACGAATTGGTAGACCTTGATTGTGCTAAGGAAAGTCACCAGCAGAGACTGCCAGCACTAGATCACCAGTACGATCTACCAGTTGGATGTTACCAGCAGAATTCAAGATTCGCTCTCCCAAAGTCTTAGAGACAAAAAGAAGATTCGTCGAGGAATAAACTGACAAAAGGACTACCTTAAAGTCTATCAGTTCAAGACACCAGTTGCGATTCCTCGTACTGATGAAATAATGCCGTTCTGACACAAAGAGGTCTGTGTCAGAAAAAGCAGACACAGGTATGGCGTTTTCCTGAAATTCCTACCTGCCGCCGTCTGAAGTACATCCGAGGACAGAGACCCATTCCGGATGTGTCCAAACGGCTAGAAATTTGAATGGGATCCTGCGTCTATAAATAGGTCGGAGCTACCAACATTTAAGACACTTGCACACTGGCTTACACGCTTGCATCCTGAACATTCAATACTCTCCACCTACCGAAAGACTGAAATTTATTACGCTCAAGCAAGTAAAAGCATACAACTTTTGAGGCCTCTCTAAAGGCTATCCGTGTGTTGATTTATTCAAACACGAGACTTCAAGCTTCCAGCTTGCAAGTTACAGATCACACTTGGTGTTCTTTCTCTTTCTGAGGAAGAACATAGCAGCTCTAGAGCCAGCCAGCTCTTGAGTTATTACGGGCAGTTTGCCGTAGAGGATTTACGTTCTTGGGAGAACTCAACACCCAACCAGTCAGAGGAGGAGGTTGAAGTGACGTGCTCGCACTCCATCCATCTGACAAGAGTTGAAGAAGGACAAGGACCGGGAGCGGTTGATCCAGTGGACTGGTAGACGGGGCATTTACCAGCTGGAGATAGATCGTAGGATCTTTGTACCGGATTACTCTTATAGTGAATTTCCAGTGAGTCGACTGGAGAGTGGACGTAGATCAGTTGATCGAACCACTATAAAAATCCTTGTGTCTTTATCAGCTTTCTGCATTTTCATACTGATTTGAAACCCAGCACTCAAGTGCTGGTGTATATCTGAAAACTGATATAACTGTGCAAACAAGGCTAAGATATTCTAAGTCCTGAGCTACCAGCTGACCAGCCAGTTGCCAGTCAGCTGAGTACTCACTGCCAGTTGACTCACCAGCTGACAAGGTCCCAGTCAGCTGAGTAACCAGCAGAGTGCAAGAAACGAACTAACACATTTTCCGCTGCCAAGTTATACCCTGATAAACCGGGACCAACATGTTTAATCTGTTTCGTTTTTTTAACGGAATATAATTTCAGTTTCTAAATTATTTGTTGATGGATATTCAGTTATTTTTTGATAGTGGTGTTTCTATTATTGGTAATAACAGTGTTATTTATCGTGGAAAGCTGATTGATTCTCTCTGTATCATAAATTGTTTGCATAAATTCTCTTTGAATGTTGCATCCAATTCATCTATTAATAATCATTTAGGAGAGATTTCTTGTGACGAGGATCAAACATATCTCTTGCGCTTGAGACTCGGTCACATCAGTCTAAATAGAATTAAAAGACTAGCAAATGATGGTATCTTGGAATCCTTCCAAGTAGTGCCTCATCAGGTGTTTGAATCCTGTATATAGGGTATGATGTCGGCCAGAACTTTCAAAGTAAGTGAGGCTTAAGCAGAGGATGTGTTAGAACTGATCCACACTGACTGAAGTAACAGAAGTCCAGCTGCTTCGCTGCAAGTCTGATTGCTTTGAGAAATTCAAAGAGTTCTAGGCAGAAGTTGTAATACCCCAAGATTTCTCGACTAATTAAATTATATTTGTTTTTCTTTAAGAAGGATTATGAATCTAAAATTAATTAATGTCAAACAGGATATCTAGAATTTATTTTAAGGAAAATTCTCTCTTAGCAAAATCTTATGTATTTAACATATTTTAAATTATTAAATGCAATTATAGACAAAGATAAAACAATAGAGAATTCATACAATATGTGCTAATTAAGATTGACCTATATGGTTAACAAATGCCTCACCATAAAAAAATTCTATATTATGTATTTCTGGGAGAAGGGAATGGCTACAAGTTGGGACTCCCAATTAATTTAATTTTCTTTTTCTCTTTATTTATTTATTTATTAGTTTTTAGCATTTGGTTTTGGTGGATCCTTCGAACGCCACGCACCCTACCAAACCTTGTTCTCAAAAGTAAAACAAACTTCTTTTTTATTTTTTATTTTTTATTTTTTTTTATCACCATTGCAGCTCTAGACAAGGCAGAAATGAAGTGAAGCTCCATCAGATTATTGCTAAAATTGATAGTGTTGGTTAAAAAAAAAGCATTTTTTTTCTTTTTACTTCAAAGGAGAAGAACCCCAAGTAGTATTTGATTTCCTTCAGGTTAAATTAAGGTAGTATCAAATCTCTACGTAGTTTCTCCTTCAAAAATCTCCTCCTTTTAGTGACGTTTCTCTCTTTAATCGATTAATTAGAAAACCGGAGAGGAAAACTAGAAGGACTGCTGCTTTATCAACCCTTTCCAACCCGTTAGGAACTATGTCTTTTCTTTTCATTGTTTTGCTGAGGAGATTGCTATATATATATAGAGAGAGAGTTGTAATCATTTTTGAACTATATATCACGAATGAACTAAGACCATATATCCGCCCATCCATTTGAATAATCTAATGACCGATTTTGATGCCATGTGGAAATTAAATATTAATTTTTAATATTTTTTGGTAGATTTTATATAATAGGAAGTTACCTAAATCAAATATTAAACATATTTTTTCCGATCATCGTAGGAGGAAGATCATCGGAGGAGTCTCAACCCGAGCACCCTATCCGGTCTGATGCAGAGCTCCATTATCGGTGAGAAAATCAGACATTCTCCACCGTCCGACGAACCGGTGCGGCGTGTTTAGTCAAACCGCACATTGCTTGTTAATTATTTATTTATTTTTTACATTGTGTGAACTCAGTTAATATGTAGCATTGTACGCTGTTGACATTATCATTCTTAACTGTATTCAATATCATTTTATCAAAATTGTTGGTTTAATTTTAATTAATTTTTAATAAACTTTTAAGAGCATTGTTATTTTTATTCAATATCATTGTACGAATAATTAAAATTGTTTATACATTCAATGATAATAGATTAGTGGAAGTTGAAACCGCACCCGATAAATATGCCGGAAGATTTTATTTCACCTTGCAGTTTATAGCACTTTGAAAGAATTACCTTACAATGACATACAAAGTCATAAACAATGCTAACGATTAACTTAAAATCATAGTAAAACATTAATGAAGTTTAGAGTTAATTATGGAATAGATCTCGTTGTATTTTTTTTGGGTAACTGCACCCGAAAAATCTGCCAAACAATCTTATTTCTCTTTCCAATTCATACAATTTGGACAAAACTATCCTTATAATGATAGAAACAAATCTATACAATGGCATTCGGTTACTTTAAGTAATGAACATTGATTTTAGAAATTAATGAGCAGATCTTGATCTTGGTTCATTCATGGGTATATGTTCAGCCTAGATTACACCCATATATATATATATATATATATATATATATATGGGTGTGTTATAGTGACAACCACCTTTTAGATGTGATATAAGACCAAATCTGGTGCATTGATGTTTAAAATTAACGACTCAGATCAAATATTTTTAATTTAAAAATTCGTTGCAGTAATAAGGCAAAAAAGTTGCATTATTTGGACTTTTTGGTCATTTTGGCATGATAATTATATTTGCACGATTTTTCTTTCCTAAATTCATGGGATTTGATTACTAAATTATTGCATTTCAAAATTAACTTCTCTTTCCTAGGGGTGTAATCGAACCGAGTCGAGTCGAGTAGTGTCGTGCTCAAGTTTGACTCATTTAGTTTCGAGTCAAGCTTCGAGCTTTTTAATCGAATACTTTGATGTTCATGAACGTTATCGAGCCTAAACGAACTTTCTAAATTTAGAATATATTTAAGATTTTCATTATTATTTTGAAGAAAAGGTTATTTATTCCAAAAAAAATATCATATTCATTCTCATATTCTAAATATTTTTCATTATTAGATAGATTTATCATTATTATTACTCTTAAATTATGAAAATATTATTTTTATAAAAGCTATTATTTTATATTTCTTACTAATTTTAGCTAACGAGACTGCCCACGAGCTCACGAGTCGAATACTATGATGCTCAAGTTTGGTTCATTTAATAAACGAGCTTTACTAAACGAACTCGAACGAGCTTTTATCGAGTCGAAATCCGAGTAGTTCACGAACAGTTTGGTTCATTTACACCTCTACTCTTTCCTTCCTAATTTCGTGGGATTTGATCCCTAAATTATCAACATCTCAAAATTAATTTATTTTTCTTCATTAATTTCAAATTTTAAGCAAAATTTTACAATTTATTTATTTAATTTCATACGTCAATATCCCTAATTTTCAGGATTTTCGATTTTGTTTTACATGAAAAGTTGCATTATTTATAAAAAATAGTTGCATTATATAAACTAATTTGTTGCAGTATGTTAAAATATGACACACGATTATAATGCATAATATTACACTAAAGTTAGTTGCAGTAATCATAAAAAATAATTGCATTAATGCAAGTATGAATACTTGTATGATGCATATGTTGGGATTGTATACAGAAAGCATAAATGATTAAGTGTTTGTATAC
>JAPKLW010000383.1:441063-458689 GCA_026898455.1 Plectranthus barbatus | reverse complement strand
GAATTAAATAACAACTCACGTTGTTGATTGTAGACTCGAATCCTACAGCATAATATATAAAGCAACATAATATTATCAATTTTTTTCTTTTTGAATTCAAAATTATAAGAATATTTATACTTACTCGAAAGATGCAATATTAATAACAAATATTTGCATTGTATTAACTAATTCATTGCATTATTTTAAAATATAACAAATTTACATGGAGATAAGAAACAATCAGTTGTATGAAGCAAATTTACAGGCTTAGTAAATGCAAGTTTACAGACTTAAACACTGTAAGTTTACTGGTTAAACTGCTGCAACTACATATATTTACATTCTCCAAAATTTTACACACAATTATAAAATAAAAAAATAATATACTGCACATTTTCTGGCTTGATAAATGCAAGTTTACAGGCTTAATTAATGCACGTTTACATGCTTAATTATTGCAACTATGTAGTTAGACATCCTGCTTCTTCTTTAAACTCGATAGATGAATATTGAATCCAATAATTTACAACATACAACTTCTTCAGATCTTCATGAGGTGAATCTATTGAATGCATGTATTCAACAGATTCAAATAAACGCATGAGATTCTGGTGAATTTGAAAAACTCCACAACCAGAAACATAAAAAAAAAACATAACCAAACAAAAAATCCGTTGAAGCAAATGCGCTGTCTATCCCTAAAAAATCCACATGCACCCACTTTCTCACTCATTCATCTCTACATAAATCATTAAATCCTACTCGCAAAATTCAATAATAAAGAGCCCCATATTCAGACGCTAAAAGGCATGGATTACTCTCCAAGCATCAAAAAGAAAACAGACGGAAACAACAAGAAGAGGGCTATTGCGGCGGCGCCCAATGGTGTGGACGCTAATGAGTAGGTGGAGATGATATTTGAGAGAAAGGAAGTGTAGCGCCACCATCTTGACAACTGCGGAAAAAAAAAAAGAAATATAAAAGCACAAATCGTGAACAAAAAGAAAGGAGATACTGCGTAGGAATTTTTTTATATTATAAATAAATCATGATCGATAATTAAGGAATCAGTTATAAAAATATAGAAACTGTCAATATTAAATTACAATAATGACCTTTATTAAGATTTAAAATAAAAACTTAAAATCAGAATTCAAAATCAAATATAAAATTTCATCCATTGCATTTAAAAAATGAAGGACCCAGATGTAGTCTTATTTCTCATTTGGGAGGTGGTTCACATATGATTACAACTCTCTATATATATATATATATATATATATATTCACTCTTTCCACCACCACTTAAACACCCTGTCAAAACCCTTAATTTTTTTTTATAATCCACGCCAACATCAAACAAAAACTCCCAAAAGCAAAAAAAAAAAAAAAAGATCTCCATCCATATAGTTCTCTTTCCACCATAATTTTGTCCAGTGGCATGGTGTTAGGAAGAAGATTGCAACACCAATGTAGCCCTCCTTGTTATGTTCTAGCAAATGAGTAGAAATGTATTTATTTTGCTTGGAATGGATCTAGCTTTAATCAGAATAGAAGTAAAATCATTGTAAGTTTATAAATTTTACAAGTGGTCAGTTAAATTTTTTGTAAGAAGGTTTTCAGGTGACAAGAAGATTATATAATTGTTAATATTTAAATATTTATCTTCTTGGTTTGTTGGTGGTTTTTATTGAAGGGATTCGTGAACTGAATCACGAAGTCCGTTTGCCCAGATCGTTAATTGGAATATAAAAAATAAATTGTTATGCCTATGATTATTCCTAGCATGCTCCTATTGATTTTGCATAAAGAAGGTTTATGCGGAATACCTGGATTGCGAAATCCTGATGAACGAGTGCGCGGAGATTCCTCTTGATCTCTTTTCCCACGCACAAAGATTAATTCCCTAACAGATAAAAGGAATTAAATCTGATGAAAATATAATGATATTTTCAAAAACAGAAGAGGGAGAGAAGAAGGAAGATCCTCCTGATTTGATCTTTTGATCTGTATCCCAACTCAATCTGAATATCTAGTGAAGATTCCCTTCAGATTCCTTGCCCGGTTGAGAAGAAGAATTTCCTCCCCGTTTCTCAGATCTAGTTGATCACCACAGCTCCCAAATTCTGGTTTGCTGTGTGCAACTTATGATCTTGTGGTTTGTTGAGATTTGAGGAACTGAGGCCTATTTATAGGAAAATATTGGACTTCTATTGGGCCCGAGTTTCATGGGACAGACCAGCGACCAGAATGCAAATAGCAAATAAGGCGTATCAATTAATTAATTCCCATATTCAACCCAGAATATAATTAATTAATTAATATTTATTCATTCCATCAGGAATCGATTCTGTCCTACCTATTTGCAACCACGTTTTGAGGTACGGGTTGCATGGGCTCGGTATATCCCAATATTTAAGGTTACAGACATTCGTTAATTAGTTTAAGCTCTGACAAGATATTTAATTAATTAACATCTTATATTCCTGAGTCAATCCACTCAAACCTTTTCACTTATGCTTGAACTTAATCAGCCTGCAGGGCTTTAGCATAGCGAACCTTTTGAGCTGCTCAAGGAATGTCACCATCCTATACTGGATGTGGTTACCTAGTTCCAGTACCAGACAGTCATACACAAACTGCTATTACCCAAGATACAGATATACAAGCTCAACCAGAGTCTTTCACTGCAACTCAAAGTAATACACAATCTGCATATACTTCTGTACCTTCATATATGCTTAGGATTGCATCAAGCCATACAGATCTGGATTCTTTTAATGTCAGATAAAAGAATAGATCTGGACTTAGGTCCTTATCAATGTGTGCCCCACACTAGCATACCAAGCCATCCAAGATAAGATTCTTATTACTGCGTATGCTGCAGCCTACACCGACAATTTATCCTAGAATTGTCTCAACTATGATAACCATTTATATCTCGCTAGGTCAAACGATCCATACGATGTTTCGTGATCTACTACACACCGTATGATCTCCCTATTGACGAGATAAGAGGATAATTGCGTTTGCGACACATGTTTGTTAACTCAGACAGGAGATGAACATACAATATTTATGATTCCTAGTATATTAATCAATCTACGTTGTACATAATATATCAATCATAATGCTTTCAGTATATAAATCCATCAATCTCCCACTTATACTCAAAGCATTATACAGGTGCTTTCCAGACTATAATGCGTCTAAACTAATCTAGCTATTACATCAATCATTCTACGTGGCTGGCTTTGCCCTCAGCCCAAGGTTACGTACACGCATCTCGTAGACTTTCTGAGGCTGAGCTTTTGTGAATGGATCCGCTAGATTATCTTTTGTTTCAATCTTCTCTACTAGCACATCACCCATTGCTACAATTTCTCGTATAATATGGTACTTCCTTTCAATGTGTTTTGTTGCTCTGTGAGTTCGTGGTTCCTTTGAATTAGCCACAGCTCCCGAATTATAACAATATACCGTGATGGTCTTGGGCAGCTTAGGAATCACGTCCAACTCTAGAAGGAAGTTTCGAAACCATACTGCTTCTTTCGAAGCTTCAGAAGCTGCCGCATATTCTGCTTCCATGGTGGAGTCAGCAATGCACTTCTGCTTTGCACTCCTCCATTATATGGCCCCACCTCCCAATGTAAACAAATAGCCAGAGGTGGACTTCTTTTTGTCTCGGTCTGCCTGGAAATCTGAATCAGTATAATCCACAGGGCACAACTCCTCACACTGATAGATGAGACAATTGTCTCTATTCTTATTCAAGTATTTGAGTATGTGCTTTGCCGCGGTCCAATGCGCCTGTCTAGGGTTAAACTGGTATCTTGCTACCATGCCCACTGCAAAGCAGATATCTGGCCTCGTACATAGAATTGCATACATGAGGCTCCCCACGGCCGATGCATACGGTACGTTGCTCATCTTATCTTTCTCCTTTTGTGTCATCGGACACTGATTCTTGGAAAGATGTATGCGATGTCTGAAGGGTAACAGATCTTTCTTGCTAGTTTGCATGCTGAAACGGGCAATCACAGTATCCACATATGACCCTTGAGACAACGTTAGCATCCTCTTATTCCGCATCCGCAATACTTTTACCCCTAGGATGTATCCTGCCTCCCCAAGGTCCTTCATATGAAACTATTTGGATAACCACCCCTTTGTGCCCGACAATACTTCCACATTGTTGCCAAATAGGAGAATATCATCTACTTAAAGAGCAAGGAACACCAAACTTCCGCAGACACATAGACGGTACACGCAACTCTCGTTTGAACTTTGTGAAAATCCTTAGGATTTAATCACTTCATCAAAACGCAGATTCCATGACCGTGAAGCTTGTTTAAGTCCATACAGCGACTTCTTTAGCTTCCAGACCAAACGTTCTTCGCCCTTCTACACATAACCTTATGGCTGTTGCATATAGATTTCCCTAACTTCTTCAAGGTACCCGTTTAGAATCGCGGTTTTGACATCCATCTGCCAGATCTCTAGGTCCTTATGTGCTGCTATGGCTAGGAGTATACGAATGGACTTAAGCACGACTACCGGTGAGAAGGTCTCGTCATAGTCTACACCTTCTTTCTGACTATAACCCTTCACCACCAGCCTTGCTTTGAAAGCTGTAATTTCAACATTCGCTCATTTCTTTCTTTTGTATACCCATTTGTACCCTATGGCTCGATAGCCATCTGGCAAATCAGTTTTTTGGTATACATCCATAGCCGTAATGGATTCTATTTCCAAATCCATGGCGATCAGCCATTTGTCTGAATCTTTATCAGATACCGCCTCGTCGTATGTCCACGGATCGGTATCATCCAGTCCTTTTTTCGGGATCAAGTCAGAGGACTCTCCCACGAACGTATACCTATCGGGTTGGTGGACAACCCTCCCGAAAAACCGACACATATAAAACATCTCTCAAAATCAAAACATTGTTTTCAAAGCATAAAGTAAAATCTCCAATGGCTACTGCTGAGACTCGCTCTCCGCTGCCCATTGAGATGGTAATCTCGTCATGCTTCAGCTGCCTTGTCAGCCTGAACCCCTGCAAAGTATAACAAACATGATCAGTAGCTCCAGTATCCACTACCCAAGAATGGGTAGAAACTGATGCTAAACATGTTTCTGTTATAAATGCACATGACGCACCTTGTCCAGTCTTCCTGACTTGACAATCTTTCTTCTAGTGACCAGCCTTGCCACATCTGAAACACTTGTCCCTTTTTCCAGGCACGCCCGATGTCCTTTTTTACATCTTCACAGAAGTTGTACCTTTGGCTTTCTTCTTAAACATTCCATTGCGCATCTTGCCAACCAGCGCAACAGGACGATTTCCTGAAGTAGCCAAAGCAACCTTTTCTGGAAGCATCAATGACTCCGCTGCCATCAAGTCGTTGAGTAACTCATTAAGAGTGTACTCTTTCTTGTTGATGACATCATTCAATCTAAAGTTCTCAAAGGACTTTTGCAGAGATTTGAGGATGATATCATCCTGCGCTTCCGCATCGATACCACCTCCGTGCATCGTGAGCTCATCCATAAGATGAGTCATGCCGACCACGTGCTCTCTGACTGAGCTTCCTTCCACCATTTTCTTTCCCACGATTTCCCTCATGAGATTGAATCTGACAGCTCGGTCTGACTCACCATAGGTCGCTGTGAGGCTGTCCATTATGTCACTAGCATTATCATATGAATGATGCTGCTGTGCAAGTACCTTGAACATAGTAGTCATCATATAGCATTTCACTATATTGTTTGACTTGAGCCACTTGTTATAATAGCTCCTTTCCTCATCCGTCGATGCATTAGTGGGAGCAGCCAGACGAGGCTTATCAAGGACAAACTTGTGTTTCTCTGCGACAAGGATGTAATCCAAGTTGCATTTCCATTCTTGGGAATTGGGACCAGTTAATTGGTTTTGTGCTAAGATATTAATCGCATTTGGTAAAGACATGTCTAAAAACAATAAATTAAAAGCAGAAATTAAAACATAGTCGCAAACAATTAAAACAATTAAATATTGAAACCTTATAATAAAACAATATTAATGTTTCCTCCAATTTGCCGATGTATTTCTATTGCAAGCCACACATGTGGACGTTTACAAAAAAACACTTAACCAGACTGCATCTTTCAATTCCAGTCCTTTAATTCCGATCCATGCCTGGGTTCCTTAGACAACTGAAATTAATAATTGGAGACTAACTTAAGACCATATTATCCTACTGAACAGGGACATTACAAATGAGTTATACTCTGGATAAAATCTAAGCTAGCTTACCACCAAAGCCAACCCTCCCATATAAGGATCTACTAGGACACACCTGATCCCTATAATAAGGCTGCCTTATTTAATTCAATCCCTAGAGAACTTATGAAAATTCAATACGCAAGCTACACATGTAGACGTTTACGCATGAACTCCCACTTCTCACATGAAATAAATGTTTGTTTTAAGAAATCCTATCTATTAGAACTAATGAATAATAAATTAAGTAAGCTACACATGTAGACGTTTACCTAATAAATTACCCACTTCTAATAAAGGATCGCTTTGTGCAGGTGTTATTAAATTATGAGCTTAGTAATTTTAAATTCATAAGGTTCAATTGCACAGATTATTTTATGTAGCTATAATTATAACATTGCTAAAATTCTATCATGCATAGCATGAAACCCAAATTTATAGTTATAATTGATTACACAAAATAAATCACATAGCATGCTTTAAAGCTGTAAAGCAGTAAACGTGCTCCTATTATCTACAACATGCTTATATGTTGCGCAATTAATATAAACACATATATCATGCGAAGACAAATAATAAAATAAATAAAAAATGTCCTCGTGGAACCATGATGCAAAAATAAAAATAATTCTAACTATTACATGTTGGAATTATTTTTATAGATCTTCGATTGGGCTCCCACTACTTGGACTGTGATCTGACTTAATTTTCTGAATGTGGGCCTCCATGAATTGATTCATTAGAAAATTGGAGAACTGGGCCAGTTAACCAAATCGTAGGCCTATGCACACATTGCAAGCCCAATAGCCCGCGAGAACTCGGCCCGACGAGCCACCACCGGGGAACCACCACCGCCAGCTACTCGCCGTTGCCGCGAGGGCTTGCATATGGCAAATGGATGTCAAAAAAGCATTTTTAAACGGGTACCATTCGAATTCTTCTATCCATAGCAGCACATATGGACCTAGAGATCTGGCAGATGGATGTCAAAACCGCATTTTTAAACGGCTACCTTGAGGAAGGTCGTGACATCTATATGCAACAACCAGAAGGTTATGTGAAGGATGATGAAGGGCATCTTGTCTGGAAGCTAAGGAAGTCGTATGGACTTAAAAAATCTTCACGGTCATGGAACAAATGTTTCGATGATGTGATTAAATCCTATGGATTTTCACAGTGCGAAACCAAAAGTTGTGTATACCGATTATACGTCAGCGGAAGCGTGGTATTCCTTGCACTTTATGTAGATGACATTCTTCTATTCAGCAACGATGTGAAGGTGTTGTCAGACATAAAGAGATGGTTATCCGAACAGTTTCAAATGAAGGACCTAGGAGACGCTGGATACATCCTTGGGATTAAATTCTTGCGTGATCGCAAGAAGAGGATGTTAAGCTTGTCTCAGGCCGCTTATATGGATATCGTAATTGCTCGTTTTAGCATGCGAAATGCCAAGAAAGGATTGCTACCTTTCAGACATGGTGTTCCTCTGTCTAAGGCACAATGCCCTGCAACAGAAGAGGAGAATGATGAGATGGCTAAAGTACCATATGCTTCAGCAGTGGGAAGTCTCATGTATGCGATGCTATGTACGAGGCCACATATCTGTTATGCCGTGGGCATGGTGGCCAGATATTAGTCTAACCATGGACAGGTGCACCGGACTGCTGTCAAACATATTCTCAAGTATTTGAAAAGAAATCGAGACTATTGTCATGTTTATCAGTGTGAGAACTTGTGCCCTATGGGTTATCGGATTCGGATTTCCAGGCGGATCAGGATTAGAAGATATGGACCTCGGGCTATGTGTTCACCTTCGGAGGTGGAGCTGTATCATGGAGGAGTGCGAAACAGAAATGTATCGCGGACTCCACCATGGAAGCTGAGTATGTGGCAGCTTCAGAAGCTTCTAAAGAAGCAGTATGGCTCAGGAACTATCTCCGAGAGTTAGATATTGTTCTGAGTTTGCAAAAGACTATCACGGTATATTGGGATAATGCTGGTGCTGTAGCAAACTCTAAAGAACCAAGAACTCACAAGGCGTTAAAGCACATAGAGAGAAAGTACCACATCATACGAGAAATTGTAGCGAGGGGCAATGTGCTAATAGAAAAGATTGACACGAAGGATAATCTAGCGGATCCATTTACAAAGGGCTTACCACAGAAGGCATACCAGGGTCACGTTCGTAGCCTAGGACTGAGGTAGATGCCGGTCACCTGGTGACCAAATATAATAGCTAGATTAGAATAGACACTTGTTATACTCTGGAGAGTAATGGTATAATGCTTTTAGTATAAGTGGAAGATTGTTGGAATTGTATACATAAAAGCATTATGATTGGTATATTGGGAAACGTTATGTTTGATATACTGGTAATCATTAATGACTTGCAATAAACAACTCCTGTCTGAATTAACAATCATACGATGCGAACAAACACATCCAATTATCTCGTCGATAGGGAGATCATATGGTGTGTAAGAGATCACAGAAGATCGTATAGATCCTTCGACCTAGCGAGATATAAACAGTTATCACAGCTTAGAAAGTTTCTGGTTTGACAGTCGGTTTAGGCTGCGGCACACAAGTCCATAAGTGGTTTATCTTGACTGCTTTGTGTGACCGGTACATCTCAATGTATTGATAGATCAACAGTGAGATGAACCATTCTACTTGACAAATGAATGAGTAAAGATCTCGGTAACTTGGTCGGATCTAAAGTCTATTGAAAGCTGAGGGGCACACATAGGTTGACTGTCACTTTGACTTGCTATGGTGGAGAGTCTTTCATGTACTCGTATATCTGCATCTTGGGTGATGGCAGTTTGTGTGGGGTTTCCTCAGGCTGGATTTAGATAACCATATCTGTTTCAGGATGGTGACATTCCCTCGGAAGCTGATAGCGCGTTTCGCAACGCGCTAAAGCTGCAAGTGTACAGACCACTGCAGAGGGCAAGTAATAAATTATCGAACTCAAGGACTGCAGGCTCGAAACACAACCAAGCACTAAAACATAGATATCTTACTACTATCTAGGCGAATCATAAAAAGGTTTGGTTTATCTTAACTAATTGATTTCAAAGCAGTAATAAAATAAAAAGGTTTAATTAAAGATTTTCGAAAGCAGTGAGAAAACAGGATTCCAGGGCAATCCACTTTGAATATTAAACAAACAAGGTTTTCATGCAATTCAATCCCAATTTAATTTCCAGAGATGTGAGCAATCGCGAAAGTGTTATCAGGTGATCCTCTCGGACTCTAAACCATAACATGGAAATAAAAGACCTAGTGACTCCTCTCGGATGCGCAAAAGGACGTTTACTCTTGATAAAAACCTTAGATTTCAAAACCCTTTAAAAGTTCAATTTCCTCTCGGACAATTGTTCTAATAAATCTAATTTATTTGCGTCTTAATTGATAACCTAGACCTCTCGGTTCAAAAACTATCAATTCAAATCACAATTAATGGCCAGTTAATCGCAATTATTAAAAATCCCAAATTAAATTAGAACATCAAAGAAAAAGGAACATTAAATTGCATAAACTGTTGAATGAATAAATACAAAGTTTCAAAACCCTAGAATCCACAAATGGGTTTAGCCAATCATGCTAAATCCCAGAAAAACAAAGGAATGAAGAGTCATAAAATCAGAAAACATGGAATTGAAAAACCCGTAAAAGTCTTCAATCTTCGATTCCTGGCATGCTCTTCAAGTTTCCCATGAATTGTTGTGCATTCTCTCTCTAGCCTCAGGAAAAATAAAAGAAGGAAAAAGTAACGTAGGGTGGTAGGAATTATGGAGCAGGAAGGAGCCTTTTCAAGGCTTTTTGAACTCATATATATAGGTGGGAATTTTCAATCTCAAAAGATATGAGAGAAATTGTGACTTGGGCCAAAAGATCGGTAAGTTTACGTCAAAATTGCGGAACCGGCGATTGGAAGAAATCTCGCCCGGCGATTGCCGGTTTGGAAAAAGGGAAAATGGCATGGCCGGCGATCCACCGACATAGCCGGCGATTGCCGGCCGCGAAGGGTGATCTCCGGCTTGTGGATGCACTCACCGGGAGATGCAGTTGAACGCCGGATGATGAAGCTGCTCGCCATCCTTGGTGTGCGGTCGCCGGATGGGGAGGTTCAGTCGCCAGGGCTGGAGTGATGAACGCCGGCTATGAGAAGGGCTCGCCGTTTGGACAGCATGATCGCCGGACATGGGAAAGTGAACGCAGGAGCCGGATGCAGTCGCCGTTTAGGAAGCACGTTTGCCGGATTCGTTGTGTGCTCGCCGTGAAGGTAGTTTGATCGTCGGTTTGGATGGCTGGGTCGCCGGGAAGGCAGGTACTCGCCGGAATTGACGTGTGGTCGCCGGCCATGCAATGCAATCGCCGGTTGTGCGCCTTCCTCGCCGTGTGTGTCACGAAGCTTTCATTTTCTCCACATTTTCCACAAAATCTAACTCTTTCTCCTCCCAGTGCAAACCAACATGCTCAGTTCCTCAAATACTTGCTCAATCATCCTCAGGAACGCAATCAAATCTGTCTAAAATCTGTGCAAAACAACATCAAACAAACCGAACGTAATATTTCCTTAAAGAATAAGAATAATGCATGAAAATATCACTTAATGGCTCAGTCTGAAGTATAATCTAAATATAAATCTATCAATAAAATGCACAGAGTGAGTGTTTATCAAACCCCCCAAACTTAAACTATTGTTCGTCCTCGAACAATGAAAAAGATAAAAATAAAATAAAGATAAACACGAGGGGGTGCATTAATTGATCATTAGCTATTTCAAACACAAAATGGGGTTGTGATTCCCACACCAATCACTGCATATTCATCAGTTAAATGCAAACAGACAATTTCAATCCTGGCCTCTAAAAGTTTGCTTCTCACAGGATAGTGTATCACTCATATTTCGCTCAGATTGTAAGAAAGGTTAGTGTATACTCTCAAATTGTCAACTGCACACTCTTTCTACCATAAGCTTGCTCATCGTCTAAACTCTCCACTGACTATGGGAATGCTAGGATAAAGATCAAAAAGGTCTTTAATTCAGGTTCTAATGTAGGCACATTGGTGAAAGGTATGGAAAATTTGGCTAAAAAGTGACTAAATGAATTCATCCTTATAACTCCATTCACTCCACATCTTCCTCATCACATACCACATGTCTGACTAACCACTATCACAATAAATTTTTAGGACCAACCTCATTTTGAACACGAATTAAAGTTTCTTATCCTCTTATAGATATTTGTCCCATAGACAAGACAAATATCGCAACTATTGCCCACCATATTTGTTTTCACCTCAACTCATAGACAAGAAGGAATCCAGTCTTTCACTTATAGACAAGAACGGAAAACCACGGACTCAAAGGCTAATTGTGAACAATAGACATCAATCTACCCTTTATTTCACCCAAATCTTATAGACAAGATACCATGCACCCGTATATAGCACTTTCCCATAGACAAGATAGAACTACAACACTTTCCTGACTCATAGACAAGAAAGAAAAGTAACAGGCTCAAAGGGGTTTCACCAAGGATAACATTGTATAGAAGACAGTGTTTTTGATAATGTACTGATAAAAATGGTCCCTCATACAGCTTTAGACAACGACTCTACATTCACCACCTAACATTGTTGGATACCCTTACAAAATCCATCCACACCTCCTATCATCCGGGTTAAGAAAGAAAAGGCTTTCAGGCTCAACTGGGCTAACAAAGGAGTATGCATCGGGTTAGTGTTTGGGTTCATTGTGGCTCATGAAACGATGGCCTAAAATCATTTCTAAATCCTTGACACTCTCCTACGCAATTTTGAGCAAGAAACAAGAGCAAGTTCTAGAGATCAAATGCACAGTAATATACTCTCAATGAAACAAAAATAGGCTCAAATTCTCACATGGTTATAAGCTTATTCAAGAGGCCAAAATCAATTTCATCCATTCACACATCACCAAATCATTCACAACAATCAATATAAGTCTCACGAGAAAGAAAGGGCTGTCATCATAAACTTGATCAATAACGCAAAAATAAACACCATATCAATTCTTTCCTATCCAATACTCAAGTACCTAGTACAGACTCAGCAAAATTAAATAAAACGAAAAAAAAAAAATCCTAATCAACTCTAATTCAGCAAATAACCACTCAAATAACCAAACTAATAACAAAAGCAATTTAAACATAAAAGAAACTAAGGAAGAAATACACACATCGACCGATCACCTCCTCCTCCCCCCAAACTTATTCGATACACAGGAGAGAATAAGTTTGTGGGAAAAAGGATCACGGAGATGTGTGGAGAACCTCGAAAAATCTCACTGCGGTGGAGAGCGGGCCATAGACTTATGCAACTTCTAGTGCTTCGAGCTCTGTTCCTGCACCAACAAACTCAACAACCACAAGTGAACGTAAAAAATGAAAATAAAAAGAAATAACATAAATTTAAATAACTAGAAAGAGATAGAAAGTTGGGTTGCCTCCCAACAAGCGCTTTATTTATTGTCTGTAGCTAGACACAGTAGGGGTGGACCTAGGGATCAGGTAGATCAGTGTCTGGAATCCGGTCAGAGTCCTTGAATCGCCCACCGCAGTTCTTCTTCTCCATGGCCTTGCAGATGGAGAACGTGACTGTCTCATCATTCACTCTCAGGCTCAGCTCGCCTTTCTTCACGTCAATCAGTGCATCCGCGGTGTTCAGAAATGGTCTCCCAAGTATCAGCGGAATGCCTCTGTCTTCCTCCATGTCCAAAACCACGAAATCGGCTGGGAAAACAAAATTCCCAACCTTCACCAGTACATCCTCGACTACCCCTTTAGGGTAGTTCACCGACCTGTCAGCCATCTGAAGCCTGATGGTAGTTGGTTTGATGTTCCCAATCTGCAGCTTCTTGAAGATGGATAGGGGCATCAGATTTATGCTCGCCCCCGAGTCACAGAGGACCTTCTCGAAATTCTGTCCCCCAATGGTACAAGGGACTGAGAAGCATCCTGGATCAGCCCTTTTTACTGGCATCTTCTTCTGAATAATGGCGCTGCATTCCTTGAAGAGGTTTACTTTCTCGAACGCGCCAAAGGGCTTCTTCTGGGTAACCATGTCCTTCAGAAACTTCAAATACCCAGGAATTTCCTGCACCACTTCAATCAGAGGTAGATTGATGTGGATCTTCTTCATATGCTCCAGGAAGCGCTTGTACCTCTCATTCTTCTGCTTCTTAGCAAGCCTCTGCGGAAAAAGAACAGCGGTAGGACCAGCAACTTTGGGTCTGTCTTCAGGACAGACCTCTTTACCCTTTTCAGTACGTTCTTCTTCAGGAAGAACAGGGTCGGGCTGTGCAACTTCAGGTTGCACAGGCGTGTCAGCAGGCTTAGATGGCCTTTTAGCAAATCGCTGTGGGAAAGGAATAGCGATATAGCCAGGAAAAGGAGTTCTGTACTCCAGACGATTACCCTTACTCTCTTGACTGTGTTCTTCTTCAGGAAGAACAGGAGCAGGCTGTGCAACTTCAGGTTGCACAGGCGTAGAAATGGGCACAGATGGGCACTCGTATCCTCTACCACTACGAGTGGTAATGGCATTGCAGTGCTCCTTCGGGTTCACCACAGTAGTACTAGGGAACTGCCCAGGGGTATGCTGGTTACCAATCGCATTAGCAATTTGGGAAATTTGGATGTCGATCTGTTTCAAATGCTTTCCCATCTCCCCCATATTATTCTGCAGCTGAGCAATTTCCCCATCTGTCTTCGTAGACTTAGCATTGGAGACTGCGATGAATTGGGTCAGAAGCTCCCTCATGCTTGGCTCCTTTGGCTCATTCGTTGCTCCATGGTTTGCAGAAAACCCAGGTGGAGGCTGCAGAGCATTATTCGGATTCCCATAAGAGAAATTGGGATGATTCCGATTGTTGGGATGATACACCATGTTCCCTGACGGATACTCTCGATTGTTGTTGAAGTTCCTCTGGTTCACATAGTTTACATCCTCCACTTGCATCTCATTCCCTTGCCCATAACCTTGCTGAGGTAGGTTATTTTCCAACTTAGCAATCCGGGTCTCCAGTAATTTGGTGGAAGCAGCCACCTCTTTCCTCATCAACTTAACCTCAGCAACTAAATCTCCAGTGTCATCAACTGCTGCTATTCTGTGATCATCCCTGTCTGCTGGCCAGTTGTACTCACTTTTTGCCATCATTTCCAGTAAAGCTAACCCTTCCTGTGGTGGTTTAGCAGTCAGTGACCCTCCAGCTGAAGCATTCACATGCTTCTGGGTCTCCCTGTCCAGTCCTTTGTAAAAATGACACATCTGCTGCTTCTCAGTAAAACCATGGCAAGGGCAGGAGCGCAAGAGATCCTTGAAGCGCTCCCAAGCCTCGTACAGTGACTCTCCAGAAAACTGCCTTAATTGTGAAATCTGAGTCTGCAACTGAATCGTCTTGCTCGGTGGGAAGAACTGAATCAGAAACAGCTTGCATAATTCTTCCCATGTTGAGATCTCGTTGCAGTTCAACGTCATGTACCACGACAAGGCTCTGTCGTGCAGTGTGAAGTGGAACAGGTGCAACCGAATATAGTCGATAGGCACCTGATTCTGCTTAACTGTATCGCAGAGCAGCAGGAATCTCTGAACGTGTAAATGAGGGTCCTCAGATGGTAGTCCCCCATACTGGTTCTGCTGGGCTGTATGTATCAGACCAGTTTTCAGTTCAAAGTTCGGTGTGTCCACCCTCAATCCAAAATCAGCATTACGATGCCTGTCAGTCATAGGCTCGTACATCTCATCAACAGTGGGCACTCTCACGACTTCAGGAGCCCGATTCTCTTGAAGTCGTAGATTCATCTCTTGGAGCTGCCTCTGCAGCTCAGCTATCTGTGCCGCTTGATTTTCAGCCATTGCGAATTCTAACTTTCTTCTTGCGGTGTTCCTTCGGCAGGTAGACTCGATCTCTGGGTCTAGAGGTTCAGCAGCTGGACCTTTTGCCCTGGTTTGCATACACTACCTGCACAAGAAAACACACCGTGAACGGCACAGAGAATAAACAGAATTAAAATTAAAAATGCGTAAAATAAAGCCTAGAGTAATTAGCGTAATATCAGAATTAGTGTTAATTGCAAATCTTTGCAGTCCCCGGCAACGGCGCCAAAAACTTGATAGCGCGTTTCGCAACGCGCTAAAGCTGCAAGTGTACAGACCACTGCAGAGGGCAAGTAATAAATTATCGAACTCAAGGACTGCAGGCTCGAAACACAACCAAGCACTAAAACATAGATATCTTACTACTATCTAGGCGAATCATAAAAAGGTTTGGTTTATCTTAACTAATTGATTTCAAAGCAGTAATAAAATAAAAAGGTTTAATTAAAGATTTTCGAAAGCAGTGAGAAAACAGGATTCCAGGGAAATCCACTTTGAATATTAAACAAACAACGTTTTCATGCAATTCAATCCCAATTTAATTTCCAGAGATGTGAGCAATCGCGAAAGTGTTATCAGGTGATCCTCTCGGACTCTAAACCATAACATGGAAATAAAAGACCTAGTGACTCCTCTCGGATGCGCAAAAGGACGTTTACTCTTGATAAAAACCTTAGATTTCAAAACCCTTTAAAAGTTCAATTTCCTCTCGGACAATTGTTCTAATAAATCTAATTTATTTGCGTCTTAATTGATAACCTAGACCTCTCGGTTCAAAAACTATCAATTCAAATCACAATTAATGGCCAGTTAATCGCAATTATTAAAAATCCCAAATTAAATTAGAACATCAAAGAAAAAGGAACATTAAATTGCATAAACTGTTGAATGAATAAATACAAAGTTTCAAAACCCTAGAATCCACAAATGGGTTTAGCCAATCATGCTAAATCCCAGAAAAACAAAGGAATGAAGAGACATAAAATCAGAAAACATGGAATTGAAAAACCCGTAAAAGTCTTCAATCTTCGATTCCTGGCATGCTCTTCAAGTTTCCCATGAATTGTTGTGCATTCTCTCTCTAGCCTCAGGAAAAATAAAAGAAGGAAAAAGTAACGTAGGGTGGTAGGAATTATGGAGCAGGAAGGAGCCTTTTCAAGGCTTTTTGAACTCATATATATAGGTGGGAATTTTCAATCTCAAAAGATATGAGAGAAATTGTGACTTGGGCCAAAAGATCGGTAAGTTTACGTCAAAATTGCGGAACCGGCGATTGGAAGAAATCTCGCCCGGCAATCGCCGGTTTGGAAAAAGGGAAAATGGCATGGCCGGCGATCCACCGACATAGCCGGCGATTGCCGGCCGCGAAGGGTGATCTCCGGCTTGTGGATGCACTCACCGGGAGATGCAGTTGAACGCCGGATGATGAAGCTGCTCGCCATCCTTGGTGTGATGTCGCCGGCTGAGGATGATGAACGCCGGATGGGGAGGTTCAGTCGCCAGGGCTGGAGTGATGAACGCCGGCTATGAGAAGGGCTCGCCGTTTGGACAGCATGATCGCCGGACATGGGAAAGTGAACGCAGGAGCCGGATGCAGTCGCCGTTTAGGAAGCACGTTCACCGGATTCGCTGTGTGGTCGCCGGCCATGCAATGCAATCGCCGGTTGTGCGCCTTCCTCGCCGTGTGTGTCACGAAGCTTTCATTTTCTCCACATTTTCCACAAAATCTAACTCTTTCTCCTCCCAGTGCAAACCAACATGCTCAGTTCCTCAAATACTTGCTCAATCATCCTCAGGAACGCAATCAAATCTGTCTAAAATCTGTGCAAAACAACATCAAACAAACCGAACGTAATATTTCCTTAAAGAATAAGAATAATGCATGAAAATATCACTTAATGGCTCAGTCTGAAGTATAATCTAAGTATAAATCTATCAATAAAATGCACAGAGTGAGTGTTTATCAGAAGCTCACGAGGTTCGTTATGCTAAGTCCTGCAGGCTGAATCATTGATTCAAGCACAAGCGATAAGGGTTGAGTGGTACTTGATTGATTCTAAATCTGCATACAAATTATAGCAAAGGGAAAGTACATTTATAGAACCCGAAGGTTGCCGAACCCACAGGGATAGTGCAACGAAGGAGAATCATGTACTAAATATGGTTTTTAAAACTTTTGTTTGGGCAAATCAAACTTTGAGAGTTTTGGGTTTTTCAAAACAAGTAATTAAAGGGATAAAATTAAAATATTAAAAAGCACAGATTCTAGGGAAATCTACCAATCTGATCAACATGCAAAAAACAAATATTAAAGCCCAAAAAAGATATTTTGGTGGAAAATCTATTAATGTGGAATAATTCATTGGTCGGCAAATTAAATCCTAAATTTTTAACTAGTTGTTATCTCCTCTCGGTCTCAAACACACAAAGTTAATTAATTTCAATA